>CM066338.1:4385000-4842500 GCA_033807585.1 Hydrophis major
TCAGAAATGGTGTAGGGTCTCCTGCTTGGATGGGGGGGGGTTGGACTAGATGACCTACAAGGTCCCTTCCAACTCTGATTATCTGTACCTCCTTCCTTCCCCTTCCAGTGAAGTCACCATGTAATTGCTAACTCCCCCACAGCAAAAGTAGCTCCTGGCCAAAAAACATGTGGCGATAGCACTTAGACTTATATACCACTTTACAATGCTTTTCCAGCCCTCTCTAAGTGGTTTACAGAGTCAGCCTGTTGCCCCCAACAATTTGAGTCCCCATTTACCCACCTTGGAAGGATGAAAGGATGAGTCAACCTTAAGCGGGTCAGGATCGAACTGCTGGCAGTCAGCAGAATTAGCCTGCAATACTGCATTCTAACCACTGCCCCACTGCGGTTCATGTAGTTGTTCTCTTCAGTCCTGGCCACTGGCCATCAGTCCCTCCAGTGCCCCATGGGCGAGCAAGAAGTGCAGCCAGCCTTTCTGCTCAGCTGGGCTCCACGGCGGCTCTGCTTACCGTATATCTGGCTTTCCAGACTGGAACTTGACAGGCCAAAATGTTGAGATATTTTCGGGGTTGTCGGTAGTCCCAGAACTTCAACAAGAGAAAGAAAAGGCCACTCAGGTGAAAGATGTTTAAGCGGTGTAACAGAAGAAAACCAGCACCGTATTAAAAAAATTATTAAATTAAAAGGCCCTAAAAGATTTGTGAATGGAGAATTCCAGCAGCTGTTGCTGTTGGGGTGTGTGTGTGTGTGTGTGTGTGGATTGAAGGCTCCTGAAAATCTTTGGCTTTCCATTTGCAGGGTCAGATATCAAAGGAATCCACAGAGCAAAACCTCCCGTTAATCATCGGAAGATACAGATCACCTACTCCTGGCCTTGGAATGCCAATCAATCAATCATTTTTTTTAGATCACAGGAAGGAGAGGAATGAAAAACTGACTTTCTGCATTGGTGTTCAACAGAACAGCATTTTTTCCTTCTATTGGCAGTTATTTGTCTGTAGAGATCATTTCCTGCATATCTCCAGCATTCCTCATTTTAATGAGTAGATGATTTCTCCTCTCAGGGCGATGACAACATGGCTTAGAAATTCTGATAATCTTTGATTTATGACCCAGATTGGGAATGGAATGTCTGTCGCTTAGCAATATGGTTATTCAAGCGAGTAGCACTTGATTTTTTGACTACCTCTTTTGCAGTGGTCATTAAGCAGATCACACAGTTATTAGGTGAATCCAGCTTTCTCCATTGATTTTGTTTCTGGAAACGTTCCCTCTGGAAGTCATAAATAGTGACCATGTGACCCTGGATGCTGCAATCATTGTAAATATATGCTAGTTCCCAGGTGCCCAAATTTTTATCGCACAATCACAGGGACACTACAACAGTCCTAAATGTGACGACTTATTGTGTGTCACTTTTTTCAGTGCCATCACAACTGCAAATGACCATTAAATGAAATGGTCATAAGTTGAGGATGAACTGTGTTTTCAGGATAACTATTCATGTCAGCTTGCAACTTTTTTTAAAAAAAAAACACCAATTGTACTTAAAAATACTTACAATGGAAGCAAACATTACAATGACATCTTTACTTGTAAGAATATTACAAATTATCATTGCATTAGTGGACTTTCCAGGATTTGATGAACAAAAAAACTCAATTAAATGCTGATAAATGAATGCACATGTAAGACAAATTTAAAGATCGCTAGATTGCAATGGCCTGATGCTTTTGCCTACAGCATAGGTGTCATACCCTTGTCAGAATTTGATTCGGAGGGGGAGGCCGAGCAGCTGACAGGGAGTGGGCGAAGGGCAAAGTCCGGCTGGGCAGAGCAGGGCAGAGGTAGAGCAAGGCAGAGGGAATTCAGAGGAAGACCCAGGCCCACCCCCTCTTCATCCTAGGGCACACAGGGAGGAACGGAGTAGGGAGTAACATGAGTTGCATGGCTTACAGGGAAGGAAAGGGCCCTGATTCCCTTCATTAGCTGCATCTGGGAACACACTGTTTAAAAAGGGAAGCTGTGCACAGCAAACTGTTGAGAGCAAATCATGAATTATCTGGGATTGTCGAGGCTTATCTGGGTTCCTGGCATCTTCCCAACTGTGTGTGTTTGTTGGCCTTTGAAGTCTGCAATTTCTTATCCTGCCCTATCCAGTTAATTGCTGCAGTATGCTTTGTGTGGCTTTTTATTTACAGTTTGAATGTACTTTTTTTTGGATTGAATTTCTTCCACTTAAAGACTGTCCTTGGGAGAGTTTTTTCTCCAGCTGAAGGTAACTGGACATTGGGAGCAAAGTTAGAGGTATTAAAGGGACTCTTCTTATTTATGTGACTATGTTGCCTTTGGGTCATCAAAATAAAGGGGCAATACCTTTGCCCCTTTGGGTCATCACAATAAGTGTGTTGCTGAAACACCATCACAACAAATTCAGGCAAGGATCCAGAGAAAAAAGACCCCTCATTCACCAGGGATACCCACCCACCTCCGGTCGTTCAAGTCAGGAAACAGGATTCAGTCTCACTGCACTCTTTATTCATTTTCTGGTGGTCCTCATGACAAGTGAAGGCCAGTAGAGACGGACACTGCTGGGGGTCCCATGGATTTTCTGTCCAGCCCCAAACAAGCATCCAACCTAACCAATGACTTCCACTCTGCCAGGATATCCCTTGCGAACGCCAGATGCTAGCCCAGTCAACCCAGCCCCCTAACTTACCCTGACTGAATTGTCCTGACTGGAGGTGGCCAGAATGTTTTCATTGTCTGGGTGCCAATCCAGCCCGTGGATTTTAGAGAGATGTGCCGCCAGATATTCCACAGCAGTGCTTGGTTTCTGAAAGCAGAGAGAAAGATTTAGTTCAGAAAGTTTCCAGAAGAGGCCACAGCAATCCCACTGGGATGTCACAGGCTGCCCTTGGGAAGCATCTTGGCTTCCCTTTGGCAGCAAATTCCAGGCCGTGGAGCCACAGGACACTGTTCTGTTCTCTGCCGTGTGTTAATGGAAAGCAAAACTCACAAAGCGTATACCGTGTTTCCCCAAAAAGAAGACCGGGTCCTATTTTCTTTTGACACACTCCAAAAACGGCTAGGGCTTCTTTTTGGGTGGATCTACTTATTGACTTACCTCGCCACCACAGCAACACAGGAGCCCACTGCTGGCCCACTTTTGCAGACGCTTGCTGCTGCTTGCATGCATTGTCTCCTGCCTCCATTTCACCGCCACATCCTTCCGGAAAGCCCTCTGCAGTTGATAACAGCTAATATCGGCTGCAGAGGGCTTTCCGGAAGGCTCTGATGGCAAAACGGAGGCCGGGGGCAAAGCGCAGGTCAATCCGGACTTTGTTTCTTGGTTGCAGGTAGCTTTCCAGAAGGCCTCTAATGGAGAAATGGAGGCTGTGGGATGCCACGCGAGTCAATCTGGAGCCCATTTCTCAGCTGCAGAGGGCTTTCTGGAAGGCTCTGGTGGGAAAACAGAGGCGGGGGAGGCGACGTATGCGAGCAGCTGCAGAAGTGGGCCGCAGGAGGTGAGGCAGGTGTCAGGGTACACAAGGCCTGGTAAGCAGGTTGCTCCATCCCCTCATCCCCACCATGCTCCATTTTTACTTTGCCCCACCCCCTGCACGCTGCGGTGGGTAGGGTCTTAATTAGGGCTAATTCTGGTGGTAGGGTTTAATTTGAGCACATGCGTTCAAAAACATGACAGGGCTTTTTTTCGAGGTGGGTCTTGTTTTAGGGGAAACATGGTCAAGGCCTTTCAAGAGAGGTTCTCAGTAAAAATACCTACGCAGGAGGAAATTATTAAGAAAATCATGGACTGTGCCAAAATGAGTAAATTGACATTTGAAATTAGAGAAGAAGAAGATAAACAATGTTATATGATACGGGATTCATTTTATCAGTGGTTAGATAAAAAGATATGGCAAAGAAACAGATTAGCAAGCTTTAAAATAAAAGTTAATAGATTTGATATAGAATACAATACCAAACATATAACCATTGGATTAATGTATAAGATTAAACCATAATGAAATTTAGAATATCTTGTATAGAATGATGGAAAAATAGTTTAGTCAAATGAATGGTTAATAATTGATATTACATAAGCACAAGTTAGATTGATAAGGTGAGAATTTATACAACTTGTGAGTAATGGTAAAAAAAAAAAAGGCGAGCACAAAAGATTGTAACCAACTGACACACTGTATGTATATAATTGAAAGAGGGTTTTATGTTTTTATGTTTTGTCTGTATGTTTGTTGTAAAAAATAAAAACTTTACAAAAAAAAGAGAGAGGTTCTCAGTCATGGAGAAGAGGGGTGATAGAAAATAAGTCAAGAATCTTTCTTTGATAGCCGAACAGCAGCTGGCTGGTGGAAGGCGCACGCATGAGCGTGGCACAGCTGAGCTGAGGCGACGGCTTGTGTGCCCACAAAGAGGGCTCTGCCCCTGTGGCATCTGTGCCACAGGTTCACCATATAGGGTCTCCTGTTTGAGCAGGAGGTTGGACTAGAAGACCTCCAATGTCCCTTCCAGCTGTGTTCTGATTGATCAATTGATTTGATTGAAGATATTCCAAAGAAAGAAGCTATGTGTGAACTGATTTATCCTTCTTAATGGCACGTTTATTAGTTCCGGCTGAAGCCTCACCCTCTGGGATGTTCTTGAATTGCAAGAGACACATGAATGTGATTGGTGCCACCACCTGAATTCACACAAGACCACAACTCCTGCTTCAACAGATGGAAAAGCCTGAGATGCAGGTGGTGGTGGAATTGCAAGGCAACTTGGAGGCACAAAACAGGAAATACCCATGGTTGCATTTCCTACTGATACAGTGTGGAGGTTATGGCCCAGGGTCCAGTGGCAAGATCCAGGAAGTAAGGTTAAAAATATATGTATAGGGTTATTTCTGTGCTGTAAGAATCGAAAGAGATTTTACAGGAAAGGTAGGATGACTGAGTTTCCCTTCTATGGGACAAGTTGTTTCCTGCACAGGGAATCTCTCTACCATATTCTTTCCACTAAATCTTAATGCTATTTGTTTGATTTGGGCAATTGTATTGTGTGAACCTAGCAACTGTAGTTTGTCTGAAACATAAGCCATCTTTTTTCATTGCTATTTATCACAAACCATGGATCTCTCAAAGGTGCTTTTTCAAGAGACAAACTGGACTTTCTGGTTTTTCTTTGAAGACGTTTCGCTTCTCATCCAAGAAGCTTCTTCAGTTCTGACTGGACCAGTGGGGAATGGAAGGATTGATACTCCATTTTAATTTTTTTAAAAAAAAATCTTTATTAAACGTTAAAAAAGAGTAAATGCAAAATGCAGTACAACTCGTTAAAATGAAAAAAAAAAAAAACAACACTGTAAACATTACTAATCATTTTGACGGTGCTTATATACCAGGATTTATATTCCTTGCGATGATCATTATATTCCATTCAGTCAGAACTGAAGAAGCTTCTTGGATGAGAAGCGAAATGTCTTCAACGGAAAACCAGAAAGTCCACTTGCCTCTTGAAAAAGCACCTTTGGGAAAACCGTGACCTGGATGACAGGGAATCTCCACTGGCAAACCATGGATCTAACATACTGCTTGTGAAGTAGGCTTCAGAGAGCAAAAGGGTCTAACCAGCTTGTAATGCCCTCTGTCCCTCCACCTGGTGTCTGTCTGTCTGTCTCCCTTTCCCTTTCCCTCTCTCTCTCTCTCACACACACCAGTGGTGGGATTCAAAATTTTTACTACCGGTTCTGTGGGTGTGGCTTGATGGGTGTGACAAGGGAAGGATACTGCAAAATCCCCATTCCCTCCCCATCCCACTAACCTGCTTTCCAGTCCCGTTCTCCTGCGCAGGTCAACCAAAAAAGACCCAGCTGATCCGCAGAGACTCAGTGGGAGGCAGAGAATAGATGGGGGGCAGTGTCAGTCAGAGGTGGGATTTGCCGGTTCTCCGGACTACTCAAAATTTCCACTCCCGGTTCTCCAGAACTGGTCAGAACCTGCTGAAGACCACCTCTGACACACACACACACACACACACACACACACCTTAGACAAAAGCAGGGAAAGGGAAGAAACAAGGACTCACCCTTTTGTCCCAAATACGCACATTCCCATCATGGCTGGTTGCCAAGCAGTTGGCATTTTTCTTATTCCACTTTACCTGGGAGGCTCCAGCTGCAGAAGGAGCAGAGGACTAGGAGTCAACGAACACCTTTCAGAAAGAGACGAGGTCACTACGATAGAGCTAACCTCTCTGGCTCATTCAAACCACAGGGGAGTATTGGGCTCTGTTAGGAATCTGTCCACCAATTAGTTGGGTTGGCAATATATAAACCAACAATGTGTGTTTGTAGCTTTAAAACAAAATCACTGTATTGATTTATACTATATTCCGATTGGTTGATTATATTGCAAATTACCATAAGAGGGAGCTAGAGATCATAGCTTGCTTTCTCTGACCTTCCATCTCTCTGACCTTCTGTTGCTATCTGAGGTTCTCTGTTGTATTTATGCTGTGCTAAGACTTTGATATCTTTGGTTACTGGAAATGACAAAGGCAACCGGTAAGAAGACTTCGTAATTGGATATTTTTTGGACTGTTAAACGTATATGAACTGGAACGTTTATTGGACTGTGCTATTTCTTAAAGTAAACTTTACCTCAATTTAGTATATCTGTGTGGCTGAATAATTATTCATAACTACTCTCTTTCCATGTGCATGTCCTTGTTACTCAAGGGTTATTCTGTACATATCATAACAGGCTCTGTCTAGCACAAGAGGTGATTATGGTTAGTGTAGACTTAACGGAGTTTCCAAGGAAGGAAGGGACTCCAGAGTTATAACATGGAGCACTAAAGGGGAATCAACGCATGCCACTGCTCCAAGCTGTCACAGGAAAGGGCTACTCCAGTGCTTGAACCTCAAGCAACCTCCTCACTGTCCTGCCCTCCTCTGTGCCATGGTGGAGGTTTGGTCCCCAGGAGTATGGAACGGATTTTATGCTCTAATTAGGATTGTCTGTCTACCACCACATTCCAGAGGCCTTATAAACAATGGGCTACCAGCTAATTTACACAAGAAACAAGGTACTTCCAAGTACTTCTCCAAAGCACGGAGGGCAGGACAAATAGGTGGTAGTAGTAGGTTGTTAAAGAGAGATAGAACTGTAGAAGTCAGGAGAAATTTCCAGAGAGTGAGAACACTTAATGGAATAGCTTGCCTCCCGGATCTGTGAGTGCTCCATCACTGGAGGTTCTTAAAAACAGACCGGACAACCATTTGACCAGGATGGTATAAGACCATGATGGCGAACCTATGGCATGCATGCCACAGGTGACACGCGGAGCCATTTGTGCAGGCAAATTTATATGTACTGAGCATGCACACACCTCCCAGCTGATTTTTGGCCCGCTTGAGGCTGTTTTCGTCCTCCTGGAGGCTCGAGGAAAGCCTCTGCAGCCTCAGGAGGCCCAAAAATGGATCTTCTGGAAATAAGGAAGTGCCGAAACAGACCCATTTTCAGCTTCCCGAGGCTTCCTTCGAGCCTCCGGGAGGGCAAAAATGGCCTCCCCGGGCTCCTGGGGCCCTCTGGAGGCTGAAAACGGGCACTTCTGGTATTTCTGGAAGGCCCATTTTTCAGCCTCCCATGGCCGCAGAGGCTCTGGGTGGACGAAAACAGTCTCAAAGGGGCTGAAAATCAGCTGGGAGGCGCACACATGTGCAGTGCAGGTAAGGGGGCATGATGGGGTGTTGGGCGTGCATGCGCGGGGAGGGGGCACATTGCATTGGGGGTGCCGGCATGCACGGCGCCTTCAGCACACCACAACTAAAAGGTTCGCCATCACTGGTATAAGGTCTCCTGTCTTGAGGAGGGAGCTGGACTAAATGACCTCCGAGTTCCCTTCCAGCCCTACGATTCCACCCTCTATGTAACCACTCATGACTGGCATATCCAGCACCCTTATGGTATTCAGGCACCACCGGCCTGTAAGGGCAGTCTGAGTTTCCATACCACCGTGACCTGTTATTATGGTACTGCAGTTGTAAATGAAACAATCACAACGTGGGTGAAGGAAAGAGCAGCACTGGACGTATTTCGGAACAATAGATGTGACCTCTGTGACTTCACAGTGCCTGGGGGGGGGGGGAACCCAAATGACAATCTATGGGAGTCCCGTCCAGGATCTGTGGAGAGAAGCCCCATAAAAGGCAAACTGTGAAGGTCTCCAACTGAGCCAGTCATCCACTGGTACTTACTTACCAACAGCGGAGAGGGAGACAGTTGGCTTTCGGGTGTCTCTGAAAGACAACAATGCTGTCATAAGACCACAAAGCTTAACCAGGCTCTCCTAAACTCCCACCATCAAACAATTAGAATTCTATGTCTACGTTGCTCTGAAACCCAAGGTGTTTTTTTCTTTTTAACTTTCATAGCTTACGCGCTGGATTAAAATAAAGCCACCTACAGCAATCACCCTTGCAATTTTTGCATGAGTCACTGATCAAGGCAGACCCTGCTTGAAAAGAGGCATGCCTGAAGCTGTGATTCACGCACAGATGCGGCAGCCGGCGCCAATCCTCTTCCTGTTGATCTGCACTAGAGTCACAGCAAAAAACCCCATTTGCCTTGAGTGCGGAACATGAAAATCTCTGGCACATTCTGCAGGCAACTTGCTTTTGGGGGGATTGGGCCTACAGGACATGGGATAACTTTTGTGGCAAGCTGCTTAACCCCTGGTTCCGGTGATCACATTGTTCCAAAACATGCCAGAAACCTGGCTTCAGCTTCAAGGTCCTCATGCCAGCAAGGTACAGGTAGGCCTTTCAGTGTAACTTTAAATGGCTGTGTAGCAGTAGCACTTGGACTTATATCCTGCTTCACAGTGCTTCACAACCCTCTCTAAGCGGTTGACAGAGTCAGCCTATTGTCCCCAAGAATTGGGTCCTCATTTTACCCACCTTGGAAGGACAGAAGGCCGAGTCAACCTTGCTGCATTCTAACCACTGTGCCACTATGACAGGAAGGAAGGAAGGAAGGAAGGAAGGAAGGAAGGAAGGAAGGAAGGAAGGAAGGAAGGAAGGAAGGAAGGAAGGAAGGAAGGAAGGAAGGAAGGAAGGAAGGAAGGGCAATAGCCCTTAGACTTATATACTGCTTCACAGTGCTTCACAGCCCTCTCTAAGTGGTTGACAGAGTCAGCCTATTGTCCCCAAGAATCTGGGTCCTCATTTTACCCACCTCGGAAGGATGGAAGGCTGAGTCAACCTTGGTGCGTTCTAACCACTGTGCCACTATGACAGGAAGGAAGGAAGGAAGGAAGGAAGGAAGGAAGGAAGGAAGGAAGGAAGGAAGGAAGGAAGGGAGGGAGGGAGGGAGGGAGGGAGGGAGGGAGGGAGGGAGGAAGGAAGGAAGGAAGGAAGGGCAATAACCCTTAGACTTATATACCGCTTCACAGTGCTTCACGGCCCTCTCTAAGTGGTTGACAGAGTCAGCCTATTGTCCCCAAGAATCTGGGTCCTCATTTTTACCCACCTCGGAAGGATGGAAGGCTGAGTCAACCTTGAGCCTGGTGGAATTTGAACTGCCAAATTGCAGGCAGATGGCAGTCAGCAGAAGGAGCCTGCAGTCTTGCACTCTAACCACTGTGCCACCGCAGCTCATGTCTAACAAATAAATGGCTGTAAGCCAAGGCCCACCTGTACCTTGCTGGCATGAGGACTAAGGTGAAGGCGGGTTTCTGGCACATATTGGAATGTGACTCATAACTGATACTCACACTAACAACTGTTGCAGCATCCTCAAATCACGTGATCAAAATTCAGGCACTTGATAACCGGCCTGTATTTAAGAGGGTTGCAGCATCTTTTTTTTGGGGGGGGGGGTTGTCACATGATCACCCCCGGCCACTTTTCCAACACACACAGTCAGTGGAGAAAGCTGGATTTGCTTAATGACTGTGATCACGCAAACAACTGCAGTCACTGACTTAACAACCGTGGCCAAAAGGTAGTAGAATGGGAGGAGGGGCTTCACCTAACAACCACCATGTTTAAAAATTGAAATTCTGGTCCCAGTTGGGGTAATAAGTTGAGGACAACCTGTAATTCAATTTCACAGAATTCTCCCCCACCTCATCTACACACACACACACACACACACACACACACCCCAATTGGGTGGAAATTCAACTCCTCTTTGCACCATAGTGCAGGCAAATCCCACTCACTAAGCCAGTGGTGGTTAACCTTTCCGGGCTCTTGTGCCAAAAATTATGCATGCGCTTACATGCTTGAGCTCACATGCCAGCAACCAGAAGGCAATGCGTGCCCCCCCCATGCATGGGCACGCAATCCCCACTCACCCACCCCCCGCCACCCCTTACCTGTACTGCACCTCACCGCTGATTTTCGGGCTCCCAAAGGCTTGAGGAAGGCTTCTGCAGGCCGAAAACTAGCCCGTTTCGTCACTTCTGGTATTTTTGGGAAAACAGGAAGTAATGAAACAGGGCTAGTTTTTGGCCTGCAAAGCCTGCAGAAGCCTTCCTCAAGCCTTTGGGAGGCCGAAAAAGGCCTCAAACCAGTTGAAAATCAGTTGTGAGATGTGCGCATGCCCAGTGAGGTAAGTTTGCCTGCAGCTCACATGCCGGCACAAATGGCTCTGTGTGCCACCTGTGGCATGCGTGCCCTAGGTTCGCCATCACGGCGCTAAGCTATAATAGGAGAAGACAACATTAATAATACCCCAAGTATTTTGAAGGACCCACTTAAAAGCAGCAGCTGCCACCACGGGTGCTCTACAGCAGGTCCATGGACTGACAGAGGTCCATGGCATGCTAGAAAGCAGTCCACGCAAAGAAGCCGAGCCCCAAACACAGGATGTAGGCCCCTCCGGTCCGTGGAAAAGCTTCTCTCCATGGAACCGGTCCCTGGTGCCCAAAAGATTGGAGGCCACCGCCCTACAGGGACCTCCACTCTCCCAAAACCCACTGAATGACCGTGTCTGTCTTCTTACAGGCCACCAAAACTCTTACTTGATGTCCCAGATGTAGATGTACGTGTCAACCGAACTGGTAACCAGTAGATCTGACTCAAACACCGCCCAGTCCAAATCACTAGAAAAGGCAGAGAAAAAGAGAGGAGAAAATCAAAAGATCAGGGGTGAGTAAGCATGGCCACCTTCATTACCTGTGGACTTCAACTCCCAGAATCCCTGAGCCAGCACAACCGTAGCAATTCCTGAGTATGGCTGGCTCAGGGAAGTCCACAGTTCATAAAGGGGGCAAACCACTTTATAGAAGATAAAGTGAATTTTACAGAAGGTAGAGGGACAGAAGGTCCCTTCCCACTCTATTCATCTATGTTCACCTCTGAAACGGATGAACAAGAGAGCTCAATGATGGCAGATTATAATGACAAGGCTTTGTGCAGTGACTTCCCACCAGCTTCTCCATTGTCAGGAAAAACCATACCGGTATTTTGCAAGCAAACCTGGAAACCTGCCCCGTTTGGCTTCTCCCTTCCTAGGTTCCTCTTTTTGCACAGGGCCACATCCACAGAATCTTCATGGGAGACTGTAACAATTATGAATTAGGCATTCTAGGCTTCCTACGTTGAGTCATTTTGGTGCCATGGTTTCGCCAAGGCTGATTTCTGGGGAAACCCAGCAAAGTTTTTCAGAGATTACCAGGAAATTTTTCCCCAATAATAAAAAAACAACAACCCTGCAAAACAGCTTGCCCTACGAAATCCAGCTTCTGCAATTTCAACGCCCTTGAAGCAGTGGAAAGCAAAAATGTGGATCATGACATTTTGGCAGTTCTTGGAGATGTGCAGCTGCAGTTGCTAGGCAGCTGAAGTCCTCAGATCTTCCAGGGGCCAAGGCTGAGAAATACAAGCCTGGCCTCCACTGAAGACAACACAAGAGTTGTAGCTCAGAGATTATTAAGCTAAAGTCTTTTGATATGTTCATGTCTCTGCTAGGGATGTGCTGCAAACAAGAAGCAGCAACAGGAGGACTGAGAGAAAGGAGGCCTCACAGATACCACATCACTGGCTCAAAATGCACCGGGCTCCCTGGAGCAGCCATACCTGATGACACGTGTGTGTCCTTGCAAGGAAGTGCCAATTTCCCCATTACCGTCCTTCCACTTATATAGGTCAACACGTTGGTTGCTCTGAAATTAGACAAAAAACATATCAGGAGCTGCAAACAAAACCACAGACTCATTTTCCAAAAACGGTGTTCGGCAGCCTGAAGATGTGTGGACTTCATTTCCCAGAATTCCCCAGCCAACATGGGGTGTGTGTGTGTGTGTGTAGAATTCTGGGAGTTGATGTCACACATCTGCAAGCTCTTACGGTTGAGAAACAATATTCGAGAATGGGAGCATTCCCTTAGCTTTTAAAATGAGGAGGGAAATCCTATCCCCCAAGATAAATATATTCCCCAATATTTGGGTTAGAAAATTTCCTCACACTCACTTACTGAGGGTTTCAAAAGAGTTCTCTAAAGGGGAGACATCTTTCTATCTTCTATATTAAATGTTCAGAAGCAGCCAAACAAAGCACAATTTAGTTATTGTACAGCTGATCTCCAATTCACATAATCTTTTTCAAATTTGTAATGGCTAAAGAGTTTATTATTGTTTTGTTTCTTAGGACACAAATTATTCTAAAATCTGTTAGCAAAGTAAAGGTGTAAAGGTATAAGGTATAAAAAATGTAAGGAACAACAAAACAAGCAGCAACTGTTGTCCACAATTTTTATCCCATCTTTTTATATATAACTCAAGACGGTGAATATAGCTAATACTCCAGCCTATTTGCTCAACAACAACCCTGTGAGATGGGTTGGGCTGAGAGAGAGGGACTGCCCCAAAATCACCCAGCAGATTTTCATGTCTAAGAAAGTTCTAGAATTCCCCAAACCATTTCTAGCCCAACTCCTTCACCACGACACCAATGCAATTTTATTTTAATTAAATTATAGTAATCAATTCAATTTTAAATTAATAATTTTGATTAAATTAAAATTAAACATTGTATCTATTAAAGATATTAAGGAAAGAACCTTTCTACAGATTAAGTATCATAAGTTTCACATATCCAAGAAGTGTAAATATTGTACGAACAGGTTAGTGAATCTATGATTTAAAAACAATCAGTCTGGAACAATTTTTCTGACCGAAAATTTTGTTAGAAGGCATAAGCTTTTATGAGCTTACAAAAGCTTATATTTTTCATAAATTACGTATATTTATTAAAATAGGTGCTACTTGGCTCCTTCTGATTATATCAGCCGGTTAGAGAATGTGAGTTCTAGTCCTACCAGGCATGAAAGCCAGATGGGCGACTTTGAGCCAGTCATTCACTCAGCCCAGCGCACCTCACAGGATTGTTGTGGGGCCAAATAAGAGGAGGAAAACGTGTTGGCGTATGTTTTCTGGCTTCAGTTATTTGCAAAAACAATAAAGGTGGGATACAAATAAGTAAATGTCCAAAACTTGGATGAAATATCCATGTGATAGCTTCTACAGAATAAATGCAGAACAATAGAATGTGATTTGGGGTATTTCAGATGTTTTACATTGTTCTTAGTCATATCCTTGGGACCTAATGTGTAAGGAAGCAGGAGCACATATAGGTACAGATTAACAGAGTCTGAAGGGACCTTGTAGGTCATCTAGTCCAGCAGGAGGCCCTGCACCATTTCTGCCAGATGGGAGTCCAATATCTTCTTGAAAGTCTCAAGTGATGAAGCTCCCACAATTTCTGAAGGCAATTTCTGTTCCTTCAGTTGATTGTTCTCACTGTCAGAAAATTTCCCCTTATTTCCAGGTTAAATTTCTCCTTGATCAATTTCCATTATTCCTTGTCTGGCTTTCGGGTGCCTTGGAGAATAGCTTGACCCTTTCCTCCTCTCTGGGGCAGCCCCTCAAATATAGGAAGACCGCTATCATGTCTCCCCTGATCCTTCTCTTCCCTAGACTAGCCAAGCCCAGTTCCTGCAACCGTTCATCACATGTTTTAGCCTCCAGTCCCCTCATCATCCTGGTTGCTTTTCTCTGCACTTTTTCTAGAGTCTCAACATCTTTTCTATAGTGTGGTGGCCAAAACTGGGAGTGTCATCCCAGTAGCTACTCTAAGTGCAGAAGCTGCGCTGCTGGAATCCACCTGGGAGGAAACACCTCCCCCCTCCCCAAACTTACCGATGCAGCAAAGTAGTGCGCGTGGCTCTCATGGGGATTCCACTGCACGGCCCCAATGTCCCACTTGCTTTGACGGGAAATCTTGCGGTGACCATCAGTGGGCGCATCCAGGTTAACAATGTAGAGGAAGCGGCGCCTGGGAAAAGGCCCACAAACACAGGAAGGAACGTTACTAAAGTAGATCCAAAGTAATTTACTACCATGAGAGCAAGCAACTCTTATCCTGAGGTATAGATGTTGCAATTGAGAGAGAGGAAGGGGGGGGAGGGAGAGAGAGAGAGAGAAAGAAAGAGAGGGAGGGAGGGAGAAAGAGAAGAGAGAGAAAGAGAGAGAGAGAAAGGAGAGAGAGAGAGGGAAAGTAAGAGAGGGAGGGAGAGAGAAAGAGAGGGAGAGGAGGTGAGAGGAAGAGAGAGAAGGAAAGTAAGAGAGGGAGGGGGAGAGAGAGAGAAAGAGAGGGAGAGGAGGTGAGAGGGAGAGAGATAGAGAGGGAGGAGAGGGAGAGAGAGAGAAAGGAGAGAGAAAGAGAGAGGGAAAGTAAGAGAGGGAGGGAGAGAGAAAGAGAGGGAGAGGAGGTGAGAGGGAGAGAGATAGAGAGGGAGGAGAGGGAGAGAGAGAGAGAAAGAGAGGGAGAGGAGGTGAGAGGGAGAGAGATAGAGAGGGAGAGAGAGAAAGAGAGAGAGAGAAAGGAGAGAGAAAGAGAGAGGGAAAGTAAGAGAGGGAGGGAGAGAGAAAGAGAGGGAGAGGAGGTGAGAGGGAGAGAGAGAAGGAAAGTAAGAGAGGGAGGGGGAGAGAGAGAGAAAGAGAGGGAGAGGAGGTGAGAGGGAGAGAGATAGAGAGGGAGGAGAGAGAAAGAGAGAGAGAAAGAGAGGGAGAGGAGGTGAGAGGGAGAGAGATAGAGAGGGAGAGAGAGAAAGAGAGAGAGAGAAAGGAGAGAGAAAGAGAGAGGGAAAGTAAGAGAGGGAGGGAGAGAGAAAGAGAGGGAGAGGAGGTGAGAGGGAGAGAGAGAAGGAAAGTAAGAGAGGGAGGGGGAGAGAGAGAGAAAGAGAGGGAGAGGAGGTGAGAGGGAGAGAGATAGAGAGGGAGGAGAGGGAGAGAGAGAGAAAGGAGAGAGAAAGAGAGAGGGAAAGTAAGAGAGGGAGGGAGAGAGAAAGAGAGGGAGAGGAGGTGAGAGGGAGAGAGAGAAGGAAAGTAAGAGAGGGAGGGGGAGAGAGAGAGAAAGAGAGGGAGAGGAGGTGAGAGGGAGAGAGATAGAGAGGGAGGAGAGGGAGAGAGAGAGAAAGGAGAGAGAAAGAGAGAGGGAAAGTAAGAGAGGGAGGGAGAGAGAAAGAGAGGGAGAGGAGGTGAGAGGGAGAGAGAGAAAGAGAGAGAGAGAAAGAGAGAGAGAGAAAGAGAGAGGGAAAGTAAGAGAGGGAGGGAGAGAGAAAGAGAGGGAGAGGAGGTGAGAGGGAGAGAGAGAAAGAGAGAGAAAGAGAGAGGGAAAGTAAGAGAGGGAGGGAGAGAGAAAGAGAGAGAGAGAGAGTGTTCAACTCTTTGTGGGACAACTCACTGCAGGACAAGAGTGACACTAATCTCAAAGAAATGATAGAATAGAATCATTAAAGAAAGGATGCAAAAGGAGGGACAAAATGAAATGTGAGTGACAAAAACTAAAATAACTTTTTAATTATTTTAAATACTTGTCTTGTTGAACTGCCCCACTGCGAGTTGGCTGCCCCGACTTATTCCATTTCAAGCCTGACACCTAGTAACGTAGCCCCATAAAAGTCTAAATCGTTCACATTATCATGTGATTTATATACTTTATTGATGAGACCCAAGACAATTCTTCTTCCTTCAGGACAACCCAGGCAAGTCAAAAGGTATTGCAGGGGTCTCCAAATTTAGCAATTTGAAGACCTATGGACTTCCATAACTACACAAGTCTTAAAGTTGCTAAGTTTGGAGTTCCTTGTTTAAAGCAAGGATTTGCTTATGGGACAATTAAATGCAGCAAGCCCTGGAACTACCTAACTGCAGAGTACCTGCATAAAGTACTGTTATCAGGCTAAAATGACACCAAACGTGCCAACAATGAAACCGATCTGAACTGCTGCCTGAAACCAAATTCAAATTACAGGTAGTCCTCACCTTACAATAGTTCATTCAGTGACTGTTCAAAGTAGCCATGGCACTGAAAAAAACTGACTTATTAACCGTTTTGACACAACTTTTATAGACCCTCATCATGGTCATGTGATCAAAATTCAGATGCTTGGCATCTGGTTCACATTTATGACCGTGGCTCCATCCCAAGGTCATAATCCCTTTTTGCAATCCCCTGAGAAGCTAAGCCAATATTCCCAGATTCGCTTAACCGCTATTACTAACTTATCAATTGCAGTGATTCACTTAACAATGGTGGCAAGAAATATCATAAAATGGGGCAAAACTCCCTTAAACTAATGTTCCACTTAACCACAGAAATGTTGGGCTCAATTGTGGTCGTCAGTTGAGGGGTTCCTGTAACTACCAAAACGTAAGAATACTTAGGTCCACCTGCAGGTACTGTTCCAGCAAGAGATCACCATAGGGCTCAGCTGCACAGTTCTGTAAAAACACCACCGAAATCTTGAGATTATAATTACAGGAAGTCTTGCATGGAAACTATAAGTCAGAATTTATCTAGCTTCTTACGTAGCTCCTGCAAAAAGCAGATGACTATGTAAAGTTTCTGAAATAACTCTTTCCACTAGTGACATTCCCAGGAGTGACAGTGCCTTTTTCCATTAAAAAAAAGAAATTCATTCATAAAATCTGGCAGACGAGGCAGAAATACTCAGCCAATCTTTCTTTTGCAAGGCCCACTCTTGTCCTAGGAGAAAGAATGTGTTTAGGGAGCAGCACTCAATCTGATGAAGTCAGAACTAGAGATCAAAGAGTCACCACCTCTTCTGCCCTTGGCAAATCTAGGCCACAATTCAGTTGCTTCCGGATTTGAGCTTCTGAGACAGATTATCAGGCTATTTTTGATCACGATGAAGTTGCTCAATAATTATTTCATTTGAATTTAACACGGGGTATTTACGAAAGAGGTGTATTTGAATTAAGTGTTTAAATTAGCATGACTATTGGATTAAGGTGTTGGAATTATATATATATATATATGTATATAATATGTATGTATGTATGTATATGTATATGTATATGTATATGTGTATATATATATGCAAGTCTTGGCGTCTTTGGGTCTTTTCCCGTGTAAGATTGGGTGAGGTTTTGATGAGGTCCCACTTTGCTCCCACAAGCACAAAGCCAAAAGCACCACCCTGAAGATGGCGAGTGGGACCTCATTGAAACGTCCCCAAGATACTCTCAATCTTACACGGGAAAAGACCCGAACATGCCAAGACCTGCATATATACATACGCATACATATATAAGTACATATATAAAACACCTGCAAAAAGAATAATTAATGTTCCAGAACTGGTTTAAAGTCAGCCATGGGGAAATTTGAGGCATGTTCCTGCATGAAGTACATTTGAATTCTCTGCTAAGAATCCATTCTAGAAACCAATGTTATGAAAGCAATTTTGCATCGGTTGCTCTGCTTTTGCTGATTATTTGAAAGAAAGAATTTTGGATAACCTTGTTTTAATCATCATTATCGCTAGCTCGGGGACTGTCAAATATCTGTACAACTATAAGGATTAGAAACCTACTCATTTAAAAAGAGGGCCCTAAGAAAGCTACAATCTGCATATACAGATAGCCCTCACCTTAGAAACCCAATTGAGCCCAAAGCGTCTGTTACTAAGTTGAAACATTTGTTAAGTGAGTTCTGCCTCATTTTACGATGTTTCTTGCCTCAGGTGCTAAGCGAATCACTGCCGTTGTTAAGTTAGTAACAAGGTTGTTAAGTGAATCAGATTTCCCCATTGACTTCGCTTGTCAGAAGGTCACGAAAGGGGATCATGTGACCCTGGGATATTGCAACTGTCATAAATATGAACCAGTTGCCAAGCATTTCTGTTGCTAAGTGAATTTTGCTCCATTTTACAACTCTTGTTTGCCACAGTTGTTAAGTGAAACACTGCAATGGTTAACACTGCAATCGTTGACTTTGCTTGTCAGAAGGACGCAAAAGGTGAACACGTGACCCTGGGATGCTGCAACTGTCATAAGAATGAACCAGTTGCCATGCCTCTGAATTTGGGTCCCATGGAGATGCTGCAATGGTCGTAAGGGTGAAAAATGGCCATGTCACCTTTTTCAGTGACATTGTAGCTGAATGAACTGTTGTAAGCAGAGGACTACCTGCAGTGCTACTGTCAACTCATAAAACATTTTGTATACACGTTTTATAGTTGACAACAGAAAGAAGGGGGGGAGTTTCAAAGAGCAGGCAGCAGTGTGGAATTGAAAGTACATTCCATTCATATTTTCTTCAAAGACTGATTAGATGACTGAAGCTTCTGCTGCACAAAAATCTAATTGGCGAGCATGATTGATGACTCTTGGCTATGGATGTGTTTCATTGGATGATATACCCAGAGGGTGGGGGGGAAAGCAGGATCAAGGGTGACAGTGAATTACGTATCTCAGAGTTGGCTGAGCCCAGGTAAATGCCAGATGTAGAATATTACTTTCCAATAAATCTTTTTTTAGGTTTTGGGAGTGTGACTCGAGGCTCATGATTTAATTGGAGTAACTGCCGGAATCCTGACAGCTACATTCTTCTACGTTTTTTTGCCTATCTGCAGAATCACAGCTTCCACCCAGGACAGAGCTAGGACTCTGGAAGGAAGACCCAAGTTCAAAGGGTCTAAATCTAAAGCAGGCCTGTTAGGCAGGCTGATAATAACCCAGTTCCCTCTTACATGCTGATAACAAGCCACCTCCTACAGGGCGCTAATAGTACTATTAAAAAACCAGCAGGCCTAGATTGAAAAGGACAAAGGGTAGACAATTACTGTAGCAGCTGAGCAAAGACAGCCTTTTATCACAAAAGAGAAGTTTTAGCTAGAAGCAGTTGAGGGGGGGGGGCAAATCCCTTCACAAAGCACCATTCAATGTTGGATCTAAATGATACCTCTAAATTCTATCTTTGCTCCATAACTGCCTGGGCATGGAGGAGGGAGCAATTTTTATCCAGTAGGGAACCACGCTTTGAGTTTTAATAATAATTTGACAGGAGATCAAGGAGTGTAGTGAATGTGTCTACCAATACACCGATGTAACCAGGGTACGATAAAAAATTCTTAATCTATTTTATAGTGGGGGTGGGTGGGTTTGGGGGTTTAGTTTATTGTCATTGCACCTCATACAACGAAATCAAACACCAACCTCAGTGTACATCATGACCATGAAAATAACACAAACACACATCCTTCACATTCTATGCATTGAATTGAAAACCCCTGATATTGCATTCATATTGCACAATACAGCAGAATTCAACAAAGTTACTGCCCTGGGATAGAAGCTGTTTTTCAGCCTATTTGTCCTTGTTTTTATTGTCCTGTACTGTCTGCCAGATGGTAATAGTTCAAAAAAAGGGGATGCCCGGGATGAGATGGATCTTTGATGTTTTGACCTTTCTTAAGGCAGCCAAAGCTCTTCCAAAGAGAGGAGAGGGCAACCCATGATCCTCTGGGCAATGACCTTCACCCTCTGGAGTGCTGTCCTATCTGTCCCTGTGCAATTGGCAAACCATACAGAGGTGCAGTATGTTAAAATGCTCTCTATGGTGCAGCGGTAGAAGCTCACCAGCAGTTTTTCATTCAGTTGTTGTTTCCTGAGAAGCCTCAGGTTGTATAATCTCTGCTGGGCCCTTTCGACCAGGGCTGCAATGTGGGCCCCCCAGGTCAGGTCCTCTTTTATGGTAACACCCAGAAACGTAAAACTGGCCACTTGCTCCACTCAGTCTCCCTTGATAAGCAAGGGCTGGATGTCTGTTCCTGTTGTGGTGGTCTTGATTGTAAAAAAAAGGTTATTAAGCTTCCGTAGAGGCAGTTAAAAGGTGGTTTTGCTAGAAAATGTCAGTGGCAAAATTTGCGGGGTATAAAAAAAAGGGGGTTGGAGAAGGCGGAGCTTCGTTTCTGCGATACAGCTGCGATCTCGGGGCTCTGAGATCGCAGCCGATATTTTCGCCCCTGGTCGGTCCCAACGGACCTAAACCATCCCGTAGAGACAGGGATTGTGAAGGGCACTGTCCCAGGATCCCAGAGATATCGCAAAATCTCTGGTTTGATCTGGGAGAAGCCCTTTTGCTGGCGGCGGAGAGGCAGCCTCCATAGCTGCTCAAGTCGGGACAGCTCCGGAAAGAAAGTGGCTGGAAAGAAAGTGTGTCGGCTGGGTGAGAAACTTCTTTTGTGTTGTAAATTCACTGAGGTTTGAAAGGGCATCCTGAACAAAGAAAAAACCTGTGAGATTTTTTTTTTTTTACCAAAACTGTTTGAGCGGCGTTTTTTAAAGTGATCTCAAATTGAGGCTTGGATTTTTTTTTCTTTTTCTTGCTTTTTTTGGGGGGGACTTTAGTGTGACTTTGTAGGTAACTGGATTGAATTTTCTCTTATATATATTCTTATGCTCCTTTTGATTTTTTAATTTTCTTTTAGGATAGAGGCTCCCTTTGGCTATTTTCTTTTTCTTTCTTTTTTTTTGTATAAATTATTCCTTTTTCTCTGGCTTGGGGGGGGGGAAGAGCATTAAGAAACTTTGTAACACTGCCAACTAGAGGCTTGAAAATATTTGATTTGAATTGGAGAGAATGGTAAGAAGACTCCTTCTCAAGGACATCTTAATGTGATAAGATAGAGGGAGATCACAGCAAAATATTATTACAGGTGTTTTCCTGGACTCTTATCAATATTTCAACACTTGAGGCTTGGCTTTGAAGCTGCTGGAGAAGAGAGTCATAATAAGAGTCTTGGATAACTAAATAAAGTGCAGTGTGCTTTTATATTTATTTTTATATATATATATATATATTTGTTTTCTTAAGTTTTCGCGGGTACATACATGTCTGGCATTCAGCTTTGTTCGGGTATTTTCCCACGTGGTGCTTTTAAAGTTGTAGCAACGTTTCAGCAGAATCTCATCTGCCATCATCAGGCTACTGTATGGTGTTTGTCTGTGAGTCAGACTTTTACAGTGGTTTCAGATTTAAATTTGGGGCAGCCTATTGCTGTGTCAGAATGGTTTTTTCTTCCTCCTGATTGGTTGAGAGTCTTGGTCTGTGTTTATTGGTCTTGGAGTTTGCTGTGTTCTGCTACTAATATCTTCTGTCTGTTTTTTTGTTTTTTTTTGGGGGGGGGGCTCTTTGTGTATCTTGATTGGCTGGCAACATTGTGTTACTTTATTGGAGACCTTTAGTGCAGCTTGGCTTCGGATAAATGGACGGCTATCATTGCTGAATGCCAGACATACATATGTATATATATATATGTATATGTATATGTATATGTATATGTATATGTATATGTATATGTATATGTATATGTATATGTATATGTATATGTATATGTATATATACATATACATATACATATATATATACATACATATACATATACATATACATACACATACACATACACACACACACACACACACACATATATATATATATATGTCTGACATTCAGATAAGAAAACAAATATATATATATATATATATACAAACACCATACAGAAGCCTGATGATGGCAGATGAGATTCTGCTGAAACGTTGCTACAACTTTAAAAGCACCACGTGGGAAAATACCCGAACAAAGCTGAATGCCAGACATGTAAGTACCCGCGAAAACTTAAGAAAACATATATATATATATATATATATATATATATATATATATATATATATATATATATATATATATATATATATATATATATTTACTTGTGATATCCCTATTCACCAGCCTTTTTGTAAATTTCAATTCTAGTAATATTCTTATTTTTGCTTTTTATTTCAAAGGGAAAGCCTCAGAGTTTTTTTTCTTTTTCTTTTCCTTTTTTCTCCTTATCTTTATTGGGATCCTTTTGCTTTTTCTATTTATGTTTTTGGACCACTCTGTTTTTCTTTTTTGATTATTGAGACTTCTCAACTGGATTAAGGTGTGAAGAACCTGAAGGAATCTCTTCTTTTCTTTTTTCTTTTTGTTCTTTTTTTCTCTTTATCAATATTATTATTTTTGGGGTTTTTTTCTTTCTATTTTTTATTTTTTATGGGGGACTACTTCACAATTGGATTAGGGTCTAGAAGAACCTGAAGATCTTTTCTTCTTCCTTTTTTCCTCTTTCTTCTTTGGTTTTACTATTGGACTTTTCCATTTTGGATTATAATTGACAATTCTACCAGCTGGATTAAAAGTTAAAAAGAATTTGAAGATTTGGAAGCATTAAAATGAGCAGGAAACCAATATCATCTGGCGTTTCTACTTCTACCTCTGCATCCCCACCAGCTGGAGGACAACGTTTAATTCAGACAATGTTGAAGCAAGATAAAGAACAAGAAAAAATAACTTTACAGATGATTATGCAAGGAATTCAAGATCTCAAGATAAAATCGGACACCACTGAACAAAGAATAGAGAACATTGAACAAAGAACGGAGAAGACTGATGAAAAAGTGGAAAATATTAAACAAATGATGGGGAAGTATGAGGAGAGATTCCAAAAAATTGAAGAAGGTAAACAAAGAGAGGAGAAGATTGGAAATATTGACAGTAGATTAACAGTGGTTGAACAAGAAAAATGTGGGATGTTGAGGTGGGAGATGGAAAGGTCAGAATTTTATCTTAGATTTCAAAATATAGAAGAAGAAAAAGGAGAAAATTTGGCCGCGATAATGATAGAAATTTTGGCAGATGCTTTGGAAATTACAGAGGAAAAGATGATGGATGGAGTAGATGAGGTATATCGAGTGTATACAAGATATGCGATGAGAAATAAATTATCAAAGGAAGTCCATATTAGATTTACAAAAAAATCCATTAAAACACAAATACTACAAGTGGTAAGAGAGAAAACATTGAAATACAAAGATAAAGAGATTGTGGTTTTAAAACAAATACCAAGAAGAGTGAGAGAGATGAGAAGAGAATATCGATTTCTGACCAAAATGCTATTGGAAAACGAAGTGAATTATAGATGGCTGATTCCAGAAGGATTAATGTTTACGTGGCAAGAGCAGAGACATAGAATTGATTCAATTGAGAAAGCAGAACTTTTCCATGCAGAATTTTTTGGAAGAAGAGAAGAGGAGGCAGAGAAGGAGGTCTCATTAATTGAGTTTCAAGAGGAACAACTGGAGACTGAAAAAGAGAAAGGAGCAGTAGGTGGACAGGTGGATAGTAAAGAACGGTGTCAAGTGAGATCCACAAGAGCTGTTAGACCTATATATAAAGCATAATCATGGAAGAAAAAAAACTGATTACAATGAATATAAATGGACTCAATTCAGCTGTTAAAAGAAGGAAAACTTTTCATAAATTAGAGAAATTAAAATTTGATATAATTTGCTTACAAGAAGTTCTTATTAAAAAACAACATGAACAATTGTTAGTACAGCCAAAATTAGGGAAAATATTTACTTCTTTGACTCAATGTAAGAAAAGAGGAGTGGTTCTATACATTAAAGAGGCTATTCCAGCAAAACTGATATACACGGATGAAGACGGAAGAGTATTAATGGTGGAAATAATGGATAATAATATAAAAATACTCTTGATTGCAATTTATGCTCCGAATGATAAACAAGAAGAGTTTTATAAAAATTACACATGAAAATAATTGGACTGGACTATGTTAATATAATTATGATGGGAGACTTTAATGGAATTGTGGACAATAAACTGGACTATATAGCAACAACAACAAAACAAAATAGAAAGACTCTCCCTAATTCTTTTTTTAAAATGACAGACGAATTAACTTTAAAAGATATTTGGAGAGAAAGAAATGTTAAAGCTAAACAATATACTTTTTATTCAAATAGACATTAGATATGATTTGGATCTCAACAGAATTAATATCCAATATTCAAGAAACAAATATTGAAACAAGTACTTGGGCAGATCATAGCCCAATGACAATTAAATGGAAGGGACAAAAAAAAAGATCGAGATGGACATTAAATAATACTATCTTAAAGGAAAAAGACTTTATACAATGGATGGAGAAGGAACTGGCTTTTTTCTTTAGAGAAAATAAAAAAGAAGATACTTCAACGCAAAATGTTTGGGATACAATGAAGGCATATGCTAGAGGTTTGATAATAGATTATACAAGAAAAAAGAATATTAGGAAAAGGCAAGCTTCTAAGGCCTTGGAAGATGAGTATAAAAGACTTGAAAAAGAATTACAGAAAATGCCACAGAAAAAAGATATTAAATTGAAGCTGGATGTAATTAAACATAAAATGGAATTAATAGAGAAAGAGGAACTGGCACAGAAAATTAGAAATTCTAAACAGAATTATTTTGAAGATGCAAATAAACCAGGTAGATGGCTAGCATATAAATTGAGAAAGGAGAAGGAATCAAGAAAAATATTGAAGCTAATAGATGATCAAGGCCAAGTTTGTTATGGTAATAAGGAGAAAAAGGAAATTATTCGAGATTTTTATGGGCAACTATATAAACAAGAGAATATTGATGAGGAAAAAGTCAAACAGTATTTACAGAATGCCAACTTACCGAAGATACCTAAAGAGACTGAAGAAATGCTAGAAAGCAATATAACAATGATGGAATTAAATGAAGCACTTAAGAAACAAAATAATGGGAAAGCACCAGGTCCAGATGGGCTTCCGGCAGAATTCTATAAAACATTTCAAGAATCATTGAGCATCCCACTGTTACAAGTTATGAATGAAGTTATGTCAAAGAAGATGATACCCAAAACATGGTCAGACGCTTATATTACACTTATTCCAAAGGAAGAGGCTGACCCACTGCAAATTAAAAACTATAGACCTATTTCTTTATTGAATGCAGATTATAAAATTTTTGCTTCAATTTTAGCAGAAAGACTTAAAAAATATTTAAATAATTTTATCCACCCAGATCAAAATGGATTTCTGCCAAAGAGACAAATCAGAGACAATATGAGAGTAATCTTGCATACTTTGGAATACTATGAGGCTCATCCTGAAAAGCAAATGGCTTTGATATTCCTAGATGCTCAAAAGGCATTTGACAACATGAACTGGAGATTTATGTTATTACTATTGGAACAGATGGGTTTTGCCAGAAAATTTATTCAAGCAATAGAAGCCATATACAATAAACAGACAGCAAAGGTAATGATGGAGGGAGAACTTACAGATTTTATTAATATAAACAAGACAAGGGTGTCCCCTATCTCCTTTGCTATTTGTGTTGACTTTGGAAGTGTTGAATAGAAATATTAGGGATGATAAAAGTATAAAAGGAATGAAAATTAAAAAGGAAAAATTCAAACTACAAGCTTTTGCTAATGACTTAGCTTTTATTCTGGAAGACCCGCTAGAAACAGCTCCAAAGTTATTGGAAAAGATAGAGACATATGGTGAGATGGCTGGTTTGAAAATAAATAAAGATAAAACAAAGATTTTGACAAAGAACATGTTACTGAGACAAAGAGAAGAACTGGCAGACCTTTTGAAAATTCAAGTTACAAATAAGGTCAAGTATCTGGGGATATATTTGACAGCAAGATGTAGCACATTAAAAGATAATAATTATATTAAACTCAAACAGATAGCTACAGACTTGAAGAAATGGGAAAACTTGCAATTGTCATTAATAGGGAGAATTTCAACAATTAAGATGAATATTTTACCCAGAATTCTATTTCTGTTTCAAACAATACCAATTAGGCTTGGAAAAGACTATTTTGAAGATTTAAATAAAATCATGTTGAAGTTTATATGGCAAGGTAAAAAAGCGAGAATAAAGCTAAAGCTTTTGCAAGACGCTAGAATTAGAGGAGGTTTTGGCCTGCCTAATTGGGAATTGTATTATCAAGCTGCAAGTTTGATGTGGGTCAAAGAATGGATAACATTAAGAAAGCATAGGTTGTTGACATTAGAAGGGCATGATTTGCTGTTGGGCTGGCATGCTTTTTTATGGTATAAGGGAACTAAAACACAGGGTTATTTTAGAAGACATTATATACGGGAGTCTTTGTGGTTAAATTGGGAGAAGATAAAAAAACAATGTTATTTGAAAATTCCAGTTTGGTTATCGACTATTGAAGCATTTTCCTGCCCTATAATCTATAAGAAGGAACAAACAGTTAGATATGGGGAACTGTTGGATGAAAAGGGTGGACTTAAATCGATCCAAAACTTAGAGGAACAAGGTATAAGGATGAATTGGTTTTCATATGCGCAAATACATTCAAGGTATGATGAAGATTTTAAAACGGAGGGATTCTATGATAAACAGACTGATTTAGATAAGATCTTGATGGGTACTGATGAGAAGGTGATGAAAAAATTATATGGTTATTTGCTGGGAATTAAATTAGAGGAAGAACAAGTTAAAGAAACTATGATTGTTTGGGGGAAGAATTTTGGATATGGGATTGATCTAGAGAAATGGCAAAAATTGTGGTCTCAAAATTTTAAAATGACAATGTCAACAGCATATAAAGAAAACTTGTATAAGATGTTTTACAGGTGGCACTTTTCCCAACAAGAATAGCAAGAATGTTTAAGAACAAATCTGAAAAATGCTGGAAATGTCATCAGATACCCGGCTCGTATTATCATATGTGGTGGACTTGTGAGGACGCTAGAAAATATTGGACTAAAATTCGCATGTGGTTGGAAAAAATGACAAAGAAACACATAGACTTGAAACCAGAGATCTTCTTATTGGGAATTTTACCTGATACATATAGTAAAGATTTGAAATACCTGATTGTAAATGTATTAATAGCGGCTAGGATTGTATTTGCTAAAAATTGGAAGAATGAGAAAATACCATTACAGGAAGAAATTATTAAGAAAATATTGGAATGTGCTGAGATGAGTAGATTGACATTTGAAATTAGAGAACAAGAGGATAAACAATTTTACGAAATTTGGGATCTTTTTTATCAATGGCTAGATGATAAAATATAATAGAATATTGATACTATATTTATAAAGGGTTTTTAGGATTGATTTGGTATGATTATATGATTTGTTACAGAATAAACTGGTTAAAGTATTGTTATCTCATAAAGCATGAATGATTAAAAGTATAGTCGAAAATTTCTTTTTTTTAAGTGATATTAGGATATATAAGTTTGGATTGACAATATGAGTTGTTATGTAACATAATTGTAATTGAGACTGCAAAATGAATGCACAAAACTGATGAACCAACCGACACACTGGATGTACATATGAGAGTTGATGTTTTAATGTTTTGTTTGTCTTGTTTGTTTGTGGAAAATTAATAAAATTCTTTTCAAAAAAAAAAAAGAGGGGTTGCTTGTGGTTTATTGGCCACTCTATTCTCATCCTCTTGTTCAAAAGGAGAGGAACTAAGGAATCTTCAGTGGGAAGATGGCGCATGTTTCATGAAAAGAAGGGCAGGGATTTTTCCCCCCAAAGCCAAACAAACGTCCTGCAAAGAAATGATGGAGATGGCTTCAGAAGATTTGTAGAAAAGATGTCACATAAATTCAAGGAGGATTCGTCCTGCTTGGCATAAAGGCTAAATCTTCGGAGGCAGAGCATGATAGATAATGAGGACGATTTAGTGTCAAATATTTCTAGCAATATTTCCTGCTAGAAATTGAAGGAAGAGAACCAGGTTAGTATATGGTAGTCAAAAATCAGGAACATGATAGCAACTTTTGACTCTCATACCAAAGTTATATTCACACATTTCAGTAAAAGACATAACCTTTTCTGAGCTGTTTTATGAAATGTGTCTGTCTGAAAAACTGCTACCAGATTCCTTCTGATTTTTCCTGTAGAGATCATTGATGGATCTATTGGGGCAGAGTTCCCCAGTGTTCCCTTTGTGGCTGGGGAGGGGGCTGGGAGAGGATGATTCTGGGCGAGTGGCGGGGCAAGAGCGTGCACACAACTCCATTTGTGTGAGCAGCAGGCATGTGCATCTGCTGCTTGTGCAAATGGAGTGTGCATGTTATGGCCTGTCGGCTGCCAGTCCAAGAATTGAATCAGAGGAGGAGGAGCCATGGGAGTCAGGGTCACCATCAGGGCAAGTCGAAAGCTCCGAGAGGGAAGAAGGAATGGAACTGGCGGAGAAAGAGAGAGGCAGAGACAGAGTCCAGGCCATCCGTCAGCCTTCAGACAGTCAGTCAACAACCCCCAGGTCTGGAGGTGGCTGATGTGGAAGAGGAGGAACAGCAGGGTCCAGTGCGTGACACACAGATACACAGAAGGCAGAGGAGAGGAGGGCAGTAGAAATCTATGGGCCGGTCCTTGGGACAGAAGAGCCACCACTGCGAGCAAGGCCCCATCTTAGCTCTGGGGATAAAAGGCAGGGGGCAGAGATGAACAGATGTGGCAGACAACTATTCATCTCCTTGCAGGGCAGGCTTGTTAGCCTGGTGTGTGTGTGTGTGTGAGAGAGAGAGAGAGAGAGAGAGAGAAACTTTTTGGCAGGGCTACTGGCGCCCCTAATAAAGAAATCATTGATTTAATTACAGAGGGCTTGTCGTGTTTGGGGAGCTGGGTCAGAAGAGTGTGCTTGCCCCCCTTGCTCACACAAGTGAGGATGTGCATGTGCGCATGCTTGCCTGCCACTTCTGCAGCCCAGTTCCAAATGGCTCAAGGCCTGGAAGTGGCCCGTGGCCTAGGACCCCTGTATTAGGGTTATGGAGTCTGATTGGATCACTCTTCCTCAAGTTCTGCTTGTGTTTCAATCTCCTTTTCCTCTGCTTCACTGAGAAGATAAAGCTCTGGGAAATGGGAAGACAAGATTTCCTTCTTCCCTCTGTACCTATCATCAGGTACCAGCCCAGGTGTTGCCAACAGTAACTGCAATTCCACCCTGAAGGTTTTTAGCACTCACCCAGAAAGTACCGCATGCTGCCCGAGACAGTCTACGGACATTGCTGTTGCCTGTGAAAATAAGAGAGAAATGAATTCCCTGAGCTTATAAATAATACATTAAAAGTAGCACTCAACTGACTATATGGATGTGCAGTGTTATTGACAACAGTACAAAAAAAAGGGTTGACATTGCCTTCATTCTGACTGTAAATAATGCATCTGATAATCAGAGGCAACACAGTATTAAATCAGTGATGGGAGGATATGAGGCTAAGTCATTAAAGTCAATCCAACAACAAACACGCTTGCTAAAAAGATGATTGAGGCCCTAATCTTTTCCTCATCTCCTTGGCAAAAGGTCTGACTGATATCAACAGAAAATTGCTTTCCTCTGAATATAAATAGAACTCTACTGCAAGCTGTTTTGGAGCACAGAACAGCAAACAGAAACCCATGGTGGCCAATACATAAATCATCTGCTTCTGAGTCACACAGAATTAAAATTGCTTCCTCAAAGTGTTCTAACTCAAGTCCTCTGAATAGCAACCAGAAGCCATTTTGAATATGAAGCAACCTTTTTGGGAACTGCCTTTTCTTCTTTGCCACTAGAACGTGAAACTCTTCCTAACAGCCTATTTCAAACGCAAAGTAATTTTTACATTCAAGGGGTTTGAAATCTGTGTGCACCTCACTTCAAATTTTAATTCTAGAGAGGCAGCTGCCTCTCCTTTTTTAATAATCGTTGGTTTCCATCTCCAGTTCTGTTTAAGCCTTCGCTATTGAACACAGGTGGTCCTTGACTTACAACAGTTTGTTTAGTGAACATTCCAAGTTACGAGGGCACTGAAAAATGTGACTTATGACCATTTTTCACACATGACCCTTGAAGCACCCTCAAGGTCACTTGATCAAAATTCAGATGCTTGGCAACTGACTCATAAAATATTTCTATGGTCTTTTTAGAGTTGCCACCATTTTTATGACAGTTCCATCGTCCTGGGGCATCATGTGATCAATCATCTTTTGCAGGCTGCTGTCAAGCGAAGTCAACAAGGAAATCAGATTCACTTAATAATTATGCTGCTAACTTAACAACTGTAGTGACTCACTTAACAACTGTGGCAAAAAAGGTTGTAAAATGAGGCAAAATTAACTTAACAAAAGTTTCACTTAGTAACAGAAATGGGGGGGGCGTGCACGCATGCTCAATTTTGGTCGCAAGTCGAGGACTTCCTGTAGAGATTTTGACTTTCAATAGAAATGCATGTGATAAGAGACTATAGCAATAGCACGTAGACTTATATACCGCTTCATAATATTTTGCAGCCCTCTCTAAGCAGTTTACAGAGTCAGCCTCTTGCCCCCACCAACAATCTGGGTCCTCATTTTACCCACCTTGGAAGGATGGAAGGCTGAGCCAACCTTGAGCCAGTCAGAATCGAACTGCCGGTAGTCGGCAGAAGTAGCCTGCAGTACTGCATTCGAACCACTGCACCACCACGGCACTAGGATGCTGATTCTCCACAATCCAACAGGTGCCACCTGCACATTCTCAAGCCAAACTGTTGCTTTCAAGCAAAATCAGTGTCACCCTGTCTGTCAAGCAGAACATTACTGACTCGAGAAATCAAAAGCCAGTGCTAAACTTGCTAGACTCTGCAGGGGCCCCCATCTCAAGTCTCCCCAAAATTTCTACTATTATATATTATATTATATTAAAATTTCTACTGTTGAGCTCACCCCTTTCCTAAGAGGTCTGTAGGGGGCATGCATAAGCGCACCAATCATGCCCACCGTCCCTGTCCTATTGTTTCTTTTATTTTTCTTATATGTATCCATGGATTCATAACTATGTTTTTTCTTATACCTGTTATTTTGTAAGCAATTGACAAACCAAATAAAATAAATAAATTTAGGGTGATGGAGAGCTGGTTCCTGTTAGGGTGCCTCCAGAGTATTACAAGATAAAATAAAATATTTGGGGGGGCTCCAGAAAACAGGTCCAGGTTTTTCTCCAAATCTCCCCACAAGAGCCACTTTCACATGCTCTCAGCTTCAAGAAGCCAGTCAGTCTGTGCAGGCCTGAGCTTTTGGGGAAAAGGACCGGTTGCCTCGGTGTGTCTGTGATCCGTGTTTCGGTCTGAATCACTATCCCTCCTCTTGGAATGCAGTGAGCCTCCAAGCAGCTTAAAGCCACATGGAATCCTCAACCTTACGACCGCAATTGAGCCCCACATTTCCACTGCTAAGCAAGGTGGTGGTTAAATGAGCTGCGCCTCCTTTTATGACCTTTCTTGCCACAGTCACTAAGTGAATCATATGGTCATTAAGTGAATCTGTCTCTCTCCCCCCCCCCATGACTTTGCTTGTCGGAAAGTTGCAAAAGGGTGGGGGGGTGTCACATGACCCCAGAATAGTGCAAGTGTCATAAATACATATCGGTTGCCAAGAACCTGGATTCTGGTCATGTGACCACGAGGATGCTGCAACCGTCACAAGTGTGAAAACAGGTCATAAGTCACTTTTTTCAGTGCCGGTGTAACTTTGAATGGTCATTAAATGAATAATTGTAAGCCGAGGACTACCTGTAGAACAGGGGTCCCCAAAGTTGGCAACTTTAAGACTCGTGGACTTCAACTCCCAGAATTCTCCAGCCAGCTGGCTGGAGAATTCTGGGAGTTGAAGTCCACGAGTCTTAAAGTTGCTAATTTTGGAGACCTCTGCTGCACCTGCATAAAACCAGATGCCAGAAGAACATGGTTCTAGGTACCCCACCCCACTCTGGCTCTTTAGTTCCACATTACCTTGAGGTACAACCTCTCCCATCTCCCCATCAACAACTATTAAAGAAGAAGGCTAACTCACATCATCCCCCACTCTTAATCCTCACTTGAGGCCCAGAAAAATATAATGATATATTTTGATATAAACATTATCAAAAATCTGCTGAAAAAATCAAGGAGCAGAAGGATGGATGCACCATCACTCCCCTGCTGGATCTGCCAAAGGTCATTGACAGATACAATAAGTTTTAAAATGTTTATTTTATAGAAGCAAGAAAAAATATTCTCGTCACCCATATAGAGCTCCTACAGAAATAAAAATAAATACTGGCCTATTTAAAAGATTGGGTTATTCTTTTTCGGCTCTCAATTTTGCAAAATGTATAGGAACCATACATTTTCTTAAATTTCTAAGGCATTTTCTTAAATTTCTATATAAGTCTCAAGCGGGCAGGCGCATCCTTCTCCCTGTAGACCTATCGGCATGGAAATAAGAGTTCTCTCTCTTGTCTTCATGATCAGACAGCAGCCAGGCAATCAACAAGATTGGCAACCTTGCATATTTCATCCTAATGACCAACTTGCAAGAGAGCAATCAATGGGCCAGCAACTCCTCCTCACCCTTTTTTAGAAAATTTACTTGCCACACATCCTATTTTCCCACAAAGTTATCTCAATGCTGAACTTTATAATACATTTGGGAGGAGATTCTGTCTTTTTTTAAATGCTCCCAGTTTGGGAAAGGAATCCATTTATACAACTGTAACATTCTCAAACAAGGAATATCTGTGTTGGTAATAATATAATTCCAACAAGGTTCCTGGGTGGGGGGTCTGTGCAAAAATCAGTAAACAAAAATAAACTAGTAAACATTATTTTAAAAGTGGACTCTTATATGCATGAATCTTAGAAACCATCTCAACCTGATGGGATTAGCCTGCCCCACCCGTGCTGGTAGAAGAGGCATGCTGTGGACCCTGTCAATCAAGGAATTCCAGCTGGCATGGGGGGGGGTGTCCAGGACAGCCTACTCTGCCATGGTGTGGGCTCTCTGGAACATCCTGTCCATCCCCCCCCCCCCCCCAGTTCAGATTCACTTCCTTCAACACCTGGCTCTGCCAACTAGCCCAGGGTCACAATAGGGAAGTGAAACCCCGGGGATGGTTAATGGATTAGATAGATCCCCACCTATTCCTCTTATGCATTTTGCAACTGAATTTTAACTAAATTTTAAATGCATGGTCTTTGTTTCTTGTTCCAATGTTTTATATGGTATTTTTACTGAATAAATTGTAAACCACCTAGAATTGCCTTGGTGAGATGGGTGGCATAGTAATACGTAGTAGTACTTTATAGCCAATTTGCATAAACATATAATATATATTAAATAAACTAGGTTCATGCAAATTGGCTATAAGGTACTACTACGTATTACTTCCCATTTTATTTAGGAAATCTTGATTTCTCATAGCTCTATAACGTACAGCATTTAAGAAGCATTGGCTCTTATAGAGCTACCAAAATATGATTTTTCTCCCTGTTCAGAAGGGGAAAGCTCTCAGAATAGAGACCTCTTTACCTAACAACAAAACAACATCTGATTGCTAAGCATAAGATCAGAGTTAGTATTTCTCCCAAGGGCACTGCCATGGGATTGATGAAATAGTAGCCAGATTTACATATAGTTAAGTTGGTTATTAAACACACCCATTTTCTTGATCTGCATAAACCATAAATGAGCAGACTGCATTTAAAACTAATCAGACTTAGTATAGTTTGCACACATATTACAATTACTAAGTCTTGTCTCTCATACTTATGTCATTATCAGCAAGAAAACTGGAAAATAAAGGATTTATCAAACTGAATACATCCAGTTGTAATAATGTACAGATTCCATCTGCCCAGAATAATTGGTAGTGTTATTCTTTCTTATGGGTTTCTGGTTGGTAGGAGCAAAGTTTCAGCAGTGATGAAATTCTCCTTTTTAGAACATTTACTTCTCAACTTCCCCTTGCAATTATCATTTGATGCCACTAGCACTCACAGCATTCAAAGACCCTTAAAGAGAGAGTTCATATCTCATGCCTCAGTATATTCTCAAAGAAACAATATAGAAACCTAATTCACATACCATGCTAAATCATATTTCCCTGTGGAAGCTTGTAAACAATAGAACATACAGCTTAGCATAACTGTGAATTCAGCCCATGTAAATTCACACATCACATTATATGACAATTTGTTCACTAAGCCAGAATTGGCTTGGTTTCTTCATTGCACTAAACCATAAAATGTTGTTTTATTAGCAAGAAAAGTTGTTTCATGTGAAATGCAAAGAGCCAGGTGCAATGTTCAAATCCAGCCAATAAATATCTTCCTGATGATTGATTTATAGGTGTGCGTTTATGAAGATATACATCTAGAAATCTGTGTGCATTAGTATGGATTGTTTTTACTATTAACCTTATTCAGCAGTGACAAACACTAGCTGTAAAAGACTTCACAGCACAAATTTGTTATGTAGACAAGACCACAGTTCATAAGACATTGCAACATTAACATAATTGGGTAGGAAAAAATGTACCATACAGGAGAAAGAATATAAAAAACAATAAAAATACTTTGAAGCATTTGGTATGTACATGTTGGAATCAATCAACTGACAATCCAATTAACCCAGATCGGACCTACAAAATGTCTGCTGTACCAATCTTGTCAAAATTCAAAAATGTCCAATTTATAACAGAACAGCCTAACAAGGCAGCTTTCTAACATGGGTAAGTTCTTAAACTTTTCGCTGTAGCTAAAGAATCAAGGGGAGGCTAGAGCTTCAAGAAAATGGGAGAAAGCAAATGATAATCTCAGCAGAAATCTGCCCCAATTTAACTGCCCCAGGTTGTTGCAGAAGCCCCCGAGCACTGTTCTTAAAGTGTTTAACACAATTACAGGTAGTCCTTGGCTTACCATCACTATTGACCTCAACATTTCTGTTGTGAAGCATGACAGTTTAGTGAGTTTTGCTCCATTTTTACCACCTTTCTTTCCACAGTTGTTAAGCAAATCACTGCAGTTGTTAAGTTAATAAAACAGTTGTTATGTGAAAAGGCTTCCCCATTGCTTGTCAGAAGGCTGCAAATAAGACTTCTTTTTCAATGCTGTTATAACTTTGAAGTGGTTGTAATCCGAGGACTACCTGCATTCCTTTTCCTTTTCAATAATGTTGTTAACCCATTCAAGATTTTGTTTTACATAAGTGTCATAACAGCAGCTGACCCCAACTGAAGCCTCTCCTTCAAAAGCAGCAATTAAAACTACCCACCTTCCTCACAGAGGCTCCATTACCTGCAGGATATACTCTAAGCAGAGGCTTCCAACCATTTGGGAACCTGTTCCGTGGAGAGATGTTTCCCTCACCCACCCCCGGAATGGAGGGGTGTTGTTTTGCAGGCTGCAGATGGGGCTTTGCTTGTTTGCACAGCCAGTTGCTGGCATGCCAGGGACCAATGCAAGCCCACAGACAGGAGGTTGGGGACCCCTGGTGTAAATACCCCAGGTCTTATATGGCTGTTTTTTAAGTAAGCTTTGCTTACAAATGTTTATACTGCTTGCTTCCCAAGCTTCTTGGGAAGAGGGGAGGATTCCTTAGATTGATGTTCAGAATATAAATAATTCTGATTATAATGCCAGGATATCCTGTCAGAGCTGAAGAAGCTTCCTGGGTCTTCATGGAAAAAAACAAGAAAGTCCAATTGCCTCCTGAAAAAAAAGCACCTTTGGGATAAATCTAAGTGCTGTTGCTCTTCCTTCCTTTATTCTCCATTACTTCTTTCCTCCCTCCCTCCCTCCGACTTCCATCCTTCTCAGGTGGGTAAAAATAAGGACCCAGATTGTTGGGGGCAATAAACTGACTCTATAAACCAAGGGTCTTCAAACTTGGTAAGTTTAAGACTTGTGGACTTCAACTCCCAGAATTCCTGAGCTAACATGGCTGGAGGAGGAATTCTGGGAGTTGGAGTCCACTTAAAGCGGTCCAGTTTGAAAAGTCCTATGTAAAGCACTACGAAGCGGTATATAGGCTAAGCGCTGTTGCTATTCCTTTTCCTCTCCTGCTGTTGGGGATGATGGGAGCCGTAGTCCAGGGCGCCCGAAGAGTGCTGGGGAGAACCCCAGGCCAGTCGGCGCCGGGCAGCGGCCTTTCGTGCGACGCCAGGCACCCCTCCCATCCCCTCAGCGGCACCCCGCATCACCCAAGGGGGATGCCTCCCACCCCCGAGTGCCAAGGAATGGGGAAAGGCAAGAGGGAGCTCTGCCGGCGGGCAGGCCGCCCGGGGAAAGGCGACCGCGCGACCCTGAAAACGGCCCCGGCTACCTGCGAGTCCCGGAATTCCACCACCACATTCTCGCTACTCCAGCGCGCCGCCATCTTGGCTGCCCTGGAGGCGGCTGGGCGACGGCGGCAAGGAAGTCGTCGCGCTCAGAGCGCAGGGCCTGCCGGGAGACGTAGTCCTCGCACGTAAGAGTCTGGCCTAAGTTTCTTCCATCAGGGTTGGACTACAACTCCCAGACTCTCCCCTCGCCTGGAGTCGTGGTCCAACGTCGGTTTGTTTTGATCTTTCTTTAAGGCAGCGTGCCTCCCACTTGCGTCCCCACCGCCTCTTTTTTTTTTGCTTTCCTTGCATACCTTTGTCATTGGATTTGCACAACAGGTTAAGGCACACACGCACACGCACAATTCCCTCTCTTGTAAATTGAAACCAAGCTTATCATTCTTATGAGCTCAGACACTGTATTTTTGCTCCAGTTATGCAACTGTGTATGAACATAATGTCTGAAGGAGGTGGCGGTTAGAGGACTGCAAAGTGTCTGTTTTCTTAATCTGTATCACTAGTATATGTATATTTACTAATAGGTATTTACATTATAGAGACTAGACAGGGGGTTAATGTCATTGCCTAGAGGATAATAGGTTGCCCTCTCCTCTCTTTGGAAGAGCTTTATAACTCCTGCTGCCTTAAGAAAGTTCAAAACACCCTCAAAGATCCATCTCATCTTGGGGCTCCTTTTCTTTTCTTTTTTAAAAAGATTTTATTAATTTTCTACAAACAAACAAGACAAACAAAACATTAAAACATCAACTCTCATATGTACATCCAGTGTGTCAGTTGGTTCATCAGTTTTGTGCATTCATTTTGTAGTCTCAATTACAATTATGTTACATATACTCATATTGTCAATCCAAACTTATATATCCTAATATCACTAAAAAAAAAAGAAATTTTTGACTATACTTTTAATCATTCATGCTTTATGAGATAACAATACTTTAACCAGTTTATTCTGTAACAAATCATATAATCATACCAAATCAATCCTAAAAACCCTTTATAAATATAGCATCAAAGAACAAAATAGCAAAATAAAGATATTCCTTACTGTCTAGCATTCTAAATATTCTATTATCATATCTTATCATCTAGCCATTGATAAAAAAAGATCCCAAATTTCGTAAAATTGTTTCTCCTCTTGCTCTCTAATTTCAAATGTCAATCTACTCATCTCAGCACATTCCAATATTTTCTTAATAATTTCTTCCTGTAATGGTATTTTCTCATTCTTCCAATTTTTAGCAAATACAATCCTAGCCGCTGTTAATATATTTACAATCAGGTATTTCAAATCTTTACTATATGTATCAGGTAAAATTCCCAATAAGAAGATCTCTGGTTTCAAGTCTATGTGTTTCTTTGTCATTTTTTCCAACCACATGCGAATTTTAGTCCAATATTTTCTAGCGTCCTCACAAGTCCACCACATATGGTAATACGAGCCGGGTATCTGATGACATTTCCAGCATTTTTCAGATTTGTTCTTAAACATTCTTGCTATTCTTGTCGGGGAAAAGTGCCTCCTATAAAACATCTTATACAAGTTTTCTTTATATGCTATTGACATTATCATTTTATAATTTTGAGACCACAATTTTTGCCATTTCTCTAGATCAATCCCATATCCAAAATTCTTCCCCCAAACAATCATAGTTTCTTTAACTTGTTCTTCCTCTAATTTAATTCCCAGCAAATAACCATATAATTTTTTCATCACCTTCTCATCAGTACCCATCAAGATCTTATCTAAATCAGTCTGTTTATCATAGAATCCCTCCATTTTAAAATCTTCATCATACCTTGAATGCATTTGCGCATATGAAAACCAATTCATCCTTATACCTTGTCCTCTAAGTTTTGGATCGATTAAGTTCACCCTTTTCATCCAAGAGTTATCCATATCTAACTGTTTGTTCCTTCTTATAAATTATAGGATAGGAAAATGCTTCAATAGTCGATAACCAAACTGGAATTTTCAAATAACATTGTCTTTTTATCTTGGGACTCCTTTTCTTGAACTATTACCACCTGGCAGACAGTACAGGACAATAAAAACAAGGACAAATAGGCTGAAAAACAGCTTCTATCCCAGGGCAATAACTTTGCTGAATTCTGCTGTATAGTGCAGTGTTGGTGTGGTGTCGGGGGTTTCTGGTTCAATGTGTGAGGGATGAAGGATCTATGCTTCTGTTTATTTTAATGGTCATGGTCATGATGTGCACTGAAGATGGTGTTTGATTTCGTTGTACAAAGTTCAATGACAACAAAGTAAATTAAACTAAAATATAAAGCAGGTGTTGGTATTGGTATAGAGCAGCTGGCTGGAGAATTTTGGGAGTTGGAAGTCCACAAGTCTTAAAGTTGCCAAGTTTGGAGACCTCTGGTTTGGATCTCCTGCTTGAACAGGGGTTGGACTAGATTCACTAGAAGACCTCTAGGGTTTTTTCCAAATCTTAGTATTCTATGTTCTAACCTGTTCCCTACTTCAAAATACCAGGAACCATGCCATCCATTTTCAGCCGTTATAGCCAAAGGGTTTTAAGACCAAGGATTCTGAGGCTGTTCTTTATCCCACTTGTGTAATTGCCAATGCTGCCCCATGGACCTACAACTCCTCACCTGCTTTGCCTTTTTTTGAACTATTACCATCTGGCAGACGGTACAAAATAATAAAAACAAGGACAAATAGGCTGAAAAACAGCTTCTACCCCAGGGCAGGAGCTCTGTTGAATTCTGCTGTATAGTGCAGTGTCGGGGATTTACAGTTCAATGTGTGAGGGTGAAGGATATGTGTTTGTTTTTATTTTCATGGTCATGGTCATGATATGCACTGAAGATGATGTTTGATTTTGTTGTACAAAGTGCAATGACAATAAAGTAAATTAAAACTATGGAACAATCTCTCCCCTCCATCCAAGGGCCCTGTCCCCAAGATGTTGCTGTTCTCCCAGGCACTGAGCCAGGTTGTTAGTTAAGCCCAGTATGGGTGTGCTATGAGTTTGTTATGGTGTCTTGGCTGTCGCAATATAGTTATTTTGACTGTTTTGCATTTTGTAACAGAGATTTTAGTATGTTTTTTCTCCTCTTTTTATCAATCACTGTATAAAAGATGAGGAGCAATTCTGTAAACAGACTCCAAATCAATCCATCAAGCAATCCAAAATAGACATTGGAGCCAGAAAGTCACCTGGATCTCCTTTGACTTATAGAAGTGGATCTGAATTAAGAGCTATATCAACTGTGCTGTTTCCATCTCTGGAAGGAGTTTATCCACGCCATTCCTGCGTTTTGGCACGATTCTTCTGGATATGTTTCCTAGTGATGATGCTTATCTCTACTCATGCAAAAACACAATAGGCTGGGAAGGGATCTGTCAACCCTCTATTCAAGTTTAGAATAGGGGTTTTAGTCAATCTTTACCTATGTGAGATACAAATCTTTCCATTCCTGATTAGAACACAATATAACTTTGGCTGAAACTTCACAATCACCATTTTAATTACTTCACATAAGTTAATGGCACGAAACATGAGGGGTGTTGTAAATGACATGTCACCAAGCGCTTCATTCCAAACAAATATATCTGGACCACCTTCTAAATAAAATCATGTTCTTACAAGCTGGGACAAAACTCTTTCTGTCTGTCAACAAAGAGTTCCTGGGATTGTACCATCAGGTTTCAAAAGCTCTTATGTCTCAAATTGTCTGAAAGAATACAAATAAAATGGTCAGAAGCATATTCTCTTCTTGGCTGACAGTGCTCAGCAGAATTTTAGCAGAACCTCTTACCTGAAATTGGTGAAAAAGCCTGTGCGGCCCACTGTAAAAAAAATTGGTTGAAAACTGGCTGTATTCTACTTTTTGTCCATTTTTGTCTTTCTTTTACAATCCCCCGACTGTATTGTCAAAATCTGACTTGGTAGCAAACCCTCAAAATGTGGAAGTGTGGTTTATCTTGATAGTATTTTTTTTTAAAGAATGTAAAAGAATTACATCAATGAATTAACTTATACTAGCCTGGTGTAAAATTTAGAAAATAGAACCTAGAATAAAAATTGTTGTCTTATATTCTTGTATGGACTGCACTGGTAGAGGCTAAATCAATTTTGTTGTATACATGATGTACAATGACAATAAAGGCTTTGAAATTTTTTTCAAAAGTAGGGAATGATGGCTACCTGTCCAGAAGATTCAGAATACCAAACAGAATGCAAAGTACCTGGATTCAAGCCAGGATTCATTATGCACAAATGTTTCCACTTCAAACACTCTTGGGCAAGGGAAGAGATCCCTTTAGGTGTTATTCATCAACAAGCAACATGGCTCAATTTTGGAATGGAGCTGGAAGGGACCTTGGAGGTCTGCTAATCCAGGGGTCGCCAAACTTTTGGACCTTAGGGACCACCAAACTCATAATTTTAAATCCCGCGGACCAGAGACCCTGGGAAAATCCCCCAAAAAGTCTGCAGGAAAATTCCCCAGCCCGTTTTCCTACCGATTGATCATTCTTTATTTGGGATCGCAGGATACTGTCTCCATCTCCATTCTCAGGGGAAGAGAGAGAGAGACTTTTGGCTTCACAAAAGGAAAGCAGCAGAAGTCTTTCTTTCTCTCCCCCAAACTCCGCCAGAATGGCACAGCCTCTTGGGACAGGGTCCCAAATACTCATTTCTGGTGGAATTTGGGGGAGAGAAAGAAAGACTTACTGCTTTCCTTGTGTGCAGCCAAAAACAGAAGAAAGAAGCGGAAAGCAGCAGCCCGGTGGCCAGGCCAGGCAGGTGGGGCGAGTGGGGCAAGTTCCCCCCTCCCCCCTTTCCCCCCTCCCCTCACTACCTCGTGTTGTTCGCAATGCAAGGCTTGGGTTCCCGTGATCCATGTGGCTGGCACAGCCTTGTGTTCCCGCGTAGCCTGGATTAATTGCTTTGGGGGTGACATTTCTCTGCAGATCACCAAAATTTTCTCGCAGACTACCAGTGATCCCTGGCCCACTGGTTGGCAACCACTGTTCTAGTCCAGGGGTCTCTAACCTTGGCAACTTTAAGCCTGGCGGACTTCAACTCCCAGAAGCAAAGCTGGCTAGGGAATTCTGGAAGTTGAGGTCTACCAGGCTTAAAGGGTTGGAGACTTCTGTTCTAGTCCAACCCCCTGCTAAAGCAGGGGACCCTGTACCATTTCAGGCAAGTAGCTGTACAGCCTCTTCTTTAAAGACCTCCAGAGAAGCCTTTTGCAGGCTCTTGTTCTGTTTCTGCCTGCCAGTAAATCTTGTGCACCAATAGATTATATCCGCTTCTTTAGCCTGTCTCTCATTCCCTCACCCCCATGGGTCCTTGACAGTTGTCTCTGGAAACGTATGTACTCAATCTGTAATCACAATAAGATTCATGCATCAGGAGACAGCAAAATTTTTAAGATGAGATTTTAACTGATGATAAAAAATGAAACAAGAGGCGATTTATATTTTGTGCCACATCAAAATATGTGCTGACCATGGTTTAATTAAACTACAAATGGCAAGTCATACTAAGTTTTACACTATGGTTTGTAAGCTATCCAGATGGAATTGATAAATAATACAAGCTACAAAGCAGAAAACCCGACTGTGGGTGACACTTGTAATTATGGTTTGTCCTCCCCAAAAATTTATCTCCTGAGGTTGTTGCAACGATAAAATCAAGAGTGAGATGAAGAAATATTGTTCTTCGCAGCAGAACATAAATGTGCTAAAGGCAAAAATGTAACCGTAACTGTTTTCAAGGTTATTCATTGGTCCAAAACTAACTTTCACCATATTCTATTAAGGCTTTATTATCTGATGCATCCTGTAATGGAGGCTGTATGTAGTCCTCGACTTACAACCACAATTGAGCCCCAAATTGTTATCGCCAAGTGAAACATTTCAGCGAATTTTGCCCCATTTTACAACCTTCCCTGCCACAGTTGTTAAGTGAATCAGGGCGATTGTTAAATTAGTAACCCAGTTGTTAAGTGAATCTGGCTTCCCCGTTGCTTGTCCGAAGGTCGCCAAAAGGGATCACATGGCCCCCAGACACTGCAACCGTTGTAAGTATGAGTCCATTGCCAAGCATCTGAATTTTGATCATGCCACCCTGGGGATGCTGCAACGGTCGTTAAGTGTGAAAAACAGTCATAATAAAATCCTTTTTTTAGTGCCCTGGTAACTTTGAACAGCCCCTGAATGAACTGTAGCAAGTTGTGGCCATATTGGAGGGCACAACCTGCTAACCCATAAACCACCATAAGCCAAGGGGCCTGCATGCCCCCCCCCCACTCCAGCCCCAAACAGACCCTAGTTTCCACCACACAAGCCAGGATGTGCCATCCCTGCAGTGACCAGGCCAACCGGGCTTCCACCAGCCCTAGGCAAGCTCTAAGTCGGGGCCCTAAGGCTGCAGAACCTTCAGGCTGCCGCGTTAACGGACAATGCCGGAGACCGTCGGTTAGAGGCCCAACGCCGCCTCAGGGTTCCACGGCTGGGCAAGCTCGGCAGCGGCCGGGGCGGACTGGCCAGCGCGCTCTGCGGGCACAGTAACCTGGCGGCCGGCCCGGGCGGAGGACACAGGCGCGCCCTCCCTCCCTCCGTCCCTCCCGCTCAGCCTCGCTCCATCCCGAAGCGGCAGCGAAGGCGGGTGGAGGGTGGACGGGGGACGGGGGGGGGGCGAAGAGGAGGAGACGGGGAAGCCGCGGCGCAGGCGCTGTGCGCGGCTCTATTGTCTGGGCTCCGGGCGCCCTCGCGAAGCCCGGCTGGGGACGACGACGCGCCAGCAGCACCAGCCGCGGCCCCTGCCAGGCGGCCCCCGACCGACGGCCGAGCCTCCTCCTCCTCCTCCTCCTCCCCGCGGCCGCTCGGCTTGGCCCGGAGGCCGCCGCCTCCCCCGCCGCCTCCTGCCCGGCGCTCGCATGCGGAGCGGCGCCCGGGGAGCCGCGCTCTTCCTCCTCCTCCTCCTCCTTCCGTAGGGCGGGACCCCCGGCTGCCCCCCGCCGTGGATGAGCCCGGGAGGCGCGGCGGGCCGCCCGTTGGGGCGCGGCGGCGGCGGCGGCGGCGGCGGTTGGTCGGAGAGGCGGAGGAGAAGAAGAAGGGGAGCGGGGCCGCTGCCGTTGCTGGCCGCCGCACGATGCCCGGCGCCGCCGGAGGTGGCCTGAGCGCCTAGTGGCCCCGGCGCCCTCGCTTCCTCGCGGGCTGGCATGGGCGGCAAGCAAAGCACGGCGGGCGCCACGGCCGCGGGGCGCTCGCGTGGAGGAGGCGGCGGAGGCGGAGGCCCCTTGGCCGGCGTGGCCGGCGACGACAGTGCGGTGGGGGCGCCGCCGCCGCCCGGGGGAGCCCCGCACTTCGGGCATTACCGCGGCGGCGGCGGCAACGGGGGAAGCGGCGGCGGCGGCGGCGGGAGCTCGGCGATGGGGCTGCGCAGCCGCTCCGTCAGCTCCGTGGCCGGCGTGGGCGTGGGGATGGGCGGCGTGGAGCCGGCCGGCGCTGGCAGCGTCCCTTTCGGCCTGTACGCGGCGGCGGCCAGCAGTGCCACCACCGCCGCTTCGACGGCAACGGCGGCGGCGGCGGCTTCTGGCGACTCGGAGCGGGGTCCAGGCGCGGACTCCACCCCTTACGGCCATGGCAACGGTTACCAGGAGACGGGAGGTGGTCACCACAGAGACGGGATGCTGTACCTGGGCTCCAGGGCCTCGCTGGCCGATGCACTACCTCTGCACCTCGGACCCCGGTGGTTCAGTTCACACAGCGGTGAGTGAATGGCTGGGACTTGGGGGCGCTCTGGGGAGCCTAAAAGTCCAGCCAGGGTTCTGGGTTTGGGTCAGGAGCCAAAGGCCAGGTGGGTGGGGAAGAAACAGCCTTTGACCTCGCAGGAGGCCGGGTAAAATTGCTGGTCAAGGTGTGTAGTGTCGGGGTTAAAAGGCCCTAGTGGCTTCCTTCACACGTGCCAAGGTCGTCCCTGTTCATCTGGGTCAGGCTTCTGCATGTGCACTATGAAGAAAGTTGGGTGAACCCAACCTTTTTCAGTCTTCAGGACATTGTGCATGTCCAGAAAATGGGCAAATACAGTAACCGATTACAGTTTATGAAGCCAATAGTTGTGTGTTGTAAAAGATCCTTCTGGTATACAGAGACAAAAACCATGGGCTAGGAACCAGTTTCTTCATTGTCTTCTCATTCTGGGAACCAGTTTCTTCGTTGGTCTTCTCTTTCCTATGAAGCAAGTGAGGAAGAAAGCATCCTGAGCTCTGGATTTGGACTAAGCCTGACACAACTTTGTTCTTCATAAATGGCTGGGTAGCGTTTTTGCCTTGTTTATTTCCCTGGTGCATGAAACCAGGGGTCTTGTGCGACTCCTCAGAAAATATTGTGCTCTTGAAGCGACATTCTGGCTAGGTTTGAACCAGAGGCTGGGCTAAAATGTGGCAGTGGCATGATATGTTGTGTGTATCTGGATATGTATGATATGTGAATGTAGGCAATTGGAGTAAACTTCATCTAAAATATTAGCCAAATAGCTCCCTACTCTTCCCAGCTGGGGAAAGAGTAACCAGGGAGCAGAAATAGAAGGTGTGCAAAAACTTTGCCAACTGCTTGTAAATACCTGGAATAGTTTGATTAGTTAGTTCATGGCCTGAAGCCTCCCAGGACGTACTTTCTTTGCTTAATTTTGCTTTAGTTGTTGATTTTAGATCAAGGGTAGGCAATTAATTCTGATGGCCACATCAGAAACTGGGACTGTTGTGGAATGCCAAACCAATAAGGCTGTGAAGATAGGTAGGCATGCACATACATAGGTAAATTGAAAAAAAAATTACCTTCAAAACAACATCAATCCACGTGAGCCAGACAGCCAAATGTCTGGATGTGTTCAGGAGCCATAAAATGCCGAGGTCTGGCTTAGATGCATCTAAAAGCATCACTATATGGCTCTCCTACCACCCTGGTTCTTTTCTTTTTTCCATTAGTACGAGGCTGAGAAACCAGGTCCATTCTCAAGATTTCTGCATTGTAGTTCCCTGTATTTTTACCATTAGCCAGAACCACAATAGAATAGCTTTCGAAGGCACTACATCCTCACTTTTACTGTTATTAAAACCAGAAAGATTACACAAAAGTATCTTTCCCATTACTTTGTAAGTTGGGGTTGAATAAAAACATTGTCATTCTCTCTGATTTGGTCTCCTTCTGGACAGGTGAATTTCTACTCAGAATTCTCATTTGTGGTCCTACAATGGAATTCTGGGAGTTGAAGTCCAGATATCTTACAATTGCCACACAATTGAGAAAGACTGGATTGAGCTGGTTTAAGAATGTAGAATTAGGTAAGATTGGCTCTCCTAGATCCCATGGAAAACATTATGAGTTTTAGGGAGTATGGTTTTTTTTCTGGTGAGAGAATGAAAAAAGTTAAGACTGTGGAACATCACATTGGCTTACGGGAAGTATACTCGTTTTGAGAAGAAGAAAAATGAAGGGATTTCCCCAGCAAACTCATTAGAAGGAAGTTAACAGAAAAATTATTTCAGGCAGAGAATGGGATAAGATTTTTAGCTTATGCCTCTGGCAGTCAGTTTCTGCAATTGACTGGAGATGCCCCCAAGAGCATGCCTGGAAATGCTGCCAAGAATCTCCATTGGTTGGGTTGCAGGGGGGGAAATATACTCAAATTAAACAGTATCTCCAAGCAAAGCAATTTATAAGTTAGTTTTGACAGGAGTTAAAAGAAATAATGCTCTTTTTGCCAGCCAATTGTGCTTCCTTTATCTGTTCAATAGTTGCTTAATTGATTTAACTTTTCAATTACACTGGATTATATCAGCAAATGTGAGATACTGCATCTTATTTTTCCTCAAACTTATTTCCTGCTCTGTTCAGTTCAAGTATGAAGGTTGTGTTTTACTTTCAGTTCTGTATCCTACAATAATTGCATTGGCTGCCCCAAGTTAGCGATGTAAAATTGCTCTGCTGTTGAATGGTTTGTATTCCTTGTAGGGATTTCTATATTTTGATTTTGCTCAGCTTTCCCTTTTACTTCGATGGAGTGGACATCTTGTGTGCATATTTGTGTGTGTACTATGTTCATGTGTATGAGTATATTGTATAATGTGATAGGGTATTTCATGCCAGTTAGATTCAATTTAGCTTTGAAGATACAGTGCATTGAAGTGAGCTTTCACATCAAACTAATGCAAAACAGTAGATATAAAAATCTTCTGCACAGATGCAAAACCCTTTTTGTCCAATTCACTAGGATTTCCATCTTAATCCAAGTCATAAGTCTGCACCGACAGACCAATCTGGATGTTTACATTTTTAACACTTCTAATTCAGTTGATTGCATTTTCAGATCAATTTTATAAAACGTTTTGGATAGATTTGTACAAATAAACCCAGTTAGCAATTCTTCAAGCCTCCTTGACTTCAGTTTTACCTATCATACTGAAGAGTTGGTTTGTCTTCTGGAATTTTGAATTTTGTTCCAGCTGCTTCTCCTGTCTACTTTGTGTTTCACTTACTCCCACCTACACAGGCGCAGCATTGCTACCATAACTTTGACTCAGAATGATGCACCGCTTCAATATTGATTGATGCATTTTGAGGCTAATGTTCTTCAAGCTAACCTCCAACGGTAAATCCTGTTTGGTTTGCAAAATTATTGGTTACTGTTGTGGTGCCTTCGTCCCTTGACACTGTGATGGTGACTCTGGTAGTACTAATTAAAAATCCATGTCTTCAGTGTCCAGATAATTAGGTTAATCATGCAATTAATACATTCCATCAGCCTCCATTTCTCTGAACAGCTGGAGGTTTGCCTGTTTGGCACACTCCCTGCGTGGCAACCCTCTAGATGTCTTCTTCGGGAGCGGACTTATTTTTCTCCAAGGGGAAGTGAAAAAGGCCTGTGAAGGTCACAGCACAAGTGATCAGAACTCCTCGATTATAATGCTTATCTTGCACAGGCACTTGTCTGTAGGTTCTTAAAGAATAAGGCAGTGGGGGAAAAGGCTTCATTTTGCAATTAAACAGCAAGCAAAATTGTACGTGGCCTTTGGCCAGGTTAGCCTCCATGAATCTGGTTATGAGTTCCCCTAATGTTGGTTTAATTCTTTCCTTCTCTGGAAACTTCAGAGCTTTGAGACCTTCCAGAGCAGGGGTGTGAAACTTGATTTCACTGCGGGCCTCATCAGGGTTGTGTTTGACCTCAGGGGGATGGGGAGGGCGTGGCCAGAGTGGGCACAACCAGCTCGATGTCACTCGTGTGATCAAAGCCCCCTTTTGCTAGTAGTTTGTTTTGCTAGCACTCTGCCGGCGAAAATGGAGCTCGTGAGGGCCGTGCACGGCCCTCCTGGGCTCCATCTTCAGCTGCAACGGCCTCCTGCAGCCCTCCGCCAGCAAAAACGGAGCCTGGGAGGGGCCACTGGCGACCCTCACAAGCTCCATTTTCACTGGCAGAGGCACCATGGGCTGGTCCTTCGCTGTTTCCAGGGCAGCCCCTTGGGCCAGATCCGGCCCGTGGGCCTCAAGTTTGACACCCCTGCTCCAGACTAAGGTATAGTCAGAAAGTCAAGATCCCAGCCCCACTGGTTGCCTGCTGGGCTGGGCTGGGCTTGAGCACTTTTAAAGCCCAGGCTTGGACCAAAAGGGCTTCGCATATTTACTTGCTCAGATATTTGTTTTCCTTCTTTTTAGCTGGTTAAGGAACTACAGGCTTGGTGGTATGGCGACCCCCTCAAGAACGCCTTCCCTCCTGCCAGTAAAATTGCCTGCCAATTCATATCTAGCAGCCTACGCAAACGTAATCTTAGCCCTTCGGGTCCAGATGGGAAGAAAACCCAAATTCTGCTAAGCTTCCACAGAAATCTCTTACTCATTTGAACTCTGGCAGATTGCTATTTATAAGCCCGCCCAAAGTGTCTCCCAAAGGTTTGGTGTTATTAGTCAGGCAGAAGTTGAGACAGGTGTGATTTCAGCTTGTTTTTAGGGAGGTTGGCTGTGCAGAGGGCTCCCAACGGCTCTGCCTTCTTGGTCTGGTTGCATCCTTTGGGTTGGAGAAGATTATTCGTCTGTTGAATTTATTTGCTGCCGGGGAGGCAGCTTTCCATAATGAAAAGGAATAGAACGAAAGGAGCGTAAATAGAGCCAAAGTAAAATAACAGAGCAATAAAATAAACAATAACAAAGAGAATGGCACTGAGAATGTGTATGTTAACCTATGATAACAAAAGATGGAAGGGTGGCGAGTGGAGTGCAAGGGAGGGCGAGAGTGGAGTCTGCCATCAATCCAGCATCCACCTCCAGCAGGTAAACCCCCCACCACCACCATTTGGTCACCAGGTCACCAGCAAAGCCTTCAGGCTCTTGTGGACACAAGGTGTCCTCTGTCCTCTCTTGAGCTTTGCTTGTTTTCTTTCATATTTTTTCTGTGGATATGACACATGTGCTTCTCCGGCACAGTATTCAGTGCTCTTACACAACAACAGCCCCTTGACATTTGTGGGCTTCAGGAATCTCTTGCTGGGAATTCTTGAGCAGCCCCTCCAGCTGTGCCAAGATCTCTTCCTGGGAGCCAAAGACCTTTTCCTTGCAAGCCTCGCAGTGTTGACGAGGAATAAGCAACCATAAGGAAACGGCCGTTTTTTTCTGCTTCTTTTTTATCCCCCACAAGGGACTTGGGATGGGTATGTTTCTTTGGTTTGCTTTTCTTTTCAGGGCGTCACAAGGTACAATGCTGTTGCTTCTTCTTTCTTTTTTTTTGAAGACCATCTCCACAAACATCTACCCTACCCTATTGAACGAATGCATTCAAAGCCAACAATATTCTGTGCTTGTTGGTTAAATTGGAAACAGCCTTTGGTGAGAAGGAGAAGACACTTCTTCAGGGTTCCTGGTTTATGTATTTTGTCGGCCACCCAGAGTTGCCTTTGGCTGGATGGATGGCTATATAAATGTGATTAAATAAATAAAATAAAACATTTGAGTGCAGAACCACAGGAGAAAATATGTTCCTGGTTTTTTGGTACAGGATGGTAGCACCTGGCTGACCTTCTGAACTTCACTGAAGAGGTCACCTAGCCTGGTTACGAAATGTTCAGAAACCAACCCACAAGCTCGGAGAATGAACCTTCACCCTCACTTGCCAGAGAGATTATGCACAGTGATGGAAAGATTTGGCAATACCGTCATGGTTGGCAATCATAATTTATTTAGATAGTTCCAGCCTTTATTATTTTTACGAATGATTCAAGGCGGCCAACATACCTAGTACACTTTCCCCCACAATATTAGCCTATGAGGTGGATTAAGTTGAGAGAGTGGGACTGGCCCATAGTCACCCAGTCAGCTTTCATGCCCAAGGTGAAACTAGAATTCACCGTCTCCTGGATTCTAGCCTGGTGCTTTCTCTACTAGACCAAAGTCACTCTAGTGATGGTAGATCTCTCTGATTAGAGAAAAGGCAACATCCATGCTTATTGCTAACTGGAAATCCCCTAAGGACTTTTTATGTAAGAAGGCAAATATTTTTTACATAAAACAGGAAAAATGAACGTATTATGATTTATGGTTTTGATGACTAGATAGAAAGAAAAGAATCACAATATAACTCTAGAGAAAGGGGTAAATCTACAATTGTGCTTAGAACTGCTGTAAAGACATTCAGAAGCTACTTCATTATATCTTGTTTTGTTCTTTTCTATTTTAATTTTACCTTCTTTTCACTTCAGCTTTCTTTTTTCTTTTTTCCATCTTTATTTTAATTTGCATTAATTTTACTCTTTGTTTTTTCCAAATCAGTAAAATCATATTATGAAAAAAACTCTTATCAGCATACGCAGCGGTTAAAGGGACATTTAAGGCCATGGAAGAACTCTGCCTCATGGTTGAAAAGTGCCATTGTTCATGCAAAGACAGACAGTCAAATTCAGAGGCTGGCCGGTGAAAGCAGCTAGGTTGGCACTGAGGCAGCCAACGGTGGTGAGCTCATTTGGTAGCCCCACATGGACTGTTGGAAGAAAAGTAGAAATAAAGTTGTTGGTTACGGAAAGAGAAGATTTGGTTATAAAGGCAGCCAACACCCATCAGCAAGTTAGCAAAACTTTTGAATTTTATGGACAGGTGATTCTCGACTTAAACAACCATCATTGGGACCCAAACTTCTGTTGTGAAGCAAAGTGGTTGTTAAATATGCACAAAATGCCATTTTTTTGCCATCAATGTTAAGCGAATCACTGCAGTTATTAAGTGAATCACATGGTCGTGAAGCGAATCCCCCATTGACTGTACTTGTCTGAGGCTGGTTGGGGAGGTCATAAATGGTCATCACATGACTCTGGAATGCTGCAATCATGGTAAATACAGGTGCTCCTCAACCTACAACAATTCATTTAATGACCTTTCAAAGTTACAACTTCACTGGAAAAAGTGACTTACGACCATTTTTCCACACTGATCAAAATTCAAACAGTTGGCAGCCGATTCACTTTTATGACGGTTGAAGTGTCCCGGGGTCACATGATTCCCTAAAGTCACATGATTCCATAAAGTTGATGGAGAAACCTGATTCACTTAACAATCATGTAATTAACTTAAGAGCTGTCATGATTCATTCAACAATGGTTTTAAGAAAGGTCACAAAATGAGGCAAAATTCAATGCACAACTGTCTGGCTTCGCAACATAAGTTTTGGGCTCAACTGTGGTTGTAAGTCAAGGGCTACCTGTCCATGCAGGTTGTGCCTGAATTTTGATGACATGATGGTGAGGTCACTGTGGCAATCCTAAGCGTTGCTGACCCTGCCATTGTGACTTTAAACGGTCGCTAAACGAATAATTGTATGTAGAGGGCTTACAAGGTCTGGTTTATTGAAAAGAAATGTTTGTTGCCAGCAAATCCGAGCAAATGAAAGGCTGCCACAAAGAGGAGGGGGTCAAATTATTCTCCAAAGCCCATGAAGGCAGGACAAGAAACAATGGATGGAAACTAATCAAGGAGAGAAGCAACCTGGAATTAAGGAGGAATTTTCTGACAGAACAATTAACCAGGGGAACAGAAGTTGCCTTCAGAAATTGTGGGTGCTTCATTACTGGAGGTTTTTAAGAAGAGACTGGACAGCCACTTGTCTGAAATGGTGTAGGGGCTGGACTAGAAGACCTCCAAGGTCCCTTCCAACATTGTTAATACTAAGTCTAAGTAAAATCTGGCAAGGCTGGACTAGAAGACCTCCCAGGTCCCTTCTAGCTCTATTCTGATTCTAAGATCCCAGGAAGGATTAGGGCTGGCAAATTAGGCTTGGATTAGATATACGCCTGGTATAATGATGCCTTCTCTTGTTTTGAGAAGTGGCATATTTGTTGCACCGGGTAACTGGTGTCACCCCACAGGAGGTGTCATGCGCTCAGCATGGATGAGTGGCAGGAAGCCGCAGATGTATGTATGGTTTAAGGCTTCCTTCTGGAGAGGAAGTGGGCAAACTGCCAGAGATGGTTTACCTGTGTTTGTTACAGCTTGTGAGATGCAGTGGGGTGTTTCTCAGATGTACTTTTAATTCTGCAACTCTTCCTCGCTGTTTTCCTTTTTAAATGTCTTTGAAATTCACACTCTTCCTCCATTTGAGTGGCTTCATGTGGGGTTCCCCATGGCGAAGAAAAATGACATCTATCCAAAAAAATACGCCATTTTGGACAGACAGGATTTGGTTTTTTCCCCCCCAGTGTTGTGATTTTCATATATTTCTGTTTATTCTAGCACCAAGAGCCTGTGACAAAACTTCAGGGTTGTTTGTGACTCCTGAAAACTTTGGGCACAACTGTCCATGACTTTCCAGTTGCTGCCAAATTGTAGCTTTAATGCACCAGAATAATTTTATGCTCTATTTCAGTGCTTTTCAACCTTGGCCATTTTAAACTCTGCAGATTTTCAACTTGCAAAATTCTGGCTGGGGAATTCTGGGAGTTGAAGTTGCACAATTTAAAGTGATCGAAGTTGAGAAACACTGCTCTATTTTAACTACACATTTACAGATTACAGATTATCAGAGTTGGAAGGGACCTTGTAGGTCATCTAGTTCAATCCCCCACCCAAGCAGGAAGACCCTACACCATTTCTGACAAATGGCAGTCCAGTCTCTTTTTGAAAGTCTCCAGTGATGCAGTTCCCACAACTTCTGAAGGCAACTTCTGTTCCATGGGTTGATTCTTCTCACTGTCAGAAAATTCCTCCTTATTTCTACGTTGAATCTCTCCTTGCTCAGTTTCCATCCATTGTTCTTTGTCTGGCCTTCAGGTGCTTTGGAAAATAGCTTGACCCCTTCCTCCTCTCTGGGGCATCCCCTTGAATATTGGAAGATGCTCTCATGTGTCCCCTGGTCCTTCTCTTCACTAGACTAGCCATGGCCACTTCCTGCAATAGTTCATTGTATGTTTTAGCCTCCATTCCCCTCATCATCGTGGTTGCTCTTGTCTTTACTATTTCTAGGATCTCAACATCTTTTTTATAGGGTGGGGACCAAAACCGGATGCAGCAGTCTAGGTGTGGTCTTACTAAGGTGTGGTCTTGTATGAATATATAGTAAAGTTTTGGTGTTCATCCTGACCTCACCTACTATTTTGGGCCTGTTGAGGGTTAAGATAACACATCACAAAATCATTTTGCTCATCTTCCTTCGTGCTTGACCCGTGAAGAGCTTTAATTTGAATTAAAACTTCACCTCTGCTGCGATGAATCCAGAAGAATTCTTAACCCGGGGAAGTGTATTTGGAAACTCAGAAAACAGTGGCCGTTTGACCTGCAGAACAATAGATTGAAGATCCTAAAGTACAGGCAGCAGACCTTGACTTACAACAGTTCACTTAGTGACCGTTTGAAGTCACAGCGGTGCTGAAAAAAAGGGACTCATGACCCTTTTTCACACTTAAAACCATTGCAGCATCCTTGTGGTCACGGGATCAAAATTCAGACTCTTAGCAACTGACTCACATTTATGACGGTCATAGTGTTCCTGGGCTTAGGCAATACCCTTTTGCAACCTTCTGACAAGCAGAGCTAATGGGGAAGCCAGATTCACTTAACAACTGAGTTGCTAACTTAACAACTGCAGTGATTCACTTAACAACTGGGGGCCCAAAAAGATGGTAAGATGGGGCAAAATTAAATGTTTCACTTAGCAGCAGAAATTTGGGGCTCAGTTTTGGTTGTAAGTCCAGGACCACCCATTTCCTAGTTGGCTTGTAACAAACATCCCAGTTTCAAAGCGGGTGTGAAATCCAGTTCTGTAAATTCAGAAAATTCTCTGTGCCCTTTTCCATCTTGGTTCCTATGGAGTCCGATTTGGGTGGCTGGCTCTCTTTTTTCTTCTTCTTCAAAGGAAATGGAATAAAAGGGTGAATTTGATCGCTGGCGAACATGATTTTGCGTGTTTAATATACCTTTGCCTTGTAATAGAATTCTTTATAGGCCAAGTGTGATTGGACGCACAAGGAATTTGTCTTGGTGCAAATGCTCTTGGTGCACATAAAATAAAAGATACATTCGTCAAGAATCATCAGGTCCAACACTTAAAGACATCATAGGGTACAAATAAGCAATCAAATCATATTAGGAAACAGTCAATATAAATCGTAAGGATACAAGCGACAAAGTTGCAGTCATACAGTCACAAGTGGGAGAGGATGGCCGATAAGAAGGTTAATAGTAATACAGACTTTGTAAATAGTTGGACAGTGTTGAGGGATGTTTAGCAGTCATGGCATTCGAGAAAAAACTCCTTGTGTCTAGTTGTTCTGGTGTGCAGTGCTCTAGTGCATCGTTTTAAGGGAAGGGGTTGAAACAGTTTATGTCTGGGATGTGAGGGGTCTGTAAATATTTTCACAGCCCCCTTTTTGACCCATACAATATACAGTATATGGGTCCTTGATGGAAGGCAGGTTGGTAGTTTTTTCTGAAGTCCTAATTATCTTCTGATTTCATTCTCTACCAAGATGGTCAGGAAGCTTAGTTTCTACCCACCAATAAAGAGAAACTTTGTGGGCCGATGGAGACTTATTTTTTTGGAGAAGATCACATGATGATTCCCTGGGGTTCTGAAACCCCTTATCTGGTCTGCATTATTTCCATTTGTTCAAAAGATTTAACTGTGTGTTTTAAGGCAGAACAGAAAACCGTACGAATTTAGGCACAGGTATGACAAGAGGTACACAGTGTACAAACTGCATTTTTGGGTAAGAGAAACCTGACAGTTTACTATTGTGGAAGAATTAGAACAGTTGCAGGCTTACCATTGCACAGGTAGTCCTCAGCTTACAACAATTTAGTGACCATTCAAAGTTACAATAGCACTGAAAAAAGTGACTTACCACTGTTTTTCAAACTTACAACTGTTGCAGCATCCTCACAGTCACATGATCCATGTCCCGGGATCATGTGATTCCCTTTTGAGAACTTCTGATCAGCAGGATTCACTTAACAATCGTTTTAGTAACTTCACAAAGATTCACTTACCAACTCTTAAGCAAGAAAGCCTGCAAAATGAGGCAAAAACCCACTTTAAATGTTTCACTTAGCCAACAGATATTTTGGGCTCAATTACAGCCGTACGTCGAGGGCTACCCATATAGGCTGGGTTCACCCAGGTGCTTCAATTGTGTTATTTACAAGCCTCGTGTTTCCATTTGCTAAACTGAATCACCTTGGTGAGCTTTGCAATTTAGTGTGTTGTGCAGACGCGCACTGTTTGATTAGTGCACTTTATGGTCCAAATATACCTAGAGAAACAAGTCGGGATTTGTAGATAAGGCAGTGAGACCCACCTTTCCTCATTCCAACCTTGGTTTCACCATCTCACTAAACAGCAAAGGGGGAAGGTGTTGGTTCATTTATTAAGCTGAGAAGGTCACCCAACTGCATAAGACTCGTGTTACGTCCATGGAAAGTTATTCTTCAAACAGATAAAATCCTAACAGGCCTCAGTACCCCAAGGCTGGAGAAAATACAGGTGGTCCTTGAATTACAATGATTATTTGAATATGAGCCAGCCGTGTGCAGCAGCCGCCAAAAAGGCTAATGCAATCCTGGGTTGTAAAAACAGAGGCATAGAATCAAGATCACGTGAAGTATTAGTGCCGCTTTACAAAACCCTCCTACTAAGATCACACCTGGAAGACTGCAACCAGTTTTGGTCACCATATTACAAAAAAGATGTTGAAACTTTGGAAAAAGTTCAGAGAAGAGCAACTAAGGCGATCAAAGGCCTGGAGACTGAAAGTTATGAAGAACGGTTGCAGGAACTAGATATGGTCAGTTCGGAGAAAAGAAGGACTAGGGGTGACCTGATAGCAGTCTTCCAGTATTTGAGGGGCTGCCACAAAGAAGAGGGGAGGAGTCAACTTATTCTCCAAAGCACCGGAGGGCAAGACAAAAAACAATGGATAGAAATTAATCAAGGAGAGAAATAACCTGGAATGAAGGAGAAACTGCCTAACAATGAGGACAATTAACCAGTGGAACAGCTGGCCACCAGAAATCATGGGCATCCCATCAGTGGAGGTTGTTAAGAAGAGACTGGACAGTCCTTGTCTAAGATTGCATTGGTTCTCCTGCTTGAGCAGGGGACTAGAAGACCTCCAAGGTCCCTTCCAGCTCTTGTTCTATTCTATTCTGCAACATTTCATTTAGTGACCATTCAAAGTTACAACAGTCACTGTAAAAAGTGACTTATGACTGTTTTTCACACTTATGACCGTTGTAGCATCCCCATGGTCACATGATTTACATTTGGATGCTTGACAACTGATTCATATTTATGATGGTTACAGCATCCTAGAGTCATGTGTTCACCTTTTGCGTCCTTCCGACAAGCAGAGCCAATGGGGAAGCCAGGTTCACTTAACAGTCATGTCACTAACTTAACAATTACAGTGTTTCATTTAACAATGCTGGCAAACAAAGGTTGTAAAATGGAGCAAAATTCACTTAACAACAAAAATGTTGAGCTAAATTGTCGTAAGTCAAGGATTAACCGTGGCCACATTTTCTTAAGAGCCTTCTTCAATTCACCTTCGGGGGTGGGTGGGAAGGATGGATTAAGGTTCGTTTTGTGATTGGTACCATGACCAACACCACATTTAATTTAATTTGGACTTTTACCTAGGGCAATAGGATGGCCTAAGTAGCTCTTTCCAATGCTGAAATATCAAAAAAACAAAGCGTCCTTGATGTGCAGGTTTTTTTTTTCTTACAAGTTTGTTTCTTTAATGTTTTACCAAAACATCCAACACAAAAATGGAACAAAGGCTGAGAAAAAAAGCAACAAAAGCTACATAAAAAGAAGAGGGACAAAATGACAAGAAGGAAGGCAAACGTTTAGACATTTTTTAAAGCACTCGTCTACAAAAAGGAATACGTCATGTATCCATCAAATATTGAGCGATATTTAAAAGTTTCTAATTTAAAGAGAATACATTTATTCTCTTGAGACGTCAGGACCTCTGGGCCAACAAAAAATCTATGACATCACTTTTTGCAGAGTGGATAAAATTGCCTTTTCCTAACCGGATAAATTACACAATTCCACTCCTTACAATATTGAGAGTAATTCTACTTTTCCAATTATTCTCTTAGCAATAGTCCCACACCCCGAATAGCTGCATATTCCTCAAAAATAGTCAGATCCAAAGTTGGAAATCTAATTTAGCATAACATTAACATCTAAAAGATTTATATTTCTATAAACATTTATAGATTGTCCCTTAAGCGACACTTTGATGGGTAATGTTGAAAATGTACACAAGTAGTCTTTACCTTACAGCCACAATTTAAGCAAGACTTAAGCAAGACTTGTGTTGGATGTTAAGTGAGTTTTGCCCCATTTTACAACCTTTCCCTCTACAATTGTTAAGTGAATCACTGTAGTTGTTACACATTTGTTAAGTGTGTTTCACTTAAGTGGTTCACTTAACGATTGTGGCAAGAAAATGCTGTAAAATGGGGGGCAAAACTCACTGAACAAATGTCTCACTTAGCAACAGAAATTTTGGGCTCCATTGTGATCGTAAGGTGACAGCTACCTATATTTTACATGATTTTCCATCTGGGAGACAAGTAGGCTTTGGTGAGTGGTGCGTTGGCCTAGAGTTGGAGCTCTTGCCTGACAATCAGGGGGCTGTGAGTTTGATCCTAGGTAGAGGCAGATATTTCTCTGTCTGGGCACACTGAGAATATATCTGCTGAACAAAACTCCGCATTGGTGACAGGAAGGGCATCCGGCCAGTGAATACTCTGCTAGTTCCATTCACCCCGCAAGGGATTAGGGGGTCATTAAATGAAACAAGTAGATTTGGGCAGGGATCCTACATCTACTTGTCTCCTATTTGAGCAGAGGGATGGACTAGAAGACCTCCAAGGTCCCTTCCAGCTGTATTCTATGACCTACTTCAGATTGCATCTCATTTCAGAAGGCTTAAAGATACCATTCTTTAAATTGGGGAGGGGGGGGGGAGATCCAGTCCTAGACTGGAGGTGATGGCTGGTGATTGCTCCACAACATCTTTCCAGAGCAGAGAATTACCAGTTCATCACCTCTTGCAAGGGAGGAGATGACGGACTCCAAAGCAAAGAGATGACAAGAAATATTATGATCTGCTGTGTGGCAACCCCACAGCTCCCTTTGTTTCTCCCCAGAGCTTTCAAGATGTTCTTGCCAGCCAAGATTGCCAGCTTGATGATTGGTTCTTTACAAAGGCCTTGAGGACTTGACCGGACTATTCAGTCTTTCTCAAACTGGATCTTCCAACCAAAAGTACACCTGGTCTTGCTCCTCTCCCTTTTTGTTCTCCAGGCAGCGAGATTTCATTTTAATTGTTGCTGTGAGCCGTTGTAGAAGAAAAGCACCTGGACTGTTCCCAGCAGAGTCTGGATTTTTGGGTTGGGTTGGGTCGGGTAGCATTGAGTTGGTTGGTTGAGATTGGAAAGAATTAGGTACAAGAGATGTACTCTTTAAATTCTGTGGGGACTTGCATTTTTCTGGCTCAAGGAAGGGAGAAACACCTTGCCATTAATAAGAATAGAATGGAATGGAATATTTTATTGGCCAAGTGTGATTGGACACACAAGGAATTTGTCTTCGTTGCAGTGTACATAACTGCCCCAGAATCCAGTGGTGCTCCACAGCCCATAAAAACCTCCACAGTGAGGTTCAAACCTGTATTTCAATTGATGTATGCCACCTTCCTTAACTTGCAGTCAGAGGTGGGATTTTCCGGTTCTCCGAACTACTCAAAATTTCCGCTACCAGTTCTCCAGAACTGGTCAAAACCTGCTGAATCCCACCTCTGCTCCAGATACACGGAGGCCAGAAGTCCCAAATCCTTCAGCTGGTCCAGGGAGCTCAAGGTTCAACTTAATCTGAAGCATGCCAAACTGGGGGAAGCTAATTTAAGCCTGGGAAGACGGTGGTCAGGAATCCAGGAATGTTGCAATGTTGAGTTTAATGTCTGTATTGTGGGGGATGAGCCAGTGCAAGATGGAAGAGGCGGTTCCTGGGACCAGTGTAGGGAAGGCTGGATGTTGGTGGTAAGAGGTGTTCTCCCTCTGTATCATTCCACCTTAGTTGGAAGCAGAAACCAGGGGGGAGGGGAGGGAGAAATCTCTGCGTTTAATTTTCCGCCCCGAATAAATTTATGTATCTGCTAACATCACGCAGCTGATCCCAGCTATTTTAGAGGTGTGAGCTTCTGTGCGCACGCAGGCAGGCTCCCATATGTCTCTCTAAATGTGCAAGAGACAGAGAAAAAAAAAACAGGACTTAGAATAACTTTGTGATCACTTTGAATGTACACCAATCGGCGTACATGAAAATGGAATTTCGTTGCATACAGATCTCCAAGAGTCACCTAGTATACACTATATAAATATGACAAAATAAATAAATGAATACAGGAGAAAGCGAGCTGAAAAGGCCTCTTGTCTGCCAGTGTTCCCAAGGCAGCCTGGACTTCCCCAACTCATTTTTAAAGGTGGCTCAGCGGCTAAGACGCTGAGCTTGTCGATCAGAAAGCAGTTTGGTGGTTCGAATGCCTAGCGCCGCATCACGGAGTGAGCTGCTGTTACTTGTTCTGCTAACTGAGCAGTTGGAAAGCACGTAAAAAATGCAAGTAGAAAAATGGGGACCCCTTTGGTGGGGAGGGAACAGCGTTCCGTGTGTCTTCGAAGGCATTTAGTCCTGCTGGCCACATGACCATGGAGACGTCTTCGTCCAGTGCTGGCTCTTCGGCTCTGTAACGGAGATGAGCCAGAAACGATTAGGAAATATGTGCGAGGGGAACCTCAGAGCAAAGGTCTCCAAACTTGACAGCTTTAAGACTTGTGGACTTCAACTCCCAGAATTCCTCCTCCAGTCATGTTAGCTCAGGAATTCTGGGAGTTGGAAGTCCACAAGTCTTAAACTTGCCAAGTTTGAAGACCCTTGCCTTAGAGACTGAGTGGGGGCACTTAAGGCAATCAGTTGGTTTCTGGGAACGTTTAAAAAAACAGGTAGTCCTTGACCTACGACCAAAATTGAGCCCAAAATTTTATGTTTGCTAAGTGAGAAATCTGGTTTATTTGACTGGGAATCTGGATTATTTACTTAATCTCTGGTTTATTAACTTGAGGGCAGGACAAGAAACAAGGGATGGAAACTCATCAAGGAGAGAAGCAACCTAGAACTCAGGAGAAACTTCCGGACTGTGAAGACAGTGAACCAGTGGAACAAAAATTGCCTTCAGAAGTTGTGAATGCTTCAACACTGGATGTTTTAAGAGACTGGATAGCCATTTGTCTGAATTGGACTCCTGCTTGAGCAGGGGGTTGGGCTAGAAGACCTCTAAGTTCCCTTCCAACTCCTATTCTATTCAGTTCTGTTCTGTTTTAAATTGTTTACTGTATTTGAAACCTTACCAGAGAATGTTTTCATTGCATCATCTAAGCTGTCATGTTGCTTGGATTGTAGTAGGACAACAACCGAAGGAACATACACACATGCACGAACATATACATACATATGTGCATACATATATACTTATGAATAAGGCAGAGTGAAATTCGGAAACAAGTCCAAGGGATTGATGAGGTTTGTAATTTGGATATAAAACATCCAGATAGAAATGTATTCTGTTGCATAAAGCAACTAGGAGATGAAACAAGAAAAGAGGCTTGGAGGTTCACGTGGGCAGGGAGAATGGGAAGAAAACTGAAGTTCAGAGTTGTTTTGGCCAGCAAGTCTTAAACCTGGGTGGGCAAAATCTCATCCCACTTCATTTATTTCTTTTCCTGGCCTGAGTGAAGAAGTCATATTTATATTGTTTTGTTTGTTTCCTAGTGTGATTTGATTGCTTATTTAGTAACCTATGACTATCACTAAGTGTTGTATCTTAGGATTCTTGATGAATGTATTTTTTTCTTTTTATGAACACTGAGAGCATTTGCACCAAAGACAAATTCCTTATGTGCCCAATCACACTTGGCCAATAAAGAATTCTATATTCCCTTTGCTCTCTCTCTCTTCTCCTCCCCCGGCTAGAAATTCCAGGTGTGGCATTCCCAGTCCAGCTGAAAACACATGATGAGTGAAAACAGCCCTAGTTCCTTCAAGCAACCCTGCCCAAATGGGAGCTTCCATCTTCCAGGGTGGAAAGGGGAAATCCAGAATTAGAAATAATGTTTTCATAAGGACAAGTTTAGTTCGGTTGCCTGGTGCCCTGATTCTCTTCTGTTGGGACAAAAGGCATTGGAGAAGAGAAAATAGGAGTTTGAAGCACAAGGGACACCTTGCCCCACTCAAGAGATTTAATACCAGTGTTGTTGTGGTTCGCCGGCAGCAGGTGTGGACGGCTGAGGCCTCGGAGAGTGAGGACTCCGATGAGGGGCCTGCAGGGATGGGGCCAGGACCATCAGGGAGTGGAGTGCTGCCTTCGGAGATTGTGGAGGCTGGCAGCAGTGAGGAAGAGGTCCCTGAGGAGTCTGTGCCCAGTGTGCGTGCGCACAGGGCTGCTTGAAGGAAAGAGCAGCTGCAGCAGCACAGGCAACTCGGGAGTAAGACTGCAAGGTAATGGCCCCTCCCTTAAGAGATAAAAGCCATCCGAGAAACCAGAGTTCTTTGCAGGAAGCAAAGACATTTTTGCACTCAAGCCTTGCAGACATTCAGAATATCTTGGTTGGTGTTTGGAGACTTTGTGTTTGAAATATTTCTTAGTAACTTTATCTGATGTTCTTGGCAGCCTTGCACAACCTTGGCAAGACTCATTCTTATCAGAGACAATTAGTTTGAAACAGCCTTTTAACCGGGAAGGAGCAGAATTTGCAAATAATTATTAAAAGGTTTATGCTGTTACCTCTGTTTCATGTTTGTTTCCTTGGAACAAGGTTTGGGTCAGAACAAGTGCAGTCTGGACAAAAGAGCTGCGGGTGGGCGTCCAAAAGGGCCTTTTGAAATTCAGGGATGGGCACTGGGAAGCTGCAAGCCTCAACATCCAGCTTGTGTTTAAGTCACTTGCTTGGGGAACATTGTCTGTCGTGATAGTGAGGTTGACAAGAAAGACCCTGCATCCTGCATGGTAGTATAGCTCCCATTCAGGCATGCCAAAACCTCCTTTCTCTTTTAAGCGTCCTGCATTACTTTCAGCTTGATTCTCGGCCTCTTTCTCTGCCATATGAATTTTGACATTAATTTGATTCAGATTCTTAGAAAAGCTTTTCTCTAATTTTAGAGAAATATTTTGGAATAAGAAGAGCATTTTTGGTAATATATTCATTTTTATAACGGCTATCCTACCCATTAGGGAAAGTTGCAAATTGTTTTATCTTTCTAAGTCTTTTTCAATTTAATTTATTAGTTTAGTACACAGGTCTCCAAACTTGGCCATTTTAAGACTTGTGGACTTCAACTCCCAGAATTCCAAAACCAGCCATGCTGGCTGGGGAATTCTGGGAATTGAAGTCCACAAGTCTTAAAAGTTGCCAAGTTTGGAGAATTCTGGTTTAGTAGTTTAGACAAATCAAACTACTGGTATCTGCTCCTCTTGGAAGCCCACATTCCTGGCACAACACTACACCTATTTTATGTATTACAGTTAGTTCTCAACTTACAACAGTTCATTTAGTGACCGTTTGAACTTGCACCGGCACTGAAAGAAGTGACTTATGACCGTTTTTCACACTTACAACCCTTGTAGCATCCCCCATGGCCACCTGATCAAAATGTAGACGCTTGGCAATTAACTGATATTTATTGCCGTGTCCTGAGGTCATGTGATCCCCTTTTGTAACCTTCTAACTAACAGAATAAATGGGGAAACCAGATTTCCAACAGATTCCCAATGGGCTGCTAATTTAAACAATTGCAGTGGTTCACTGAACAACTATGGCAAGAAAGGTTGGGGAAATCTCACTTGACAGATCTTTCACTTAAGCAACAGAAATTTTGGGCTCAATTGCGGCTGAGGACTACCTGTTGTAGGTTAAATGTTGACTTTTGGGGGGCACTTGTTGACTAAACCAGTTAAAGAAGGATGAACTCTGTAGGATTGGTTTAATAAAAGCCATACTGATTTCTCAGAGTCTCCCGGTGCTAAATAAACCAGGGGTCTCCAACCTTGGCCACTTTAAGACTTGTGGACTGGAACTCTGGGAGTTGAAGTCCACAAGTCTTAAAGTGGCCGAGTTTAGAGACCCCTGGAATAAGCCATTTGTTGCAATGAGCTTGTTTGCTTTTCTTGATGGATGACTTTGTAATTTCATGGATTGTCCTCCTCCTGAATGGTCCCAAAATAGAGCAGTAATGGTTTGGGTTTAAAGAAGGAGCAGAGGAAGCAATCTCTCTGCAGGGTGGCTGACCCTGGAGGCCTGCTCTGTAATTAAAAAGTAAAGGTGTGGAAAAGCAGAAGGCAGGGATTGTCAAGGGTGTGTTACTTGCAGATAGAGGCAAAATGCAGGCATAGCCCTCAAGCAATCCAGCAATCACAGCCTTGTTGCTTAAAACATCTCCCAGTCTATCTTCCCCTTGTATTCTGAAGTGACTAATATGCAGGCCATTAGAGCTGCATCAGAAATGAACCAATCAGAGGAGGTAATAATTAGTCAGCAGGTAAGAACTGTTTAAAAGAACTGTCGATGCCAGAAGGATGGGGCTCAGGGATTTGAGGCCAAACCTCAGATTCCCTTGAAGAGAATTGCTAGGTTGCCTGTCTCATTCCACCCAATGAAATCTTCACCCGTTGTGGGGCAACAGGATGGCTACCTTCACACAACCTGCTAAGTCAGGGGCTGGATCCCTGCAAGGCGCTCAGAGGTAGATTGCTTCATTGGGTTGAGGGAAGCTTAACAAGAATAATAATAATAATAATAATTTATGAAACTTGTATGCTCTCAACAACTCATGCCAAACTCAAGAAAGCCAATGGCCAAGGAACGCTTTAGCATGGCAATACAAGCACTCTTGCAGGAGTTCATCAGGCTGAGCCCGAGGGAGGGGTCAAATGAGTCATCAGTCATGAGCCCCTTCGTGTCCACAAAAGATCGAAGTCCAATCCACCTTGAATTCCGTTGTGACTTATTAACAGCCAATTTGCTTGGACCATTAATAGTGCAGATTCTTGAGTGGTGCAGTGGCCTCACCTCACAATCAGAGGTTGAGCTCTCTCGCCTCACAGTCAGGAGGCTGTGAGTTTGATCCTAGGTAGAGGCAGATATTTCTCTCTCTGGGTACATTGAGGGTGTATCTGCTGAACAAAGCTCCTCATTGGCAACAGGAAGGGCATCTGGCTATTAGAACTCTCTGCTAGCTGCATTCAGTTGCCCAGACTCCACCCCGCAAGGGATTATGGAGTCATTAAATGAGGATGATTAAGAGTACAGATTCTTGTAGAGAGCATAAGCTTGCAGTAAGTCTTTATATTCATTTGAACTTCCTGGACTCCTGATTTCCCAGGCGTTTGATAACTTCACTCTCTAGACAGGACAAGTTGTTTTCCAGAGGAAGGGAGTCTTGGGACAGGCAGGCCTGGACCAGAAATGAAGATTCTGTAAAATTGTTCCAGCGGCTTATGAGCTTGCCATCAGAGGAACTGTTGCAAGGTTCTACCACAATGGCCTGTGAGTAGAGGGATCAGAATGCCATTTGTGAAATAATAACTTCACTGCCTGCCTGAGAAAGTTGCTTCTAAATGTTGAAGGTTGCATTCACAGTAAGCCCAGTTGAAATCGATGTCACCAAAGCATTCCTTTGCATCTAGGCTTCCTTGGCTGAGCTTTCAAAGTCAGTTTTTCCTGCTGGCTGGACTGCCTGGAAAGTCCTTACCGTTTGCTGAAGTGGTTTGCAACTCTCACCTTCTTCCCAGGGCTGAAAGAGGGACTAAGCCCAGGTCGGTTGTCCAGCTGGCTGCATGCTTAAACCAGGAATAGAACTCTTGGTCCTAACCTTCCTATCTTGAAAAGAAACCTTTGGGTTTGCTGGAGGTGGACATCTTAGTTTGGCCACCACTGAGTTACTCCTGTGTGTCCCTTTCTGCCAAGCTGCCCATCACACAAAAGGAATGAAACACTTGACCTGTTTTTGAGTGGCAAAAGGTGTTGACTGATAGTGGTAAATATCTGTTGCTTGGGTGTGGGATGAGGCTGGAGGTTCATTCTCCAAGCTTCTGGGTTGTTTTCAGAATGTTCAGTTATCAGATTCTTACAGCAGAATTTAGGGGATATTTACTGACCACACAAAACCCTTATGAGCAGAAGAGCACAGATCCTGACAATCCCCTAAGCTCCGCTGAAGATATTACCTAGCTTGGTAACGAAATGTTTGGAAACCAACCCCAAGCTCAGAGAACGAAACTACACCTTCATTGTTGACTCAGCTGGCAAATGGAGTCATGGTATCCACCATTAGTTATTTGTAACCTGAGATGTATAACCCCAAATCTAAGTGTAACTGAACAAACTCACTGGGTTCCCATAAGAAGCTAGGATCAATGAACCTTATTCCTTATTCTGGCTCCATGAGATGACTGGCAGGAGGCAACTTTCTTAAGTTCAGAGTTTCAACAAGATGGCAAACTCCATCCACCTGGTGTGACCTAGGCTTAGAAAGCATAAAACACCATCTTAGTTCTGACAAAACCTCTTTTAGTTCCACAGCTGTGAACTATGTCCATTCACAGCCAGCCAGGCTTCCCAAACAGTCTTTCAGGGGAATGTTTATAAACACCCACCTTATTGCAACTTGGAATGCTGCCAGGGAACTAATTTCCAGGCTCAGGGCGAGGCCAAACTCAACACAGAGTCAAGCAGAACTTTTCAAAGCTCGAATCAATCAGATGAACTAATTGCTTCCTGCAAAAGCCCACGTCCCATTCGCTCCTCTTTTAGGTCCCATGGGAGGGGCCAATCATCTCCAAGGTGTGGCCTTACTTGCTTTCTCAATTGTTCTCGTCTTCTGGTAGCCCTGTGTATGCGCAGGCTGGGAACCGGTTCCAGAACCTCCCCCACTTCACTGCTGTCTGAGTCTGAAGGCAGCTGATGACTGCCAGACTGCCCTGGCCCCATCCCTGCCTCTAATGCTGAGCCTTCCTCAGCCTCCAAGACTGCCCCAGATTCTTCTCCAACCACACTACTGTCCGACTCTGCTGCCAGTTCTGTCAGCCACCAGCAGGCCACAACACCACCAACCCTTTCTGAGTCTAGACTTCTGGGTTGTGATTTACAGTCCTCAGAAGAGTTCTTGCGTAGGGTGTAGTTTGTTCTGTAAACCCAGCCATTGCCTTTGGAGAATGCTAATTTATGGCTGAGCAGATTGTGGGAATCCAGTCAACAACCTCCCTCCCTCCCTCCCTCCCTCCCTCCCTCCCTCCCTCCCTCCCTCCCTCCTTTCTTTCTTTCTTTCTTTCTTTCTTTCTTTCTTTCTTTCTTTCTTTCTTTCTTTCTTTCGGCTTAGATAACTCCAGTGCAATAAAATATGGTAATCAAGTCAATCGTTTGGAATCCTAAAATTATAAACTCAGTTGAGCCAGTACGGTAGTTAGGGCAGGGATGGCAAAACTTTTGGGTCAGTGCATCAAAAAAAATTGGGGGGCGGGGGAGATGATGCCTGGATTTCATTGTTTGTTAATGGCAGCTATTCAGATTTCTCCATCAAACTTTCAGGCAGAGAAATTGGGCAGAGGATTTCCTCCAATTTCTCCAGGGGAAGGACAGATTTTCCCATAATTTCTCCAGGGTGAAACTCCTCCTTAGCAGTGACAAACGTATCATGAATGAAAGGACCAATATTCTCTTTTCTTTGAGATTAGGGCTGCCAACTGGTGATGAGAAGACCTGTTCCCGCTCATCACAGAATAGGTGACAGGAAAGAAAACATTCCAAATTTTAAAGACTGGAGTCCAGAGGTGCATTCTTTTCTCTGGTTTTCAAGTTTCTTTCTATTGCAGAAATGAATAGCTGAAATGTCATGTTGCTATATGCGTTAGATTTAATAATAGGTTCAAGTACTAAGATAGGATTTTTTTTTTATAAAAAAGTATCCTAATCAGTATATAATGAGAGCCATGGCGGTGCTGTGGTTAGAATGCAGTATTGCAGGCTACTTCTGCTGATTGCTGTCTGCCTTCAGTTCTGCTGTTCAATCCTGACCAGCTCCAGGTTGACTCAGCCTTCCATCTTTCCGAGGTGGGTAAAATGAGGACCTAAATTGTTGGGGACAAGAAGCTGACTCTGTAAACTGCTTAGAGAGGGCTGTGAAAGCACTGGGAAGCAGTGTATTAAGTCTAAGTGCTATTACTTTTTGTCTATCTATCTATCTATCTATCTATCTATCTATCTATCTATCTATCTCCATCCATTCAACTCTATATCTATCTAAGAGCCATGGTGGCATAGTGGTTAAGAATGAAGTATTGCAGGCTAACTCTGCTCACTGCTAGAAGTTCAATTCTTGACTCAGCCTTCGATCCTTCCAAGGTGGGTGAAACGAAGACCCAGATTGTTGGGGGCAAGAGGCTGACTCTGTAAATCGCTTAGAGAGGGCTGGAAAGGATTGTGAAGTGGTATATACATCTAAGTGCTATTGTTATTGCTACTTCCAGCCCTTCAAGGAAGATCAGACTAGGAATAATGCTATGTAAGCCAGTTCTACTTTTATTATAAAGCTATACAGAATCTTGCAAGTCTGAATATGCTTTCTCAAATTGCTTTTCTGCCCCCGAGTCACTCCTCTTTTATTTGACTATTCTCTTGGTTGCTGCTCTTTCTCCTGTTCCTCAAGGTTATTCCAACTTTCCATTACATACACAAGCATGCAGAAGCTCACACATTCATTGTTTTGCCCTTGCCTTATCATGTTTGCATTGTTTTATTTTTGTTTGGATAGAGAAATTAACTATTAATTAATATCCTCCCCTTTGAAGCCCCCTGTGGGAGAAAAGCACTCGGAAAATATTCTCCGGGCACACTAGACTGGATTTGGGGGTGTGGGGGGAATCTGTCAGAACCTCCCCCTCGAAATCTTAGCCTTCTTCTCCCTGCTTTCTGGCTCCTTCCTGCTCAGAGGCCAGAGAAAGGTCAGCCCTGCCAAGGGTATGTATGCGCAATGTGTAATGTGCGAGCCTAGGATGCATTGCAGGAACACATCTAAACGCCCTCTGCTCTGGGCATGCCAAGACTGTGAACCTGGGCAACTGGCCAGCTGCCCACCTGGGCATGTCTGTCAAAGTAACGTCCCTCTGCTGGACAAATTGGGTTGGGCGTGTTGTTGACACAGTGTCCGTCTCCCCCTCACCCCCGGCCCTTATTTTTATCCCGTGGCCACATCCGGAAAGGGATTGGAGCTCCTGCTTCAGGGGGTCTGGTGATCTTTTCTCCTCTGGAGAGGCCAGGATGGTCCTCAGGTGGCTCTGGCGTTTGGCTGCCTCCCTGCTCCGAAAAGGTGAGATTCCCCCATGGGGTTTCGGGTACCTTAAAACAGGGGTCTCCAACCTTGTCACCTTTAAGACATGTGGACTTCAACTCCCCGAGAGAGCTGAAGTCTTCAACTCTGAGAGTTGAAGTCCACATATCTTAAAGTTGACAAAGTTGGAGACCCCTGCCTTAAAAGACCTACTGACTGCTCCATGGCACCTGACGTGCCTATTTATTTATTTCTTACTTACTTGCTTACTGACTTACTTACTGACCAACCCCAGGCTGCCGTATGTTTCATGTCTCCCGCTAATCCTGCCATGGTCTCCAGTTGGTAGCATTCTTTTATTTCCTTTTTTTTTTTTTTTAAAGATTATTTTTGACTGCGCAACTGGACTTAGGCACAGACTGAAGTTATAAAAATAGAGTTTGCCTGGTTGCTGGGCGATGGGAAAGCTTTGCTCCTGGTTGGCCAGGTAAAAATCTATGCCGCTTGACAAACAAGTCTCTCTTTCTTTGCTGCTCAGGCTTGTTTTCGGTGGTTGGGAAGCCTTTTCGACAGTCTGTGATTGCTGTGTTGGGTGTATCAACCTGGACAAGCTCCCAGGTGGAATTCTCTAGGCCAGGAGTGTCAAACTGCATCCAGCCCATGGGGTGCTTAGATCTGGCCTGCAGGACTGCCCTGGGAACAGCAATGGACTGGCCCACGGCGCCTCTGCCAGTGAAAACGGAGCTTGGCAGGGCCTCACACAGCCCTCCTGGGCTCCGTTTTCGGTTGTGACGACCTCCTGCAGTCCTCTGCCAGTGAAAACGGAGCTTGGGGCGGCAGCAGCGTTTTTGCTGGCAGAGGGCAGCAGGAAGCCATCGTGGCCCAAAACGGAGTGGGGGGGGCACATGTGGGGGGGGGGGGCTGGGCTCTGTTTTCGCTGTCAGAAGGCTAGCAAAACAAACTAAAAACAAAACAAAAAGAGAAGTGCATTTGAGCATGCAAGATGAGACAGGAAAGGAGAAAAGGAAAGAAGAAAGATGAAGAAAAAGATGGGAAGAGAGCAAGAAAGGAAAAAGAAGGAAAGAGAGGAAGGAAGAAGAAAGGAGAAGGAAGAGAGAAGGAAAAGCATAGAATATAGAATTCTTTATTGGCCAAGTGTGATTGGACACACAAGGAATTTGCCTTGGTGCCAATGCTCTCAGTGTACGTGGAAGGAAGGAAGGAAGGGAGGGAGGGAGGGAGGAAGGAAGGAAAGGAGGAAGGGAGGAAGGAAGGGAGGAAGGAAGGAAGGGAAGGAGGAAGGAAGGAAGGAAGGGAGGAAGGAAAGGAGGAAGAAAGGGAGGGAGGGAGGAAGGAAGGAAAGAAAGGAAGGAAGGAAAGAAGGGAGGGAGGGAGGAAGGAAGGAAGGAAGGATATAATGAGAGTGAAGGAGGGTCTTAAGTGTCTTAGCACTTGGCTGCCACAGGTGCCCCCGACACGAGTGACATTGAGCTGGCCATGCCCCTCCCCCCAGGTCAAACACAACCCTGATGCAGCCCTCAGTTTAACACTCTGCTCTATACCAGAGGTCTCCAACCGTGGCCACTTTAGGACTTGTGGACTTCAACTCCCAGAGTTCCTCAGGCAGCAAAGCTGGCTGAGGAACTCTGGGAGTTGAAGTCCACAAGTCTTAAAGTGGCCACGGTTGGAGACCCCTGCTTCAGGGCCACAACATGGCTGTCATGCTGGCTGGAGAATTCTGGGAGTTGAAGTCCACAAGTCTTAAAGTTGCCAAGGTTGGAGACCCCTGCTCTAGGCTATATCATCCCCTGGGAAAACAGCCATCCCAGCTGGATGAGAGTCCACAACTAAAAACAGTTCCCCAACTACAAAGCCTTCTTTGAAATAACTGCAATCAGTATATGTGGGCGCTCATTTCCAGAATACCAGCCCGTCCATGCTACTAAGATGGCCCTGTATTGATTTACGGATTTATAAATCCATGGAAGCATTTTAGCTTGTCTCTTAGATGCACACAAAAATTCCCGATTTAATTCGCTGAACTTCACTGTCGGTCCGTCAAAGTTTATTTTGGTCAACGACCAGCATGGAACAAAACAATAAACTGTTTGAAAGTGAAAGAAGAGGACCAAATATATAACATCAAGCCAAAGGAATAATACAGAATATTTTTACTGCTATCATTACCAGCGTAAGCTACGTCCCTAGAACTAAGAAAGATATTATTTGTCTAAAACCAAGCATAAATCTAATATTCCAAGTTAGATGTAGGATAAAATAAAATAATCTATGAGTATATACTTACTTAATATTGAACTGTGGTTCAATAGTTATGCATAGTTAAAATATATTAAGGAATTAAGATTAAGATATTAAGATTAGACAATTTAAATCTTAATTGAACTTGGCAACATCCAGAATTTGCTTACATTGTAGTTGTGTGTCTTCCTTGATTTTACTTCTCCCTTCCTTCCTTCCTTCCTCCCTTCCTCCCTCCCTCCCTCCCTCCCCTCCTGCCCATCTCATTTTACATTATTCTAGGCATCTTACAATAAAATGTAAATATAAATACTAAAATGCACAATAGCCAGGCATTATCCAGCCAATCAGCAGTGTAACCAGGAGACAGGCACTATGCTGACTTTATAAATGATGCAGTTGTTGAAGACTAGATGCTCAAGAATTATAAGATTTGATATAATGCTGGTGGTAGCTGAAAAATAAATGTCCATTCTTGGCTTATGGGCATTTATTTCTGTGCTTAATTGAGGTATTAGATGTATATCCTACCTTTTCCCAAGAGTTAAGGGTGGCTTACCTAGAGTTTATTTCGTATTCACACTTGCACTCCTTTGAGATAGATTGAGCCAGGGGCTGTTTGAAAGTCACCTACTGGGCTTCCATGGTCAGTCCTAATCCTGGTTTCTTTCTGGTTCCTTGCACAAGAGCACCAGATAACTGAAGAATGAATTGACCAAGGGACAAAAGCTTTAAGGAGTAAGCAAAAGACATATTTATGGCAGTGTGGCACGGAGAGCGACAGATGTGGTGTTATTAATTATAATGTGGAACATGTTTGAATATTAGTAGCTCAGGTTGGTAGTGAGGCTGTTGGTTTGAGCTCCAAGGTTTTGTCACCATTCGAGGAGACATTGTCAGTGTGTTTTGAATTGTGCTCTTCTGTACAGACTGACTGATGATGTCTCCTCCAATGGTGACGAAACGTTTGCAACCAAACTGTCAAGCTCGGAGCTCAAACTAACAGCATAAATGCAGAATATTGAGTTATTTTGGGTTGATGTGTTGCATTGGAAGTTTAAAACTTTGGAGGTTTAAAAACTACAAATCAATACATCCAAAGTTCTGCGATACGGATCTGTTCCTATGTTGGAGAGTGACAAAAACAGCGAGACGTTGTTGTTTTGTGTCACACCATTAGTTGCACTTCATTTTTCAAGGAGAATATTTTGGGGGGTTTACTCTTCCTCAAACCAACCTTATTTGGAGGAAAGGAGTCCAGATTCTTCTCATTGGTTTTTCTAGGTGAAAGCCTTTTGATGTTACCAGTCAAAAACCGTTGTTCAACTCTTCTTCCTAGTTTGCTTGTTTGTTTTTCTTTTGGGAAAGAAAACATGTAAAAGTAGCACTGAAAAGATAGATAAAGTCCCTTAGATCAAGGGTCTCCAACCTTGGCAACTTTAAGACTTGTGGACTTCAACTCCCAGAATTCTCCAGCCAGCTTTGCTGGGAGTTGAAGTCCATAAGTCTTAAAGTTGCCAAGGTTGGAGATCCCCGCCTTAGATCAGTGTTGCTCAACCGCCTCAGTTTTAACATGCATGGGACTTCAACTCCCAGAATTCATCAGTCAGCATGAATTTCTAGGGAATTTGAAGTTGAAACACACACATTTAAAAACTTGTTGGCTGAGGAATTGTGGGAGTTGAAGTCCACACATCTTAAAGTTGCTGAAGTTTAAAAAAACCCCTCTGCCTTACAACATCCTGCATTTTGAGAAGCACATCTTAAAAGGCCTTTTGATGAGCAATTCGGTGGCTCAACCTAAGACAGCCCCTTCTATCACCTCGGTCTTTCTTTTAATGAGGTTGGGTTGTCTTCTCAGGTAATGGCTTTCTGCTTTCTCACTTTTTGTCTCTTGCAACGTATCAATTACTGTAAGAAAAAGCGGCACCATAATCTTTGCACAAGCCCCCTTCAGTTCTGAAGCAGGCTGAGCTGGAATCTGTTCCAAAGGCAATTGCTGCTATTGTAGGCATACTTCATGAATTTGCAGAAGACACAGAGCTGAGAGCTAATATTTTAGGAGACGGAAGAAGAAATTCAAGACAATTCCGATCTCTTAGAAAAGATAACAGAATGAAGTTGAAGAGCGACAAATACAAAAGATTTCATTTTTACAAAGGGAAGGAAATGCACAGGCCGAGGCACAGACCTTACAAATAACAAAATAACAGAGTTGGAAGGGACCTTGGAGGTCATCTAGTCCAGTGGTCACCAACCAGTGGGCCTGGACCACTGGTGGCCCACGAGAAAATGTGGGTGGTTCACAGAGAAATGTCACCCCCAAAGCAATTAATCCAGGCTGCGTGGGAATACAAGGCTGCGCCGCCCACATGGCCTGTGGGAACACAAGGCTTGCGTCGCTTACATTGCGAACAACGCCAGGTAGTGAGGGGAGGGAGGAAAGGCCCCCCCACTCGCCCCACCCGCCTCGCCTGACCACTGGGCTACTTCTTTCTGCTTCTTTCTTCTTCTGTTTTTGGCTACACCCAAGGGAAGCAGCAAAAGTCTTTCTTTCTTTGCCCTGAACTCCGCCAGAAATGAGTCTTTGGGACCCTGCAAGGCCTCCTGCTCCAAGAGGCTGCGCCGGCGTGACAAGTCTCACAAAGACTCCATTTTTGGCAGAGTTTGGGGGCGAGAAAGAAAGACTTCTGCTGCTTTCCTTGGGTGCAACTCAAAACATCTGGAGCACCATGTGAATCCCATCGACATTGACAAAATCCCCATCAGTCAATTGCAAAAGCAGCTCTCCTCAGAATAGCTTATGTCCTGCAATGATAACCTTTAATATAATCAGAAAACGGCCTCTGTCTATCTCAGGTCCTTGAGAAGTACTCAGTAAGGTAGATAAAGATGCCAAGTGCTGATTGTGTGACCAACCATAACAATAATAGTCACAATTGTGCTGTCTGGGAGTGCAGTGAAGTATGTCTTCAGCAAGAACAGCCCTTCTTTTTCTTCCCTTGCAAACGTCATCCTCCTCCTTTGCTTGGTGTCCAAGGACAAGGTGTAAAAAAAATGCTGCAAAGCAGGTTCTGCTGCCGTAAACCTTCTGCTCCAGTGGAGAATTACTTGGCTGGATTGGAAGAGAAACAACCCAGCAGCGTAAGAACCACCCTAAAAAGTTACTGGAAGGAGAAGCCCCGATTAATAAGGGCAAAATAACCTCAAGGGTTCGGTCTGGGAGCAAGCATCATGCACGGAAGGGTCCTGCATCACAGTTCTGGGATTAAATGCTCCTGTGACAAAATCCTTGGTTCATTTTGGCCAGTCCCTTCATCCTGCAAACATCCTTAGTTGCTGGGAGCTGAAAATCCTGAAGCCGAAACACCAAACCTGCTATACAGCCATGAGAAGCACAACTCTATCACTGAGCAGTCTTGTTGGGGCAGATTAACAGAGTTGGAAGGGACCTTGTAGATCATCTAGTCCAACCCCCTGCCCAAGCAGACTCTATACCATTTTTGACAGATGGTGGTCCACAACTTCCAAAGGCAATTTCCGTTCCATGGGTTGATTGCTCTCCTTGTCAGGAAATGTCTCCTTATTTCCAGGTTGAATCCCTCCTTGTTCAGTTTCCATCTATTATTATATCTTATCTGGCCTTCAGATGCTTTGGAAAATAGTTTGAAATGGTTACAAGTCTGGATGTGTCAGAATCTTTTAAGACCGAATCTCATCCTTTCTGTCTTCATATGAACAGGGAGTGGGGAGGGGTGCCCGAAACATTCTCATAAGTCTTTATCTGGGTCAGGATTCAAACCATCTTCACTTGATCGTTGCCTTGGTAATGGGATCTTCTCTCTGTCCTTTAAGAGTACCTGCTGTACTCCCCACCATTGGATCAGATGATTCAAATTCAAAGAAAGCATTTTGAGCTTGAAATGATAACAGATAACAGATAATCAGAGTTGGAAGGGACCTTGTAGGTCATCTAGTCCAACCTGCTGCCCAAGCAGGAGACCCCTCCACCATTCCTGACAGATGGGAGCCCAATCACTTCTTGAAAGCCTCCAGAGGTGAAGCTCCCACAACTTCCAAAGGCAACTTCTATTCCATGGGTTGATGGTTCCCGCTGTCAGAAAATTCCTCCTTATTTCCAGGTTGAATCTCTCCCTTGTTCAGTTTCCATCCATGATTCCCTTTCTGGCCTTTAGGTGCCTTGGAAAACAGCTTGACCCCTTCCTCCTCTCTGGGGCAGCCCCTCAAATATTGGAAGATGCTCTGCTGTCTCCCCTGGTCCTTCTCTTCCCTAGACTAGACATGCCCAGTTCCTGTAACCATTCATCGTATGTTTGAGCCTCCAGTCCCCTCATCACCCTGGTTGCTCTTCTCTGCACTCTTTCTAGAGTCTTAACATGTTTTTTAGTGTGTAGTGAACAAAACTGGATGCAGTACTCTAGATGTGGTCTTACTAAGGCTTTACAGAGTGGTATTAGTACTTCCCTTGATCTTGACTGTATCCCTCTGTTAATACAATTTAGGATTGCAGTGGCTTTTTTGGCTGCTGCTGCTGCACACGGCTGGCTCCTATTTAGCTGGTTGTCCACTAAGACTCCAAGATCCCTCTCCCAGTCACTGTTATTAAGCCTGGTTTCACTCAGTCTATATGTGTCCTTTTGGTTTTTCTTGCCTACGTGTAAGACTTTACTTTTCTCTACATTGAATTTTATTTTGTTAGCTAGGACCCAGGGTTCCTGAAGGACATGTTGATTTTCCTTTTGGTGGAAGCAGAGCTGGACCTGTTCCTGGCTTTCGGTGGACAGAGCTTCCCCCTTAGGCTGCGTCTTCCCTTCCCAGTCTGGTCTCCAGCTGAGAGCCTGACCAGCAGCCTTGACATCTGCCAGATGAGCTGGCCAACTTTTCATAGTTGGGGAAGAGATGCCAGCCAAGGTTCCCAGCCCAGGATGATGGCTCTTTGGGGAAAAGCATGACCGAAGGCCAAATAAACTTGCGGATGGTAGCAGAAAGTCACTTTTGCTTTCAGTCTGACTGGATCCCTCTCTTCTTTACCAGAGACACCTTCCCAGGTTGGAACAGCCACATTTGGCACCGAATAGAGGGACTTGCACTTACAACCATTGTGGCATGCACCAAAGACATTTAAACAGAATTTGGGTGCAGGGCAGCCAGCAAGTACTTAGGATGCTTGCAGAATCCCGAATTCCTGGAATTGCCGTTTGTGACTGTTTGTCCTGCCCTTGTTGGAGTCTGATTCTGAGGGGGAAATTGAACAGCTGACAGGGAGTGAGAGTGGGGCTCCAGTGGCTGTGGAGGAAATGGAGGAAGAGCACAGTCCAGCTGGGCATTCAGAGGAAGACCCAGGGCCGTCCCCTCTTCATCCTACTGCATGCAGGGAGGAACGGAGAAGGGAGCAACATGGCTTACGGGAGAGAAAAAGGCCCTGATCCCTTTCATTAGTTGTAGCTGGGAAAACAGGATATAAGTGGGGCATTTGCACACAGCTCCTTGCTGGAATCAAAGAGTGCATTATCTTTGTTGAGGCTTATCTGGGTTTTGGTGTGATCCCAACTGTGGTTGCTGTGTTATTTTGTGAAAGTCTGCAATTTATCATCCTGGCCTGCTGTGTGTTGTTGTTTTTTATTTTTAATTAACTTTGGGTTGGGACTGCGTTTCTTTCCTTTGCAGACTATTTTTGGAAGCGTTTGATATCCAGCCGAGGATAATTGGACATTGGGGGCCAAATTAGAGGCATTAAAGGGAATGTATTCTATTTTTGTGAGTTTGTTATTTTTGTGTCACACCCTGGGTCATCACACTGTTCCTGGGGGCATCCAACAAGCAAAGTCAATGCTTAACCACTGCAGTGATTCACTTAAAACCATGGCCAAAAAAAAAAAAAAGATTGCTAAATCGGGCGCGACTCACTTAACAACCTCCATGCTTAGCCATGGAATCTCTCTTGTTGTCTCAAGTCGAGGACTACCTCTGCTGTGAAGAACACTGCATATTCTGAGCCTTGCTTGTCTGGCTAATGCAGGAGTGTCAGACTCAATTTCATTGAGGCCGCATCAGGGTTGTGTTTTGAGCTCAGGGCGCTGGGTGGCTTGGCTGGGACGGGGCAGGGTGTGGTTCCATTTTTGGCTTGGATGGCCTCCTGCGCCCGAGCTCCGTTTTTGGTGGCAGAAGGCGGCAGGAGGCTGTTTGGCTGAAAACAGAACTGAGGGGGCCATGCATGGTCCTCCCGAACCCCATTTTCACTGACACGAGGCTGCAGGAGGCTGTCATCGGGTGGGATTCTACAGGTTCGCACCTATTTGCCAAAACCAGTTGTTAACATTCTAACCAGTTCAGAGAACCGGTTGTTAGAAGAAATTACTGGCCTAATCCTGTAAGGAAGGCAGGAAGGAAACATTCTGGTGTTGCTTACAGAAAGTGCCTCTCCGTTAACCCTTATTCCATTCTTGGCAGGACTAGACTTCCTGTCTCTGGAGTTTTTCCCCCCTCCTTTGCTGGTACTTTGCTTGTGTCGAGTGACCATTCAAAGTTACAATGGCACTGAAAAAAGTGACTTATGACCGTTTTTCACAGTTATGACTGTTGCAGCATCCCCACCGTCACGAGAGGCCATGTGAGGAGATGCGTACCTCGATGTCAGTGATGTTGAGTTGGCCACGCCCAGCCAGTCACATGACCACCAAGCCACGCCCACCAACTAAGCCATGCCCACAGAATCGGTTGTTAAAAAAATTGAATCCCACCCCTGGCTGTCATGGCTGAAAAACGCAGCGGGGGGGGGGGCACGTGCAGCCCTCCCGAGCTCCGTTTTCGCTGTCGGGAGACACCATGAGCTGGTCCTTCACTGTTTCCAGGATGGCCCCATGGGTGGATCCAACCCGCTGGCCTGGATTTTGACACCCCTGGGCTAATAGAATATTCTGGCTTTGCCCACGATTGAGCCTTAAATGTCGAACCCAAAGATACGTGCCTAATAAGTTTAGTTTAGTTTAGCTTAGTTTTACTTTATTGTCATTGCATCACATACAACGAAATCAAACACCATCTTCAGCGCACATCATGACCGTGCAAATAAACACAAACACGCATCCTTCACGCTCCACACATTGAATTGAAAACCCCCAACATTACAGCAACACTGCACTATTCAGCAGAATTCAACAGAGCTCCTGCCCTGGGATAGAAGCTGTTTTTCAGCCTATCTGTCCTTGTTTTTATTATTCTCTACCATCTGCCAGATGATAATCGTTCCAAAAAAAGGGTTCCCAGGATGAGATGGATCTTTGAGGATGTTTTGAACTTTCTTAAGGCAGCGGGAGCTATAAAGCTCTTCCAAAGAGGGGAGAGGGCAACCCATGATCCTCTAAGCAATGACCTTCACCCTCTGGAGTGCTGTCCTATCTGCCCCTGTGCAATTGGCAAACCCTACAGAGGTGCAGTATGTTAAAATGCTCTCTATGGTGCAGCGGTAGAAGGTCACCAGCAGTTTTTCATTCAGTTGTTTTCTGAGAAGTCTCAGGTTGTATAATCTCTGCTGGGCCCTTTTGATCAGGGCTGCAAAGTGGGCCTCCCAGGTCAGGTCCTCTTTTAGGGGACAGTTAAGACATCCGAGAGCCTTCACTGCAGAGGGCAGAAAGCATTTCTCTCTCTCTCTCACACACACACACACACGCCAGGAGCATTGTTCGTGCTTCCATTCTTTGAAATCCTAGCCAGGATTATTCAGATCAGGCTGGTTGACATATGCGATTTAATATCCGTTTAACGGCGTCTTTAACATGAGCTTTGGAATCCGCTGTAATTGGGTTATAATTCACATTGGGGGCGGCGGCTAGGGGGGCTAAGCCCTAAGGAGACGGCAGCTGTGGCCAGGCCCGTAATATTTGAAGCAGGTGCTGAGTCCATCCGAAGGGTGGAGAGAGAGCTAAGCTTTTGTTTGTTATATTCTATTTTTCTGGTCCGTGCAGCCAGCAGCATTCCTTGCAAAAAATAAATATTGCAACTCCCTGCTTCTTCAATCTCAGTTGTCTCACTCGGTTTATATGAAACTTGAGTAATTTTCGGCACGTCATCTTACATAAGAATTTTTTTTTTTTAAAAAAAATCCCAGCTCCCTTTGCACCACTTATGGTTGAATCTGCGCATCCTTCAGGAGAACAGCTGGGAGGTGGTTCTTTTCCCCTCACAAAAAGAGCCTGCATTTGCAGACACGCAGAAACGAAACATTTCCCTTTGCATGAAACTTTGCTTTCTTCACCCCACCTATTTCTTTTTTTTCTTCCTATTTTTCTTTCTTTCTTTCTTTCTTTCTTTCTTTCTCTCCCTTTTCTTTCTTTCTTTCTTTCTTTCTTTCTTTCTTTCTTTCTTTCTTGCTCTCCTTCCTCTTTTTCTTTTTCTCTTTCTTTCTCTTCTTTCCTCTTTCTTTCTCTTTCTGTCCATTCCTCTTTCTTTCTCCACCTTCCTCTTGCTTTCTTGCTCTCTTGCTTTCCCTTCCTCTTGCTTTCTCTTTTTTCCTCCTTCTTTCTTGCTCTTTCTGTCCCTTCTTCTTTCTTGCTCTTTCTTTCTTTCTTTCTTTCTTTCTTTCTTTCTTTCTTTCTTTCTTTCTTTCTTGCTCTCCTTCCTCTTTTTCTTTTTCTCTTTCTTTCTCTTCTTTCCTCTTTCTTTCTCTTTCTGTCCATTCCTTTCTTTCTCCACCTTCCTCTTGCTTTCTTGCTCTCTTGCTTTCCCTTCCTCTTGCTTTCTCTTTTTTCCTCCTTCTTTCTTGCTCTTTCTGTCCCTTCTTCTTTCTTTCTTTCTTTCTTTCTTTCTTTCTTTCTTTCTTTCTTTCTTTCTTTCTTTCTTTCTTTCTTTCTCTCCCTTCCTCTCTTTCTTTCTCTTCTTTCCTCTTTCTTTCTCTTTCTGTCCATTCCTCTTTCTTTCTCCACCTTCCTCTTGCTTTCTTGCTCTCTTGCTTTCCCTTCCTCTTGCTTCCTCTTTTTTCCTCCTTCTTTCTTGCTCTTTCTGTCCCTTCTTCTTTCTTGCTCTTTCTTTCTTTCTTTCTTTCTTTCTTTCTTTCTTTCTTTCTTTCTTTCTTGCTCTCCTTCCTCTTTTTCTTTTTCTCTTTCTTTCTCTTCTTTCCTCTTTCTTTCTCTTTCTGTCCATTCCTTTCTTTCTCCACCTTCCTCTTGCTTTCTTGCTCTCTTGCTTTCCCTTCCTCTTGCTTTCTCTTTTTTCCTCCTTCTTTCTTGCTCTTTCTGTCCCTTCTTCTTTCTTGCTCTTTCTTTCTTTCTTTCTTTCTTTCTTTCTTTCTTTCTTTCTTTCTTTCTTTCTTTCTTTCTTTCTTTCTTTCTTTCTCTCCCTTCCTCTCTTTCTTTCTCTTCTTTCCTCTTTCTTTCTCTTTCTGTCCATTCCTCTTTCTTTCTCCACCTTCCTCTTGCTTTCTTGCTCTCTTGCTTTCCCTTCTTCTTGCTTTCTCTTTTTTCCTCCTTCTTTCTTGCTCTTTCTGTCCCTTCTTCTTTCTTTCTTTCTTTCTTTCTTTCTTTCTTTCTTTCTTTCTTTCTTTCTTTCTTTCTCTCCCTTCCTCTCTTTCTTTCTCTTCTTTCCTCTTTCTTTCTCTTTCTGTCCATTCCTCTTTCTTTCTCCACCTTCCTCTTGCTTTCTTGCTCTCTTGCTTTCCCTTCTTCTTGCTTTCTCTTTTTTCCTCCTTCTTTCTTGCTCTTTCTGTCCATTCTTCTTTCTTGCTCTTTCTTTCTTTCTTTCTTTCTTTCTTTCTTTCTTTCTTTCTTTCTCTCCCTTCCTCTCTTTCTTTCTCTTCTTTCCTCTTTCTTTCTCTTTCTGTCCATTCCTCTTTCTTTCTCTACCTTGCTTTCTTGCTTTCCCTTCCTCTTGCTTTCTCTTCTTTCCTCCTTCTTTCTTGCTCTTTCTTTCTTTCCCTTTCTATTTCTTTCTTTCTTTCTTTCTTTCTTTCTTTCTTTCTTTCTTTCTTTCTTTCTTTCTCTCCCTTCCTCTCTTTCTTTCTCTTCTTTCCTCTTTCTTTCTCTTTCTGTCCATTCCTCTTTCTTTCTCCACCTTCCTCTTGCTTTCTTGCTCTCTTGCTTTCCCTTCCTCTTGCTTCCTCTTTTTTCCTCCTTCTTTCTTGCTCTTTCTGTCCCTTCTTCTTTCTTGCTCTTTCTTTCCCTTCCTCTTTCTTTCTTTCTTTCTTTCTTTCTTTCTTTCTTTCTTTCTTTCTTTCTTTCTTTCTTTCTTTCTTTCTTTCTTTCTTTCTTGCTCTCCTTCCTCTTTTTCTTTTTCTCTTTCTTTCTCTTCTTTCCTCTTTCTTTCTCTTTCTGTCCATTCCTTTCTTTCTCCACCTTCCTCTTGCTTTCTTGCTCTCTTGCTTTCCCTTCCTCTTGCTTTCTCTTTTTTCCTCCTTCTTTCTTGCTCTTTCTGTCCCTTCTTCTTTCTTGCTCTTTCTTTCTTTCTTTCTTTCTTTCTTTCTTTCTTTCTTTCTTTCTTTCTTTCTTTCTTTCTTTCTTTCTTTCTCTCCCTTCCTCTCTTTCTTTCTCTTCTTTCCTCTTTCTTTCTCTTTCTGTCCATTCCTCTTTCTTTCTCCACCTTCCTCTTTCTTTCTTGCTCTCTTGCTTTCCCTTCTTCTTGCTTTTTCTTTTTTCCTCCTTCTTTCTTGCTCTTTCTGTCCCTTCTTCTTTCTTTCTTTCTTTCTTTCTTTCTTTCTTTCTTTCTTTCTTTCTTTCTTTCTTTCTTTCTCTCCCTTCCTCTCTTTCTTTCTCTTCTTTCCTCTTTCTTTCTCTTTCTGTCCATTCCTCTTTCTTTCTCCACCTTCCTCTTGCTTTCTTGCTCTCTTGCTTTCCCTTCTTCTTGCTTTCTCTTTTTTCCTCCTTCTTTCTTGCTCTTTCTGTCCATTCTTCTTTCTTGCTCTTTCTTTCTTTCTTTCTTTCTTTCTTTCTTTCTTTCTCTCCCTTCCTCTCTTTCTTTCTCTTCTTTCCTCTTTCTTTCTCTTTCTGTCCATTCCTCTTTCTTTCTCTACCTTGCTTTCTTGCTTTCCCTTCCTCTTGCTTTCTCTTCTTTCCTCCTTCTTTCTTGCTCTTTCTTTCTTTCCCTTTCTATTTCTTTCTTTCTTTCTTTCTTTCTTTCTTTCTTTCTTTCTTTCTTTCTTTCTTTCTTTCTTTCTTTCTTTCTTTCTTTCTTTCTTTCTTTCTTTCTTTCTTTCTTTCTTTCTTTCTTTCTTTCTTTCTTTCTTTCTTTCTTTCTCTCCCCTCCTCTTTTTCTTTCTTTCTCTTCTTTCTCTTTCTGTCCATTGTTCTTTCTTTCTCTCCCTTCCTCTTTCTTTCTTGTTTTGCTCCTGTCAGATTTTACTGTACAATGTTAATCCTCAGGCAAAATGTCACCTCAGATCATGGAAGTAAAAGCGGCATTTAAAAAAACACAAACAAAAAAGTTTTTTCCCTTGTGTGCGGTTTTGTCTCTCTGAGCATTTGGTAGGGGGCTTTTTGTCATGCTCAACTTTGCAACTGTTTTGTTCCATTTAACACAGCGGGGTGTGTGTGTGTGTGTGTGTGCGCGCACTTTGGATGCAGCGGGAATGACAGGCTGCCTCCAGGAATTCATCACTGGGCTATGAAAAATCCGCTTTGGCATCCTTGTAGGAAGTTATAGTTAGTGGCCCTTCGAAGTTACAGTGGCCCTGAGAAAAAAAGGGACATACAACGGTTTTCCACCCTCATGATCGTTGTAGCCTCCCTATGATCGTGGGATCAAAAAATTTGGACACTGGGCAACCGGTTCATTTTTTTTGACGGTCGCCGTGTCCCGGGATTGTATGCTCCCCTTTTGCGACCTTCTGACAAGCAGAGTCAAGGAGGGGGGGAACCAGATTCATTTAACAACTGCAGTGATTCGCTTAACAACCATAGCAAGAAAAGGTCCTAAAACGGGGCAAAACGCACTGAAGAGATGTCCCACAACAACATAAAGTTTGGTCTCAATTGCAGTCGTAAGTGAGGGACGGCCTGCATACTCACATGCCTGTATATATACCTGCACCTGTGCATAGACCTGTCAGCCTCTTCCCACCAAACCGCTCTGCATCTGGATGGGGGTGAGGAGCCGGCCCCCTCACCTGCTTCCTCTCTCCCCACCCCCAACCCTCTTTTCCAGGTTTCAAGTGCCCCGTTTGCTCCAAATCAGTGGCTTCTGATGAAATGGAAATGCACTTTATCATGTGTTTGAGCAAACCCCGCCTCTCCTACAACGGTGAGTTTTTCCTTGCGCGTGGCATGAGCCACAGCCTGGCACGCTGGTCCAGAAAGGCCGGGCCTGGGGTGAGGCAGGGAGAGAAAGGGGCAGGAGAGCCCCGTTTCTGCCCCTCCCCCCCCCCCCCCCCCCCCGGCGAAGAACGACGGGCCTCCTTCCTTCGTTTTCCAGAAGGCAATTTGTTTTGAGTCGCGGCTTCTCTGCTGGGCGCCAACTTCAATTCTTGCCCTGCCAGCCAGCCCCCCCTCCTCTCCCTCCCTCCCCCCATTGGTGGCTCCTCTGGCAGGGAGGGGAGGGGACTGCCCGTCTGGCCTTGGCCTGAGATCCCAAGGGCTCTGGAGTCAGGACTCTGCTGCCATCTAGGGAGGGGCCTGGGATGCAGCAGCCCACTCCGGAAGAGTTGGGGGAGGGAAGAGCCGGAGGGGTGGGGGGAGAAGGGGAGCCGCTCCTCCTTGTGCCCGTCCTCCTCAGTATCCTTCTGCCTGGCACGGGGCAGCCAGAGGGCAGGGCTGGCTTTGTCCAGCGCAACCGCCGCCGTTGGTGTCTCAGGCAGCTGGCCAGCTCCCGACACCGGGGAGGAGCTCCTGCTTCCCAGGTGCAGGAAGGAGCCTGGCAGCTCCCCGGGAGGAGGGGCCCTGGTGGGCGGGCAGGGAGACATCTGCTCCAGCAACAGTGCCAGCCCGTGCCAGCCCTGCAGCCCGTGCCATTCTTCTACCCAGCCAGGTCGAGATAGCAGAGATGGAGCCAGGGGGAGGGCAGCAGCGTGGCCTGGTGCTGCAAGCCAGAGCGATCTGCCCAGCCTCTGTCGGAGGGACGGTGTCAACCGAGCCAGCTGGGATGCAGCCGGGCCTGGCTTGCTTGCTCTCAGGGAGGCCCCTTTCCTCCTCCTTCTCTGCCCCCCCTCCCATCTCAGCTTGGTGTGCACCTGACATGCCCCTGCTTGAGGTTGTCTCAGGTCAAGCACTTGGGGAGGGAGAGGATCGGTGCTAGCAAACCCCCCTCCCCGCACTTAAGGTAGCAACTGAGGCCTCCTTCTCCCTCCTCCCAACTGCTATCCCCATTTCGGGCTTATTTGTGGAGCTACCAAGCCAAAGGTGGGCTTCCTTTGGGGAGACGGCAGGGAACAGGTGCTGCATCTGGTCTGCCCCAGGTGCATGGGGACTACCACGCCCAGCATTCCCAGCCCCCAAGAAATTGGCCCTGTCCTCTTTCCAAGCTTCGGGCATCCTTGGCCGGCAGGATTGGCAATTTGGGCACAGTCTGCACCCCTCATTCCAAGGGGGCAAGCTTGATTCCTAAGGGACCCCGGGGTAGCGTCCTCCCTTGGTTGCCAATTCAGACATTAGACCGAGCCATGGGCCAAAGGGGAACTTAGTCCTGGGTTGGGGGTCAAGTCTAAAGAGGGGCCATGGTTTCATTCTCCTGCATTCCTGGGGTTTTGGTGTCCTCCCAACTGCGGGTGCTGCTTTATCCTTTGGAAGCCTGCAATTTATCATCCTGTCCTGTCGTGTTAATTCCTTCAGTGTGGTTTGTGTTGGGTTGTTTATTTTTAATTATCTTTACTTTGCTATTGTTGTGTCCTGGCCTGGGTCATCACAGATGTCCTGACCTGGGAGATCCTAAACGTCTCTCCCACCTCAGGTCTAGTGTGTGTGTGTGTGTGTGTGTGTGAGAGAGAGAGAGAGAGAGAGAGAGAATGAACCCGGCTGCCCTTTTCTGACCTGGCTCACCCTGCCTTCTCTCTCTCCCCCGCAGACGACGTGCTCACCAAGGATTCCGGCGAATGTGTCATTTGCCTAGAGGAACTTCTGCAAGGAGACACGATAGCCCGACTGCCCTGCCTCTGCATTTATCACAAGAGGTAGAGTATGAAAAGACTCCCCGCTCCCCCAAAGAAGGGCTGGGTTGAGGGGCTGGGAAAAGACCCTGCTGGTCTCCCAAGGCTCCTGCAAGCAGCCCTTCCACAGCGTCCCTCACAGAAGCCTCTGCTTCCTTTTCTCTTCTGCAGCTGTATAGATTCCTGGTTTGAAGTCAACAGATCCTGCCCAGAGCACCCGTCAGATTGACCGCGGGATCATACCTGGACCTCTTTCCAGGTGAGGCAGCTAAATAGGAGCCAGCCATGTGCAGCGGCAGCCCAAAGAGCCAATGCAATCCTAAACTGCATTAACAGAGGGATACAATCGAGATCAAGTGAGGTACTCCATAAAGCCTTAAAGAGCACACCTAGAGTAGTGCATCCAGTTTTGGTCACCACACTATAAAAAAGATGTTGAGGCTCTAGAAAAAATACAGCAAAGAGCAACCAAGATGATGAGGGGACTGGAGGCTCAAACTTACAACAGACGGTTACAGGAACTGGGCCTGGCTAGTCTAGGGAAGAGAAGGACCAGGGGAGGCAGGAGAGCAGCCTTCTACTATCTCGGGCTGCCACAAAGCAGAGGCAGTCCAGCTGTTTTCCAAAGCACCCGAAGGCCAGAGAAGGAATAATGGATGGAAACTGATCCAGGAGAGATTCAACCCTGGAAATAAGGAGAAACTTTCTGATGGAGAACAATCCACCCATGGAACAGAAGTTGCCTTCAGAAGTTGAGGGAGCTTCATCCCTGGAGGCTTTCAAGAAGAGACTGGGCAGAAATGTCAGAAATGGTGTAGGGTCTTCTGCTTAGGCAGAGGGTTGGACTAGATGACCTACAAGGCCCCTTCCAACTCTGTTCATCTATAATCTATAACTTAATCTTGGTCATGAATATGCCCATTGTAAAGAATCTCGCTTCCTAAATAGAGTCCTCTGCTAACTCCCAGTTTAACCTGAAGAAAAAGGCAGTCTGGACTAAGATGGCCGATCCATTTAAGGTCACGCTGGCTGAGAATTTGGAAAGTCTCTGTCCCACTGAGTTTGGGGAGAAAAAGATTTAGGGAATGGTCTGTTGCTTTTCCGGGGGGCGTTTGAAAGCAACCAAAATGTTTCGTGCAGGCAAAAATGGAAAGAAATGCCACTGCCCACATAATAAAGGAATTGGTTATTAACAAATGAGAGGGGAAAACACCGTATTTTAAACAGTTCTGCAGTGAGTGATTTGTCAGTAAGAATCACAAACGGGACATAAATTCTCAAAGCTAATATTTGTTTTCATTTTTTTCAACAAAACAAAACTAAGTAAGTGAAGTCCTTGAGCCAGCCTTCAGGCAGAAGGATGAAACCGGTTTGCCATTCCATGTCGTCCCAGATTAATCTTTCGAATTCCTGGTATGGCCCTAGCTTTCTTCTGGTGATTTCCCCACCAAGCTCAAATCAGTTTTGACAGCTGAACTTTTGAGACCATTAGGGACGGCCTAACACTGCCTGTGTAGCTAGGACTTCTGAATTAAACCTTGCCTCAGTTCACGTTTGATTCAAATGTTCTCATAAGCCTTGAGACATATTTCAACGAACCAAAATAGAAGGATTCTCCCTTGGGCCGAGTGATGCATTGTTTAATAAAAGTGTTTCTGAAACAGGATGTTTTCCAGGTTCATTCATTTTGGTGCAAGACCGCTGCCCTATCTGTTCTCGTGACATGAGCCTATTTATCTTTGCAATCCCAATAGGATTTATCCTTCTAGTATAGGGTTGAGTGGATTTTCTTTTGTGTGCTTCTGGGAGGACATTCTCCCCCTGCTGATTGAAACACCTCCTTGCTAATTTTAATCTAATTTTACACATCTTTTTGTGTCTCCCAGGAGGGTGGGGTGGGAAAACGTCAGCCCAAGAATTTGAGAAAGATCATAGTTGAAGGCCACTTGTAGGAAGATGCATGAAAGACTAGCTCGATACCCGTGCTTCGCTATGAAACTGTATGGTCGGGCTTAGTTTTTGGGAAGGAAAATAAAGGGGAAAAAAAGATCTACCTCTGCCTGCCAGCATCAATCTGGCTAGCGTCCAAGTGTGTGAGAGTTGACGGCTGTTTGGAAACTGAAATGGTATTTGCTGTTTGAAAAAGGAGACAGCAAGGAGCCTGGGTGTGGCTTAGCTCAACTGTTCTGTGCTAAAGCTGCTTAGTGCTGTGAAATTGTAACTAAAACTCCTCTGTTTATGTTTTGCATTTGGAACAGATTTCTTTTCAGGTGGGGAGGGGGAGTTGAACTCCTTAGCATCAGAGCATGTTAATAATAATATAGGAAATACTCTAAATGCTCTGATGGTCATTTCAAAAAATCCTTTTTTAATGAGCCCCTAGAAGCCAAGAGGAACATACGTGTCAAATTTCAAGTTTGTAGGCTTTACGGTTCTGGAGATTTTGTGAGGATGCGTGAGTGGTATTTCACTTTTATATAGATTTATGACTTATGAAAGATCATAAGTCAAAGACCACTTGTAGAAGATTTAGGGTTGCGCTTTTCAAACTCTGTTGAGATAGTGGAGTTGGACTAGTAGACCTCCAAGGTCTCTTCCCTCAGAATAACCCTGTTATTCTGTTAACCTTGAGAACTTTAAGATGTATGGGCTTCAACTCCCAGAATTGCCAATCCAACATGCTGGCTGGGGCATTCTGGGAGTTGAAGTCTGCGCATCTTAAAAAGTTGTCCAGATGGGGGAAACATGGATATAGGGAAAGGTGACTTTGTTGCTGGTGGGAAACAGTTGGGACTCAAAATCCTTTTCATGTCTGGGATCAACCAAGATCTGCCTTTGACCACCTGAAGATCCTTGCAGGACCAGCTGGAAAGCCTACCCTGCTCTGGTCAACGTGTTTGCATAGTGGCCAGCTAAGTGCCAATCAACAAACTCCCATTCATCCTTCCCTGGATCTTTTCGGAAAAGGCAAATTTCCCAGGGGGGGGGAGGGGAGGCAAGAAACCCAGCAAGAAGCAGTGATGTTTATGGTTAGCGTCCTCTTCTTTATTATAAGTCTGTTAATAATCAACCAGTGGAACAACTTGCCTTCAGAAGTTGTGGGTATTCCATTAGTGGAGGGTTTTAAGGAGAGACTAGACCAGGGGTGGCTAACCTTTATGGCCTCCTGTGCCAAAAATTATGCGCACGCTTGCACACTCGCATGCCGGCACCCAGAAGGCAACGTGTGAGCTCCCCCCCCGCCCACACTCCTTGAGCATGCACGAGCAACCCCCTCTGCAAACCTCTTACCTGCACTGCACCTCCCAGCTGATTTTCGGCCCATTTGAGGCCTTTTTCGGTCTCCCAAAGGCTTGAAGGAAAACTTCTGCAGCTTTTGCAGGCTGAAAAAAGGGGCCGTTTTGTCACTTCCGCTATTTCTGGAAATACAGGAAGAGATGAAACGGGCCTATTTTTCGGCCTGCAAAGGCTTTCCTCAAGCCTCTGGGAGGCCAAAAAAGGCCTCAAACAGGCCGAAAATCAACTATGAGACACGCGCATGCAGAGTGAGGTAAGTTTGCCTGCGGCTCACATGCCGGCGCAAATCGCTCTGCATGCGTGCCATAGGTTCGCCATCACGGGACTAGACAGCCACTTCTCTGAAATGGTATGGGGTCTCCTGTTTTAGCAGCGGGCCGGACTAGAAGGACATCCAAGGTCCCTTCCAGCTCTATTCTAAATTTGAATGTGGCTGGGGGAATTCTGGGAGTTGAAGTCCACATGTCTTCAAGTTGCTGGGAACCGCTTGCTCTAGATTATGCTAGAACGACACTAGAAGCAACCTGAAATTGAGGAGAAACTGGCTAACAGGGAGGACAATTAACCAGTGGAAAAGACTTTCCTTCAGAAGTCGTGGGTTTTCCATCACTGGAGGTTTTTAAAGAAGAGACTGGACAGGCACTTGTCTGAAATGGTAGAGGGTCTCCTGCCTGAGCAAGGGGCTGGACTAGAAGACCTCCAAGGTTCTTTCCAACACTGTTATTCTTTTATTTCTTGAAAGACGTAGAAATGGCTTCTTTGCATAGAAGTTTTTTGGGGGGACTTTTCAGTACCAATGTTTCTCTCTCTCTCTCTCAACAGGTCATCTCACCATCCATCCTTCTTACACACACACACACACTCCCAACTTCTTCCAAACCAGCTCTGGGACATCCCTGCAGCCTGGGCATTTAGTGTTCAGTTCTGGACTTCAGAGGCAAAGAAGACGAGCAACTCTCGCTCCGCGAGGCCATACTTGGAGAACCCTCCTCCAATCCGGGCAGGGGGATGAGAAGAAGAGGGTCCGGGGCAGGAGCCAGTGGCCACCGGGCCCCCCTACCCCACCCCACAGCAACGCCATGATCTTCCTTTGGGCTAGAGCCGGCCAAGAGCGAAACGGAGCACGAGGCGCCTCGGTGCCATTCAAGGACTCTTCCTTCCTGCCCGCACACAGATCCCCTTTTGCACGGGGAGGAGAAAAAAAGGGGGGTACTTTACCCGTCCCTTTTTATTTTCTTGGAACAGCAAGGCCATTTCCCCCCACCCCACCTGCCTTCTTCCTTCCCCCCCTCCTCCCAGTCCTGAGGAGGAAGAGAAGGAGAAGAATCAGGCGTTTCCTGTGGCATTTTTCGGATGGCGGTGTTAAGTTTGTCTTTTCAAATGTTTACAAAAACAGCAACGTGGCATCAACCAACGTGCCAAGGTGATGTTTATAAGGCTGCATTCTCGGGCAGGTGGGGAGCAGAATTCCCAAGACCTTTTCCTCCTCCCCCCCCCCCCGTCACCAACATCCCCCCCCCTCAATTGCCAAAAATCCTTTTACTCTTTCTTCCTCCTCTTCCTCGTCCACCCCCCCCTCGACCTCCGTGCTGGCTTCAGGGGCTGTCCTCCTTTGCAAACCTCCTGCAGCCACAAGACCGGAACAGTTTTTTCAGCCCTTTGTGGAGCGCAGGACTGGCCTTTTTCTTAAAGCGACACACACACAGAGGATACGACACACCCACTCACCCCTCCTGCCCTGCCAGTCCACCAATGGAGCACGAAGCGAAGCCTGACTGAGCCACAGGGTTTGCGGGGGGGGGGGGGGGGGGAGGGGGGGGGGACCTCTGATGGACGGTTTTGATCCGCAGGAAAAAAGTATCTGTATTTATATAGGAAAAAAAATGAAAAAAAGAAAACAAACTTTAAAAATTCCAAAAAAGGAGAAAAACAAAAAAAAAACAAAAATCAAAGCTTGGGAAGGAAAGCTTCCCCTATTAGTCAAGTGTTTTGATATGGTATTCAATAATGCTCAATAAAATAGTCACTGTTATTTTATTTCCAGGTATTCTCCTTTGTCTGATGGATTTGGGATGTGAGGGGAGGACTGAGCATTTGGTGCATTTACCACACTTCTTTTTAAACTTGGACTTGTGAGTCCCTGGAAGTGGACATGAATTGGGGGTGTAGCAATGTTTGTGAGCAATGCTCTGGTTAAGCCGCAATCTCAAAACAGGGTTTATATTTAAAAAAAAAAAGAAAATTATCCGTAATGAAATTGCAGCAGGATTTAAATTACTACAGATTGCCAGTTTTAAAAAATATAAACAATATCTCCACGGCCAACTGGAGACATGGATAAAGGCTGTTCAGAAAAAGAATAACATCATAGCACAACAAAACTGGAGTTGCACCCAGCCTAATTTCTGGCTAACCACTTTACCAGCCATTTGGGAAGCAAAGGTTCCTCAGTTTGCCTCATCTGAATTTCCCAAATTCTTGGACATTCCAAAATTGACCCATAAATGCCGGAACCGTCCGAGTGTTGTTTTCCCTGCCCTCAATTCACAGCTTTTCTCAAGTTCTGTCTCTTGATTTAAAAGGACCAAACTTTTATGGCTTCGCATACATGACAAGGAGCATCTCTTTTTCACCAGGATGTATATTCTGGATTTGGATGGCCTGCAATATTGTGGATGCCTGCTGAGTGGATTACATTGCCAGCAGGTTGAAATTCTGCAAGATAGGGTTTTCTTAGAACAACTGGATGAAGAAACTTCAATAACCTTCACCGTGTTGGTGGTACTCCCTGATAGCTAAAAATGCAAAGGAGCTGCAAACTCTGGTAATAAAAGGAGCACAGTGGGGGGGAAAAGGGACCAAAATTGAATATACAGGTGTAACAATCAGAATAAGAACTCTGATTATAATAAGAATGTTATAACAATTATTAAATGAGATATTGGTTAAGTGAGTTTTACCCCATTTTTACAATCTTTCTTTGCCACATTTGTAAAGTTGAATTGCTGCAATTGGTAAGTTAGTAACCTGGTTAAGTGAATGTGATTTCCCCATTGTTTGTCAAAAGGTTGCAAAAGGTGATCAGATGACTTGGGTTGCAGCAACGGCCATAAGTGTGAACCACTTGCCCAAGCATCTGGATTTTATGATCATGGGGATGCTACAAAGGTGGTAACTCTGAAAATTAGTCATGTCACCTTTTTCAGTGCCATTATAACTGAATGGTCAAAGAACTTAGACTTATATACGGCTTCATATTATTTTACAGCCCTCTAAGCAGTTTACAGAGTTGGCCTCTTGCTCCCAACAGTCTGGATCTTCATTTTACCAACCTCGGAAGGATGGGTCAACCTTGAGCCTGGTGGGATTCAAACTGCAGGCAGCCGGCAGCAGAAGGACCCTGCAGTACTTCATTCTAACCGCTGCGCCACCATGGCTCTTACTATATTTTTATCTCCATTGCTTTGAATTCTTCAAAATTCTTATAATTATTTTTATTTTAATTACATATCTATCGCCTATCTTCAAATAATAATAATAATAATAATAATAATAAAAAAATAAAAATTATAATAAGCATTTCAGATGATGGAGAACCTCTGCCTTTTTGAATCAAGCATCAACTGCAAAGGAACAAGCACTCAAGAAATGGCACTTGGTAGAGCTGCCAGGAAGGCCTTGGAGAAGAAACACAGGTGCTGTGTTGTGTCCATACCTACAAAGACCTGAATCCTGCAAGCCACAGTATTCCCTGTGACAGTTTGCGGAAGTGATACTTGAACCTTGAAGAAGGATAGGAAGAAAAAGTATTGACCCATTTGGGGGCTGGAGGACAACTCCTGGGAATACCATGGACAGCCAAGAAAATTAAAGTGACAGACCATCAAACAAACCCAGAGTTGTCAAGGAAAGGACCACCAAAGCAAGGTGGATAAACTTAGTTATTGCAGCAATGGACACAATCCTGAACAGCAGGATCGAATTAAAAGATGAAGGAAGGAGACCATCGAGCAAGGAATAACAAGATTATTAAAAAGAGATTGGACAACCGTTTGTCTGAAATGATACAGGGTTTCCTGGTAGAGTAGGGGGTTGGACTAGAAGACCTCTAAGGTCCCTTCCGACTCTGTCATTGTGTTAATATCAAAGGAGGATCTGACCTCCCTTATACTACTTGGAGGATCCTGAATAGGTTAAGAGTTGCAGTGCTTAAGTGTAAAAGGCACTGCAGTGCAGATAACAATATGCTGTGTGAATGCAGAGACGCAGGGCCCAGCCCATTTGCTGGTAGGTCAGTTACCAGAAACATGTACTGATAATGGCTTATTTTTGGCCAACGGCTAAGCCAAACAGGTGGCTTCATCCTGGCGGTTTAAAGCCTGATCCAGACACGGAAGAAGCAGCAGCAGCAAAGATTCTGCATGTTCCCCCATGATTGAATCCTGCATTAATCCAGTAGGAAAAACCTGGGTTCATCCTGCTTCAATTCACCGCAGTTTTGACAAAGCAAGATAGATCCCAAGAAGTGGATCTAAGTAAACCAAAAAGCTGGGGAAAACATGGAATTCTGCTTCCAGGCTCATCCAACAGAAACATGCTCAGCCTGTTGCTGCCAACTGTGTATAAGCTAGATTTGCCCCGAAGGCAAAGAAGAAATAAAGAATGAATGTTTTGCAACCTCCAATTTCGATGAAATACATTAAATCGGCCCTGAAGCATCTACAGAAAGGTTTGTGTGTGGCCATGACAAAGATAGTGTTGCTTTTTGTGTGTGTTGTGACATCTCACAGATATACTAAAGGAGTGGAATTGGTGTTGTATTGCCACAATGGATTGGTTCCAACAGATGCCTCTGCAGTTTGCAAACTTTTGAGACTCCCAATGTGTGGATTTCAATTCCCAGAATTCTCCATTATGAGCATGCTGGCTGAGGAATTCTGGGAATTGATACCCCCGTTGGAAAATGTGGCATTGCTTCCCAGCCTGGTTCAAAAGGCCAACCTCTGACCTTGAATTACACCTGAGCATTTCCATATTATGTGAATAAACACAAATGACTGCAGCTCTCGCCATGCAAACACACAGCATTAATTTTAATATAGATTTGTAAGACAAATTCAGACAATTGCCAAGTTCTGTATGCTTACTGTTCTTATCAGGCATGGCTGCCAATGCTGGATCACCTTTTTCAATTGTAAAAATCCAAAGAGAACTGACAGGTGGGTGTGGTGTTTAAGGCAATGTTTCCTGTTGACTTTAAGATGCATGGACTTCAACTCCCAGAATTCCCCAGCCAGCCATGCTGGGAGTTGAAGTCCATGCATCTTAAAGCATGTTGATTGGAGAATTCTGGGAGTTGAAGTTCACACATCTTAAAACAAGGGTCTTCAAACTTGGCAAGTTTAAGACTTGTGGACTTCAACTCCCAGAATTCCTGAGCTAACATGACTGGAGGAGGAATTCTGGGAATTGAAGTCCACAAGTCTTAAAACATGCCAACTGGGGAATTCAGGGAAGTTCACGCATGTTAAAGCATGCTGGCTGAAGAATTCTGGGACCTGAAGTCCATGCGCCTTAAAGTTGCCAAGGTTGGGAAACACAGGTGTACAGAGTTTTCAGGTTTTGCTAAACCATTTGTGCCACTTACTTGGCTTTTGAGTTGTCATGTCTTGTGAACTGGTTTATTCAGCAGAATAGAATTAAACACAGTTTAGTACGATACAGAACCCAGTCCACAGATGAGGCGAAGACCCTGCTGGGGAGAGGAGATCCAAGCAAGGAAAGCAAATTCAGGAGCATCTCCCAGCCAAGGCCCTCCGGAGGTTAGAGCACCTTGCCGGGGTTCATGAGGTTTTTGGGATCCAAGGCCATCTTGATCTGCCGCATGGTGGAGAGGGCCACTTCCCCAACTTCCTCGCGCAAAAGCTGACGTTTGCCCAGGCCAATGCCATGCTCCCCCGTGCAGGTGCCACCCACTGCCAAGGCTCTCCTGGAGAAAAGGGCAAAAGAGATCAAAATGGACACCCCAAATCTCACTTCCAAGGTCAGGGAAATAAAGGCACTAGACATTTTTCCCTCTCTCTCCACTCTCCCCCTATCTATCTATCTGTCTGTCTATCTATCTATCCATCCATCCATCCATCCATCTCTATCTCAGAGGTCTCCAAACTTGGCAACTTTAAGACTTGTGGACTTTAATTCCCAGAATTCTCCAGCCAGCTATGCTGGAAGTTGAAAGTCCACAATTCTGGGAGTTGAAGTCCACAAGTCAAAGTTGCCAAGTTTGGGGACCTCTGATAGATCTCTCTCTCTCTCTCTCTCTCTCTCTCATTCTCTCTCTCTCTCTCTTTATCTATCTATCTATCCATCCATCCATCTCGTCTGTCTGTCTATCCATCCATCCATCCATCTATCTCATCTATCACCTACCTACCCACCACCTATCTAATCATCTATATCATTATCTACCTATCTTATCTATCTAATCTATCATCTAATTTCTCTTCCTTCTCTTTCTCCCTTTTTCTTTCCTGCCTTTCCCTTCTTTCTTTCTTTCTTTCTTTCTTTCTTTCTTTCTTTCTTTCTTTCTTTCTTTCTTTCTTTCTTTCTTTCTTTCCCTCTCTCTCCCTCCCTCCCTCCCTCCCTCCCTCCCTTCCTTCTTGAATTTATCCGTTTTCTTATGAGACTCGCAGGGGAATGAATAAGGCTCTTCAACTAGAAGATGCTTTATGCCTAAAATCTTCAGCCCAGGGATAAAGGAATATCAAATGGGATTTGGAGAAGATGCATGCAAGCTGCAAAGGACTCTTTAGGGAAAGATGACTCGGCCTCAAGACAAAGGCGACAGTGAGAAAGGAAGTCAGAAGGGCCAACCTTTGTTGGCCTAAGAAGAGTTGGGACCATCTTTGAAAACTGGCATACTACTCCTTCCAAGCAGAGGTGGTAGCAGAGGTGGTATTTAGCAGGTTCTGACCAGTTCTGGAGAACCGGGAGCGGAGATTTTGAGTCGTTTGGAGAACCGGCCAATCCCATCTCTGACTGGCTCTGCTCCCATCTCTTCCTCCCATCGAGTCCCAGCTGATCGGCTGGGTCTCCTTTGGTTGCCCTGCCCAGGAGAACGGAGCTGGAAAGCAGGCTAGTGGGGTGGGGAGGGAAGGGGGATTTTGCAGTATATCCTTCCTCTGCCACGCCTACAGAAAGTAAAACTTTCTGGATCCCGCCACTGCATAGTAGGAATTCCAGTAATGTTCCTTTATTATAACAAGGTAGAATAACAGAAGCTTGAAAGCTGGACAAGGTTTCTTTCTCACCATCTTCTATTAAACAAACTCAAGGCAGATTATTTTGAGTTTCTCACCCTTCTCTCTTTTTCCGTACTGGAGAATCAAAGCCCCCTCCCAAGTCTTTTTTTTTTTCTGAATTCCTTGTCTCTTGTGCCTTCTCCCAACATGGACCCAGAAGGACTGTCCCTGGCCACAAGGCCACGGCCCACCTTTTCTGTTGTCCAGCTTGTGTGGGCAAGGGCTCTTCCGTGCTCCCCCACAAAAGGCTTCCCATCCCCACCCGAGCCCCCAGCCTACCTGCCCAGCCGTTTGGCAAAGTCAGCCACCCGCTCCTTTTCCTCAGCGTCTTCAGGGTCAAGAATCAGCAGGCAGTGAAAGTTGCCGTCCCCAACATGGCCGACAAGAGGACCTGGAGTCAGAAAAGGGACAGCACCCTTCGTTCCAAGCTTCCTTTAACATGTATTTATTGATTGATTGATTGATTGATTGACTTTATCTATCTATCTATCTATCTATCTATCTATCTATCTATCTATCTATCTATCTGATTTGTCAATTGCTGTTCTGACCCAAGCCTCGTTCAAAGCAAACAAACACCAAACAGAGATAAAAGCAAAACCTTTTAAATGCTTCTCTGTTAATTCCATTAATTCACGGTTAAAAGGCTATTAAAACTAATTGTCCCAGATAAGAACGAGCCTTGCCAAGGTTGTGCAAGGCTGCCAAGAACACTAGATTAAATTGCAAGGAAATAATCAAAACCAAAAGTCTCCAAACACAAACCAGGATAGTCTGAACTTCCACAAGACTTGAAGTGCAAGAACTTCTTTGCTTCCTGCAAAAGAATCCCAGCTCTGAGGGCTGGCTTTTATCCCTTATGGGAGAGGCCATCACCTTGCAGCCTTACTCCCGAGTCGCCCCTGCTGCTGCAGCTGCCCTTTCCTTTGAGCAGCCCTGCACGCATGCGCACTGGGCACAGGCTCCTCGGGAACCTCCTCATCGCTACTGCCAGCCTCCACAATCCCCAAAGGCAGCGCTCCACTCCCTGATGGTCCTGGCCCCATCCCTGCCTCACACGCAGGCCCCTCACCTGAGTCCTCACTCTCCGAGACCTCAGCCGTCCGCACCTGCTGCCGGAGAACCACAACAATTGCTTACAAGATAATAGGTATAAGAATAAACATGAGTACGAATACAGGAAATAGGTACAAATAAATGGGGTCAATAGGACAGGGACTGATGGTGCACTTATGCACAGGCCCTTATGTTCTTTAGGATTACAACCCCCATCGTTTTGCAAATACTGCTCATCTGGAAGACACCCAACTACTCATTCTACCGGACTAGAACTGGCCAGCTGAGCTAAGATTTCGGGCAGTCCTCAAGATACGACGTCAATGAAGCCTGCCCTACATGGTCTTAAGTTGTAAAAGCCATAAAGCTGATTTTAACCAGTGTGTTGTTTTTGTTTTGTTTTGGGTTTTTTTTTGGGGGGGGGGGTGCGGTTGGTGACAGTCAGAATGCCATTTCTACTTGGAAAACTCTTCTGGTCATTGTGCTTGAGAGGTGGGGGTAGAAAATGAAACTTTGATTTTGGGATTTACCAATTAGATAAATTTGTTGTTATAGAAATGGCTGCTAGTTAATATGATTATTGTAAAAGTAAAAAGCTGAGGTTTGAGGTTCATGCCTTATTCTACTGCACCAAAAGGAGCTGGAAGTCAATGCCTTTTTTCCCCTTTTCTCCCTTTTCTTTCCCTCCCTTTTCTTTTCCCTTTTCCTGTCCCTATTTTCCCCACTATTTACTTTTATATTTTCTTGATATGCTATATTATAAAACAAATAAAAAAAACTATTCTTTTAAAAAGAAGTGCGAATGCCACAGTCATTTGCCGAAAATCAGAAATGTGGCTTGTCAGAACTTCAGATCTGGATTGTAAGTCTTATTTTTTTCAGTTAGGTCACAACTTTGAATAGTTTGAAAACAACTGGTCATAAACCGAGGACTGTCTGAAATCAGAGAGTTAATTCCAGATGATTTTTCTGGCCATAATGAGGCTCAACCAGTCCACCTTGCAAATGAAGCTCTCACTGTCTGGGATGGAATAGTTTCTGCTTCAGTTTCACATTATCCCATCCAGGTTTAGCCACAATACCATTTATTTGTTTGGAGAAAACTTGTTAATGTGCAACTGGCTTTAGAGCTGAGTATGTTGCGCAAACCCCGCTTCTGTAAATTATTTCTTTAAATGACACCATCCGAGAATGACTTCTATGCAGCCCAAGATTAATATGTTTGTTTTAAATTTGCCTTCATTTAAGTCAGAGTTGGGGAACTGTGACCCCCCTTTATGACTTGTAGACTTCAACGCCCAGAATTCCTGGCTGGCTGGCTGGCTCAGGAATTCTGGGAGTTGAAGTCCTCAAGTCATAAAAGGGCCATAGTTTTCCACCTGATTTAAGTGAATGAATTTGCTTTAGAATGTTTTTTTTCAAAGAAAAAGGAAATTTTGTTGCAGTTCCCACAAGTTGGAGAGCTTTGTGGTTGAGATGTCTGTAAGAATTCTGCCTTTCACTGCACAAATATCTGCTCAGCTGTTTGTCATCTCTCTCACATTTCCAAGGAGAGGATATATGAAAAGAATTTCTCCTAGTGGCTTTTTAGAATTCAGAAATGCAAGCAGCCAAGATGGTTACAAACAATGGAAAAATACCCCAAAACAGCAGCCCAATAGAAGTCTTACTTTCCTTAAGCTCAGTGTAGACTATTATTGGACAAATATTTAACTGATTAACAGAGGGATACAATCAAGATCAAGGGAGGTTCTAATTCCACTCTATAAAGTATAAAGCCTTAGTAAGACCACACCTAGAGTACACCACACTGTAAAAAGATGTTCAGACTCTAGAAAGTGTGCAGAGAAGAGCAACCAGGATGATTAGGGCACTGGAGACTAAAACATACGACGAACGGTTGCAGGAACTGGGCCTGGCTAGTCTAGGGAAGAGAAAGACCAGGGGGGATAAGAGAGCAGTCTTCCAATACTTGAGGGGCTGCCTGCAAAAGAAGGAGGGGGCTCAAGCTATTTTCCAAAGCCCCCAAAGGCCAGACAAGGAATCGGATGGAAACCGATCAAGGAGAGATTCAACCTGGAAATAAGGAGAAACTTTCTGACAGGGAGAACAATCAACCCATGGAACGGAAGTTGCCTTCAGAAGTTGTGGGAGCTTCATCCCTGGAGGCTTTCAAGAAGAGATTGGCTTCCATCTGTCAGTATAGGGTCTCCTGCTTGGGCAGGGGGTTGGACTGTTGATCTGTTAAAGGCTGGCAACACAACCCAAAGAGCCGCATCATGGTGCCTGTAGGGGTCAGGTGTTCACCAAGCATTTTTGGCTACCCCACCTGTCCCCATTTTCCATCTCTTACTGCAGGGAACCCTCAACTTACACCCATCCATTTAGTGAGTATGTTAAAGTTGAGAAAAGCACTGGAAAAAAAGCGACTTACCCCCAGTCCTCGCACTTACAACTGTTACAGTGGTGTTTCTCAACCTTGGTGACTGTAAGATGTGTGGAGCTCAATTTCTAGAGTTCCACACATCTTAAAAATGGTCAAGGTTAAAATGACAGCATTCCCAACATCACAATTCGGATGGAAACTGAACAAGGGAGAGATTCAACCTGGAAATAAGGAGGAATTTTCTGACAGCAGGAACCATCAACTAATGGAATGGAAGTTGCCCTCGGAAGTGGTGGGAGCGTCATCACTGGAGGCTTTCAAGAAGAGACTGGATGGCCATCTGTCAAATGGTGTAGGCGGGGGGTTGGACTGGATGACCTACAAGGTCCCTTCCAACTTTGTTAATCTGTATCTGATCATCAGAAACAAGCAGGGCAAATGATGCAAAGACCCCCACACCGCAACCTCTGTTTCATGTGTTGTGACACATCTACAAAAGGGATGGCACAATATCCCTTCCATCATTTGGAGGAAAACACTCCATCCCATGGATCAGCCATCGGTCCCACAGTTGTTGGGGGCCAAGGGACTGGCCAATTCCCCCATCTCCTGGGCTGGACCACCAAACAGCCTTGTGACTAAGGTGTCCAACCCACCACGTTCAGCTCACCTGTAAGTTTGGAGTCCAGCAAGTCTTTCTTGGTTTCCAGCAGGACCTCAGGAAGGCATGAGAGAGGGACGCACACATCTGTGGAGTAGCCCTGTGGGAAGGGAGGCATCAACTCATAAAATATTTCTCTAGTCTTTTTAGAGTTGCCAAGAGAAAGGGAGGGGGGAGCAGTACAGCAGCTTGCAAACCGAAACTGCATTCCATAAATGTTTTCAAAGATAGTAACTAGGTGAGGGAAGTTTCTGCCTTGCAAACATCTAACTTGAGAGCCTGATTGATGATTCTTGGCTATGGATGTGTCCCATTGGAGGATATGAATTACGATACACCCAGGGGGTGGAGGGAAACCAGGGTCAAGGGTGACAATGAATGATGTGCCTCAGGGTTTGGGTACACCCAGGCAGTGCTGGACATTTTAACTCCCAATAAATCCTTCTGAAATTTTGGAAGTTTGGCTCAAGACTCATGATTTAATTGGGGGGAACTGATGGAATCCTGACAGCAGGAAGGGTAAAAGGTTGCCTTAGAGTGGTGTTTCTGACCCTCAACCACTTGAAGGTGTGTGGACTCCCATTCCCAGAATTCTGGGAGTGGAAGTCCACACACCTTCAAGTGGCTGAGGGTCAGAAACACTGCTCCAGACCCACATCATTAACCAGTTTCGAAATTCAGAACTGGGTGTCAACCCTGAAGTGAAAGTTTTCCTGTGGGAACCAAGGACATTCCAAACAGGTGGCTGGTTAGGGGAGTAGGGAAGTAACCAGGCAACTAGCCAGTACTTTGATTGGACAGGGTGGCCAGTGACTTGGGAGGGAAAGGGAAACATTTACTTTTTAATTGGGCAAAAGCCGCGGGAAATTCCAGAATTGGCGTTCACCAGTTTGTGCCAATATGATGTATCCAACAAACTGTTCTTTGACGAATTTGCCTGCCTCAAAGTTTTGCTTTCTATGGATGCCTTACTTGGAAAGTTGACATTGGGATCAAGGAAAGTGCATATGCAGATAATCAAGAGTCCGGAGGGGATCTTGTAGGTCATCTAGTCCAACCCCCTGCCTAAGCAGGAGACCCTACACCATTTCTGACAAATGGCAGTCCAATCTCTTCTTGAAAGCCTCCTATGGTGATGACGCTCCCATAACGTCTGAGGGCAATCTGTTCCACTGATCACTCTAGATCGCTCAGAAAAGTGAGCCAAACTGCAAAGTGGGGGGGGGGGGGGCTGCTCTTTCAAAATAACCTGGCTTGCCCTCCATCTCACCTTTTTGCCAGGGTGAAGAGCCAAAGCCGCATACCAAGCATTGTGCCGAGCTGCCCACAGCCGTCCACGGGCTTCTGGTTCCCGGGCCCACGCAAAGTCCGAGCCCCCATTGGACTGCACAATTGCCTCTGCAGAGGGAGACTTGCATTAAATCCCCCAAGGTCCTATTGATCTGGCTTATAAGGCGATTCAACCCTGGTCTACTGAATCATATAAGTCCTTGACTTACAACCATTTCGTTTAGTGACCGTTCAAAGTTACAATGGCACTGAAAAAAGTGACTTATGTCCTTTATGGCTGCTATGACTGCTGCAGCATCCCCATGGTTACATGGTCAAAATTGATCATAAACTGTTTCAAGTCCTTCCCTCAAAACGATGCTATAGAGCCCTGCACACCAGAACAACTAGACACAAGGGGAGTTTTTTCCCCCAACACCATCACTCTGCTAAACAAATAATTCCCTCAACACAGTGGTGGGATTCAAAAATTTTTACTACCAGTTCTGTGGGCATGGCCATGTGATTGGGTTGGCGTGGCATTTTTTTTTGGCAGCAAGCACCCCCCCCCCTCATTTTATGGGCCTTCCTGGGCCTCAGGAAAGCCTCCTGGGCGAAGCAGTAAGTAAGCAAGGGGAACAGCTGATTGTCGGGAAGTTAAAAAAAACCTTAAGCAGTGACTGGGCTGGTGAGCATCAGGCAGGCAGTGCAAGCAAGCGAATGACGACTGGGTTGGGAGCGTGGTTTGGTGACCCACCCCAAATCCTTGCTACCGGTTCAACTGAACCAGTGCGAACCGGCTGAATATCACCACTACCTCAACACTGTCCAATTATTTACTAAGTCTGCATTGCTATTACTATTATCTTCTCCTCACTCCTTATCGCCCTTCCCCTCCCACTTGTGACTGTATGACTGCAACTTTGTCACTTGTATCCTTACGATTTATATTGACTGTTTCCTAGTATGATTTGATTGCTTATTGTACCCTCTGACTATTACCTTATGATTCTTGACTCTTGACTAATGTATCTTTTATGTATAATGAGAGCATTTGCATCAAGACAAATTCCTTCTGTGTCCAATCACACTCGGCCAGTAAAGAATTCTATTCTATTCTATTCTATTCTATTCTATTCTATTCTATTCTATTCTATTCTATTCTATTCAACCTCAGTGATTCTTGACTCTTAATGAATGTATCTTTTCTTTTATGGACACTGAGAACATTTGCACCAAGTCAAATTCCTTCTGGGTCCAACCACACTTGGCTAATAAAGAATTCTATTCCGTTCCGTTCTGTTCCATTCCATTCCATTCCATTCCATTCCATTCCAACAACCTCAGTGATTCTTGATTCTTGACGAATGTATCTTTTCTTTTATGGACACTGAGAGCATTTGCATCAAGACAAATTCCTTGTGTGTCCAACCACACTTGGCCAATAAAGAATTTTATTTCTATTCTATTCTATTCTATTCTATTCTATTCTATTCTATTCTATTCTATTCTATTCTAACAACCTCAGTGATTCTTGATTCTTGACTCTTGACGAATGTATCTTTTCTTTTTATGTATACTGAGAGCATTTGCATCAAGACAAATTCCTTCTGGGTCCAACCACAGTTGGTCAATAAAGAATTCTATAACTATTCTATTTGGATGCTAGGCAAATGGTGTAGGGTCTCCTACTTGAGAAGGGGGTTGGACTAGAAGACCTCCAAGGACCCTTCCAGCTTTATTCTGAATAATCGATCCAATCACTCCAGTTGTTAGATTAGTAACTTTCCCCCTTTTACTTCTCAGAAGGCGGTAGAAGGTGGCTTTTATAGCTCATATTTACAATGGTTATGACATGCACAGGAGATCATATGATCATCTTTTACAACTTCTGATAAGCAAAGTCAGGCGGGAAGTGAAATTCACTTCATGATCAAGTTACTAACTTAACAACAGCAGTGATTCAATCAATCATTCAGAATAGAGCTGGACAGGAACCTTGGAGGTCTTCTAGTCCACCCCCCCGCCCCCCGCTCAAGCAGGAGACCCTATCCCATTTCAGACAAGTCGCTCTCTAGTCTCTTCTTCAAAGCCTCCAGGGATGGAGCACACAAAGCTTCCGAAGGCAACTTTTGTTCCACGGGTTATTTATTCCCATTGTCAAGACTGTCCATTAACTTTTAGTTAATTGTTTTCACTGCTAGGATTCACTTAACAACTGTGCCAATAAAGGTCATAAAATGGGATGAAATGCTCACTTAATATCTGTCTTGCTCAGTAACGGAAATTTGGGGCTCATTTGAGGGCATAAATCAAGCACTACATATACAGGACTACCTATGGGTGGTGCAGTGGCCTAAAGATGGAGATCTTGCCTCACAATCAGAAGGCTGTGAGTTTGATCGCAGGCAGGTATTTCCCTCTCTGGGCCCAATGAGAATATATCTGTTGAACAAAACTCCGCCTTGGTGACAGGAAGGGCAACCGGCCAGTAAACACTCTTCTAGCTCCATTCGGGTGAACAGACTCCACCCCCCCCGCAAGGGATGATGGGCTTGTTAAAAGAATATGATATGCAGGACTACCTATACAGAAGCATCTGGATCCGTGCACTGCCAAGCCCTACGCAGAGCTGAATTCACACACCTCGCTAAGCCTACACCAATCTAAGAGGACAGTTTTATGCGCTGTCGAAACCACGGTCCGGCCATAGGCCGCCTCCCCCCTCTCCCAGGCCCCTATACGTGGAACGTACCTGTGGCTCCTACTTGCTCCTCCACGCTCCGCTGAGTGCCGTGGAACTCCAGGAAGAGGGTGGGCAGTTCTGCATAGCTCAGGCCACTGTAGCGGTTACAAGCGCCCATTATGACCTCATCCAGGAACTCTGCGGGATGAGGGGAGGGTGCATTGGTGGGATTCAAAAAAATTAACTACCAGTTCTGTGGGTGTGGCTTGGTGGGTGTGGTGTTGTTTGATGGGCGTGGCAGGGGAAGGATATACTGCAAAATCCCCATTCCCTCCCCACCCCACTGACCTGCTTTCCAGCTCCCTTCTCCTGGGCAGGGCAACCAAAGGAGACCCAGCCGATCAGCTGGGACTCAATGGGAGGCAGAGAAGAGATGGGGTTGGCGGGGCCAGTCAGAGGTGGAATTGGCCGGTTCTCCGAACTACTCAAAATTTCCACTACCGGTTCTCCAGAACTGGTCAGAACCTGCTGAAAACCCACCTCTGAAGGGTTTCTAGCTTTGTAGCTGAGGACACCAAGGCCGTAAGTGAGATGCACACATTGCATTGCTACTTGAATGTAAAGACCACAAAAACCCAGAATGGACAAATTACAGAAATTGGAATTAAAAAAAAAAAAAAATTAAGGGTGGACATGGATATGCAAAATCCCCCTTCCCTCCCCACCCGACTGACCTGCTTTCCAGCTCCATTCTTCTGTGCAGGGCAATCAAAGGAGACCCAGCCGATCCGCTGGGACTCGATGGGAGGCAGAGAAAAGATGGGGTTGGCGGGGCCAGTCAGAGGTGGGATTGGCCGGTTCTCTGAACTACTCAAAATTTCCGCTACTGGTTCTCCAGAACTGGTCAGAACTGGCTGAATCCCACCTCTGAAAGGTGGCTGCAAAATAGGAGAGGGCCCAGCCAACCTGGCTTAACAAAGACCAACAGCCAGTTGTTGAACTGCACGCTACAGGTAATCCTCGATTTACGAGGATAGTCCAAATAGATTATTGTTCCATAGCTAAAGGCACAAACTAAAGCAGACTACTAAGCCACATTAAGCATATACTCTGGGGTCTGTTAGGAAGGAGGCGTCTTCACCCTCTTTCTCTTACATAATTATCTGAACTGAGTTGCCTCTTACTTTTCTGGAATGCACCCCCTCTGCCCTGGTTGCCAGGATTGACCGTGATCTATCCCAGTTGCAAACAAATGGTTGTACAGGGAACAGTCCAAGAAGTCAAGATGGCATCTATGACCAGCCTCAACCCCATAGCAGCCAACTGGACTTCTGACCCCACCCAGCAGACCCCCATAGTTTGTAGAATGAAAGGCAAGCCCTTCAGACACAGGTCCCTCTTCCTCCATAACTGCACCACAGTCCCATCCTCTTTCCTCAAACAGTAGGAATGGAAACCTTGTGTCTCCTCTCTGCCCAGATCCGTGGTGGCACAGTGGTTAGAATGCAGCACTGTGGGCTAATTCTGCCCACTGCCAGCAGTTGGATCCTGACCGGCTCAAGCCTTCCATCCTTCCGAGGTCGGTAAACTCAGTACCCAGATTGTTGGGGGCAAGAGGCTGGCTCTGTAAACCACTTAGAGAGGGTTGGAAAGAACCATGAAGCGGTATATAAGTCGAAGTGTTATTGCTATTTTCCTTTCCTTTCCTTCTCTTTCCTTCTCTTTCCTTTCCTTTCCTTTCCTTTCCCTTCCTTTCCTTTTCCTTTCCTTTCCTTTTCCTTTCCTTTTCCTTTCCTTTCCCTTCTCTTCCCTACCATTATTTTCCTCTCCTCTCCTCTCCTCTCCTCTCCTCTCCCCTCCTCTCCCCTCCTCTCCTCTCCTCTCCTCTCCTCCCCTCCTCTCCCCTCCCCTTCCCTTCCTTTGATTAGAATGCAGTATTGTAGGCAAACTGCCACTGCCAGCAGTTTGATCCTCACAGGCTCAAGGTTGACTCAGCCTTCCGTCCTTCCGAGGTTGATAAAATGAGGCTCCAGTTTGTTGGGAGAGATAGGCTGACTCAATAAATTGCTTAGAGGGGGCTGAAAAGCACTGTGAAGTATCCATCCATCCATCAGGCGCAGTGGTCAGAATGCAGGATAGCAGGTAAACTCTGCCCACTGCCAGGAGTTTGATTCTGACTGGCTCAAGGTTGACTCAGCCTTCCATCCTTCTGAGGTGGGTAAAATGAGGACCCAGATTGTTGGGGGACAATAGGCTGGCTCTGTAAACCACTTAGAGAGGTCTATAAAGTACTAAGAAGTGACCATAAGTCTAAGTGGTATTACTATTGCCCTTGTTTCCTCCCTCCCTCCCTTCCTTCCTTCCCTCCCTCCTTCTTTCCCTCCTTTCATCCATCCATCCATCCATTCATGGTGCGCAGTGGATAGAATGCAGTATTGCAAGCTGACTCTGCGGACCGCCAGCAGTTCGATCCTGACCAGCTCAAGGTTGACTCAGCCTTCCATCCTTCAGAAGTCAGTAAAATGAGGACCCAGATTGTTGGGGGCAAGAGGCTGACTCTGTAAACTGTGTAGGGAGGGCTGGGAAGCACTGGAAAGTGGTATATAAGTCTAAGTCCTGCTGTTGCTGTTCCTCTGCCTCCCCACTCCCATTTCCCCTTCCCCACAAACATCTGGGGTCCTGCTCACCAATGCGGGCAATGGGGAGCCCAGCTTGGAGAACCTGCACGGTGCTGTCCACGGCTGCTTGGATGTTGGGGAAAGCACAGATGGCCGCCACGGTAGCCTCAGGAATACCATGGAGCCTCAGCGTGGCCTGGGTGATGAACCCCAGGGTCCCCTCCGAGCCCACAAAGAGCCCCGTTAAGTGGTACCCAGCAGCACTCTTCCTGCAGAGGGAGAAAGAACCTGGTGAGGTCTGAGAACCCAACCCAGGAGAACCCCTTTCCATGCATTGAGCATTTCCATTGGTGAGAGACCCCTGGCTGGCTGACCACAACTCACACAGCTTTGCTGATCTCCCAAAGGGAAACGGGGCTGATGTCCACTCATAAAATATTTCTCTGGTCTTTTTAGAGTTGCCAACAGAAAGGGAAGGGGGAGCAATGCAGAAACTTGCAAAACCGAAAGTGCATTCCATAAATGTTTTCAAAGATAGTAACTAGGTGAGGGAAGTTTCTGCCATGCAAAATTCTAACTGGAGAGCATGATTGATGACTCTGGGCTATGGATGTGTCCCATTGGAGAATATGAATTATGATACACCCAGGCAGAGCTAGACATGTTAACTCCCAATAAATCCTTTGAAGTTTTGGAAGTTTGGCTCAAGACTCATGATTTAAATGGGGTTAAGTGCCAGAATCCTGACAGCTAAATCTGATAGACATTCATGGAAAAGGCCAGGAAAATAGCCAACCTCTTCCGTGTCACAGCCACGAAAATGGCATTGTGTGTGTGTGTGTGTGTGTGTGTGTGTAACTGGGCAACCAGACCTGCTCTGTAAATATCCAGAAGAACAGCAGATGGCAGCCAGAAGATACCGACAACTCAAGAGCAATTTGTTCCCAAAGGTGCTTTTTTCCAAAGGCAACTGGACTTTGTTTTTGCTTGAAGAGCTTTCGCTTTCTCATCCAAGAAGCTTCTTCAGTTCTGGGAAGACCTGGGAGAACTGAAGAAGCTTCTTGGATGAGAAAGCAAAAGCTCTTCAAGGAAAAAAAAAGAAAGTCCATTTGCATTTTGAAAGTGCTGGCTTTGAAGACTAGAACTCAGAATCTCCTGGTTGCTAGACTGTCACCTTAAATCTTAATCCAAACTGGCTTAATCAAACTGCAGTGTGCTTGCTGCCAGTGGGGAAGACATGCATCTCTGAAGGGCACCACACAAGGGGCACCTTTAAAAGACGTGAGCACAACCTCACATGGAAACCTCTGACGTGAGAGTTCCCTGCCTGCCACCCACCCAGCTGAGACCCAAAAGGGAAGAGAGAGGGAGGTGAGGGGATACCTGGGCCGCCGGCTCTGCCCGGCTGTGTGCAGGACTCTCCCATCTGGCAGGGCCACCTGTAAGTTGAGGACATTCTGGCGCATGGTGCCATAGCGCACTGCATTCGTCCCGGAGGCTGCAGTGGCCACCATGCCACAGAGCGAGGCGTCGGCCCCGGGATCTGAGGAGGAAGGGAATGGCAAAGGAAGAGGAGAATCACATCTCAACAATTGCACGAGCCTTAGGCCAATTTTTAGGCCAAGATCAAGTGACATTACTAATACCACTCTGTAAAGCTTGAGTACTGCATCCAGTTTTGGTCACCACACTATAAAAAGGATGTTGAGACTCTAGAAAGAGTGCAGAGAAGAGCAACCAGGATGATCAGGAGACTGGAGGCCAAAACATATGAAGAAAGGTTGCAGGAACTGGGCCTGGCTGGTCTAGGGAAGAGAAGGACCAGGGGAGACAGGATAACAGTCTTCCAATATTTGAGGGGCTGCCCCAGAGAGGAGGGAGGGGTCAAGCTATTCTCCAAAGCCCCCGAAGGCCAGACAAGGAATCATGGATGGAAACTAAACAAGGAGAGCTTCAACCTGCAAATAGGGAGAAACTTTCTGACAGGGAGAACAATCAATCCCTGGAACAGGAGTTGCCTTTGGGAGTTGTGGGAGCTTCATCCTTGGAGGCTTTCAAGAAGAGGCCGGACTGCCATCTGTCAGAAATGGTGTAGGGTTTCCCGCTTGGGTAGTGGGTTGGACTTGATGACCTACAAGGTCCCTTCCAACTCTGTTAATCTGTGTAATCCACATAAGACTGGGGAGATGACCATCAGAACTCCAGAACTGAGTCGTAAGTACCCCTGGGGAGGCACGTCATGACTTCATTAAGCAACCGGTTGTAACTACCTGTCCTCCATCAGCATCTTCATCACCTGCTCTGGACATTTTTGCTAAGGGCAAAGAACACAGCCTCTTCTAAATGAGTGAAAAGCATCAGGCAAACTGTTTCATTTGGAGATCAGCTCTGGCTCACCCGATTTTATTTAGGGGGGCATCTCAGAGGACACCTTAAAAGAAGGCCAACCATCCTCCAAACTGTGGGCCGAGCCAGGGCAAAAAAACTTAAATGCATCTTGCATTAATTTATCTTTTCTATTACAGATAGTGAATGTAAATTCACTTCCATAATTTTATCAAAATCACTTCCATCCTTTTATCTTTCCCTTCAGAGTCAAAAATTACACTTTGAGGGCAATGCTTAGAGGGTTCTCAGGGGCTCCATCAGGACATGTGTCCACTCATAAAATATTTCTCTGGTCTTTTTAGAGTTGCCAAGAGAAAGGGAAGGGGGACCAGTGCAGCAGCTTGCAAAACCGAAAGTGCATTCCATAAATGTTTTCAAAGATAGTAACTAGGTAACCGAAGTTTCTGCCTTGCAAACATCTAACTGGAGAGCCTGATTGAAGATTCTTGGCTATGGATGTGTCCCATTGGAGAATATGAATTAGGATACACCCGAGGGTGGGGGGAAAACCAGGGTCAAGGGTGACAATGAATTATGTGCCTCAGAGTTGGCTACACCCAGGCAGTGCTGGACAGTTTGACTTCCAATAAATCTTTTTTTAAGTTTTGGAAGTTTGGCTCGAGACTCAGGATTTAAACGGGGGGAACTGCCAGAATCCTGACAACATGGAAGTGTGGCTTTGCACACACCCACAAGAGCATCCATGGAAGTGTAGGTTTGCTCACACACACAATGTTTTGGCCCTTATCTGGCCATTTTTGACCTTTCCTCCAGGGGTCCTGCCTGAGCCTCACCTGGAGCACCTGGACAGGTATATCGACACAGCCCCTCCCAACTTTGCTAGGGGAGCCCCCCCCAACCTTGGTCCACTGATTATTCCCCCCCCCCCACCTGTCTCCAAGCTGCCGTACCGACAGGGAACCAGAGGCCACTCTCTCGCAAGTATTTGTTCAGTGCCTTGCGTGTCACTCCTGCCTCCACAGCAACTGTGAAATCTTCAGGGTTAAGCTCAGAAATCTGGTCCATTTTCGTCAGGTTGACACATACCCCTCCCTGGGAGAAAACACAGGCAGGGTTCACACAACTCCAAGACCCAGATTACAAAAATGCAGCTGATATTAACAATAGCAATAACACTTAAGACTTCTATGCCCGCCCCATAGCCCTTTACAGCACTATATATGCAAATAATGTAAGCATTATTTGCATATTTCCTCCCACAGTCTGGGTCCTCTTTTTACCAACCTTAGAAGGATGGAAAGTGGAGAATGCCGGTGGCAAGGCAAGGACGAACAGAGGTGCAGAAGCCCATCTATGGTTTCAGTTAATCTCTTTCTGTGGTTGGCACGATCCTTTGAGGGTGCACGAGTCCTGGAGAGATTCGTGCCGGCGTGGGGGAGACTTGGGTTGCAGTGTGGGGAAGACAACCCCCCTGCAGTGAAGAGGAGCCCTCCAGAGCCCAACGAGCAAGAAACAGCCTCCTATCAATGGCGGCTCCGAAGTCCAGACTGCCACCGATGTAAAGAAGCGAGTGAGTGACAGTTTGTGAGATCACTGGGGAAGAGTGTGGCAGAGAAAATTAGCGGTGGAGAGGAGGATTGGAATGCCATAGACTTTTATAAGGCTGTTACAAGTGTCTGTCTGGAGCCCTAAAAGAAAGCGGCCAAAAAGCGGATGCGAGGCAAGTGAAAGGTCTTGGCAGACAGAAGAGAGAGAGAGGACAATAACGCATAAAAAGGGAAGTTTATGAGGTTGGGAGACTAGCGGCTGGAGGGTGCCTGGAAGTTGTGGAGGATTTGGACTATCTCATTTGTTTTTTATTCTGAAAGACTTTATTAAAGCGGAGATGGGAAGAAGATTGGAGCTGACGGAACAGAGACAGTGTGGCACCACAGGCGATATTTAGAAACCTTGAAGCCATCATAACAATATAACTGATATAAACCACTTAACAGCCCTTTAGGAAGCATACTGATCTAATTGAGATGGTGGTTCCATCTAAGAAAATCAGGAAAATTGAACTTAGGGACGCTAAGACAAAAAGTAGAAGTGGAAGCTTCTGAATGTGTGGAGATACTGTGTAATTGCAGTCACTACTCAGCATTTTTTACCTCCCCACTTTTGGTGCGTTTGGAGTGAAAGCTCTTAAACTTAGAGACAGAAAGCTAAAAACTTACTTCAAAATTCCTTTTCCCCTCTTTTTTACTCCCCTTTTTCTGTATACATTTGCTCAATTTTTTCTCTTGCTTTTTCCCTCACCATCTGGCGCTATGATGAACTATCTCTCCTTCTTTATTCTCTCTTTATAATGATTATAAATATGCATACTGGGGAAAGGAAAATTGATTGTTGTATCTGATTGTTAAATAATTGAATTAATTGATTTAATTGATTTATTAATAATAGCGATAGTTATACTTTGATTAGATATATAGGGAAAATAGTAAGAACATTAAGTATTATTTAATTAATAAGTATAGGGTTTTATGTATTAATATTATAATTTATTGTGTGACCACAATTAATCTACTTGGGGACGAATGTAATACTGTTTGTGTTAAAGAATATTTAAAATAAGGTTAGCTAAATATACATATTTATTTATAATATTTAAATATAGTTGGATTTGGATATAATTTATATATATATATAACATGAAGTTATGTATAGAGGTTGAGCATAGACCTTACAAAATTATATATGTGATTTAGAATTTGGATTTAAAATAATACAGTGATAATATTTTTATAAAGAAGTACTTACTCCAGTAACCAGTTAAGAGCACAGCTATCCAGCAGATAGATAGATTAAGTAATTAGATACTGGTCAATCCTAATACAGAGATTCTATCACTGAATGTTAATTTGGGATAATATAATTAATATAGTACAACAACAGAAACAAATCTTAAAAAAAATGACTTCCACAACTACTACAGCTCTGAAAACTGGAAGAAAGGTCACCCCAACATTAACAACTACGTCGGCAACAGCTTTGCCCATGGCACAAAAAAACCATAGAAGAAACATTACCAGTGGAAAAACAAGCTAACATCTCGAATGCCAACATCCAATCAATTTTGCTGACTTTACAGGAATCGATGACAAAGCTGCAAGAAACAATGATGAAAAACCATAACTAGACGATAGCAGATATCAATGAACTAAAAGAGGAGATGGGGAAATTAAAAGTAGAAATGAAAGTGGATATCTCCAAAGCAGAGGACAAAGTTGGATTATTACAGCAGGCCTTGGAGAAAAATGAAGCAACAATAAAAGAGGTAGAGAAAAGGACTGAATGAACCAAAAGGAAATTAGAAACGGTAGATGAAGAATTAAAGAATGTGAGTAAAGAAATGGAGGACTCACTGGTTTACCTAGAGATGGACAAGGCTGCTACATAATTTAGATTCCAAAATGTAGTGGAATCCAAAGAAGAAGACCTGGAACAACTAATGGCGGGAATACTGGCTGGACTATTGGAAAAGGATAAAAATGACATATTAAGGGAATTTGATGAAGCTTATAGGATTAGCACTAATTATTTCAGATGATCCCAATCAAAGTACACAATTTTTTTTTGAAGAACTTAATAAAATAACTGTAAAATTTATCTGGCAAGAGAAAAAACCTAGAATAAATTTAAAGGCAATGCAGGATATGAAGAGCAGGGGAGGGCTGGCACTTCCAAATTGGGAGTTCTATTATAGTGCAGCCTCTTTAGTATGGTTGAAGGAATGGGTGAATTTAACCAATAAGAGAATATTATTCTTAGAAGGCCATGACTTGCAAAGGAGGTGGCATGCTTTTTTATGGGATGTAGGGAAAACTAGCCAGAAATATTTTCACAGACACCTAATCGGAGACTCATTATTAACTAATTGGAAGAAAATACGGAAAAAACACTATTTAAAAATACCAATTTGGATTTCAACAATGGAGGCGATGATTCACCCAAATAATCTAGAGATCACTAAAATGATTCAATATAAGGACCTATTGGATACGCAAGGAAATTTGAAATCGTGGCAAGAACTTCAAGAGCAGGGACTAAAAATTGATCAGTGGGCATATCTTCAAATTCAAAGTAGATATAAACAGGACAAGAAAGAATTTGGACTTAACAATAAACTCCAGCAATTAGATAAAATTTTATTAGGATCAGGCAAAAAAAAATATAACAAAATTTTAAAATTATTTATTAGAAGTAGAATTAGAAGAAGAAATTGTAAAAGGGAACATGATAGCCTGGAGTAGGAATATAGGACATAACATCACCATAACAGAATGGGAAACGTCTGTGGTAGAAATAATAAAATTACAAAATCGGTAGTATACAAAGAAAATACCTATAAAATGTTTTATAGATGGCACCTTCCTCCTTAGAAAGTAGCGAAGATGCACCCCAATATGAGTCCGAATTGCTGGAAAAGCAAAAAAAAAAAAAAGAAAAAACTTTTTTCCATATGTGGTGGTCCTGTACAGAAGTTCAAAAATATTGGCAGAAAATTAGAAATTGGCTGGAAGAAATGACAAGAAAACAGATCGGATTCAAACCAGAGTCCTTTCTGTTAGGGATCTTTGATAAACAAATATCAAAAAAAGTGAAATATATAATAATACACATTTGGACAGCGGCCAGATTGGCTTTTGCACAATATTGGAAGCAGCCTCATGTTCCATCAGAGGAGATGATCATTCAAAAAATTTCAAGTTGTGCAGAAATGGACAAATTAACTTTGGCATTAAAAAATAAAGACACTTCAATATACTACAACAGCTGGAACTGCTGGTACAAATGGATAGACCAAAGATAGACTTCACACTAAAAGGCAAAAGAGGATAGGATAAATCCATAGCAGTGATAAACAGATATAGGTAAGGATTAGGTGTGTGTTTTTGGCATAATATAAGGATAAAAAAGAGGTCTTACAAACTGTTTTCTTTTCCATTTTCTTTTCCCTTTCTTCTTTTTCTCTCTTTCATTTATGTATGTGTTGTTGGTTTGTTTTAATTGTAAAATCAATAAAATTTATTTTTTAAAAAAGAAGAAGGATGGAAAGCGGAGTCAACCTTGAGCCGGTGAGGATCGAACTGCTGGCAGTCAGCAGAATTAGCCTGCAATGCTGCATTCTAGTCATCGCACCACTGGGATTCATATTGCTTAATCAGTGGTGGGATTCAAATTTTTTTACCACCAGTTCTGTGGGCGTGGCTTGATGGGCGTGGCAGGGGAAGGTTACTGCAAATTCCCATTTCCCTCCCCACCCCACTAACCTGCTTTCCAGCTCCGTTCTCCTGTGCAGGGCAACCAGAGGAGACCCAGCCGATCAGCTCAGCCTCAATGGGAGGCAGAGAATAGATGGGGTTGGCAGAGCCGGTCAGAGGTGGCATTGGCCATTTCTCCAAACTACTCAAACTTTCTGCTACTGGTTCTCTAGAACCGGTCAGAACCGGCTGAAAACCACCTCTGTGCTTACTTCGGGGAAAGTTTCTTAAAATCAAATCTTCAGCCTGAGCTGGGGCTTGGACTAGAAGATCTCTAGGGTCCTTTCCATAGACAATGTCATTTCGTTAACGCTCCTACAAATTCCTACTCTAGGCTGCAGGCATGGAATCTCCTGGTGGTGTCCACTCCACATTTCTCACAGCTCGGACTGTCTTACTGACAGTCAACTACGAATGGCCATCCAGCTGGGGAGAATATGCTGCACCCAAAGCATTAAAACCACACTGAGATTTACTGCAATCGTCTCGTTCATACTGCACGAATACAACAACGATCGCGTCTCACCTCAAAGTAAGTTAGGAAAACCCACCTACAATTCCAAATTGGGGAGGAGGGCAGATCCTGGAGTCTCCCATAGACCTTCTTAGCTCCCAGCTAACGAAACTGTCTGTTCTTTTCCTCATTAAGGTGGCTCACCCAGCTACAGGCTGAACTTGACAGGGCCATTGAGCAGGAGGGGAAACAAGGGGAAGTTGGTATCAGGCTGATGGAGAGAGACCCCCCTCCCCTTATTCGTGTCCCCTTCTAGAAGTGGGCTTGAATCTGGCTCTCCTTCCTTGTGGGTCAGCCTTTCAATGCCTGGAGAAACTCTGGATTCTGGGCTAGGATCTTGTGCCATTCGAGGCCGTCCACACAGTGCTTTGGTCTGTAGTCCATAAAGAAGAGGAGGACAATGTTCTCCAAAGCATCAACAGGCAAGGACAAGAAACAACGGATGGAAACTCATCAAGGAGAGAAGCAACCTGGAATTAAGGCGAAACTTCCTAACAGGGAGGACAATTAACCAGGGGAACAACTTGCCACTGGAAGTTGTAGGTGCTCCATCACTGGAGGTTTTTCAGAAGAGACTGGACAGCCATTTGTATGAAATGGGGGAGTAGGGTCTCCTGCTTGAGAAGTGGGTTACGCTAGATGACCTACAAGGTCCCTTCCAACTCTGTGAATATAATCTAAATGCCAAAGTCCCTTCCAGACTCTATTTTGAATTAAAATTGATCCATGCCATCCCAGCTGGCCAACGGAAGCTCATAAGTCCCAAAGATGCTTTTTTTTTCAAGAGGCAACTGGACTTTCTGGGTTGTTCATTTTTTTTTTTTTGAAGACGTTTCGCTTCTCATCCAAGAAGCTTTTTCAGTTCTCCATTCCTCACCACCCAGTCAGAGCTGAAGAAGCTCCTTGGATGAGAAGCGAAATGTCTTCAAAGAAGAACAGGAAACTCCAATTGCCTCTTGACAACCCTGACCTGGGAGGACTGAGAGCCTCCATAGATAAGCTCAGAAGGTTCCACCAATCGACCCTGAAGAAACCACATTGACTTGAAAAATGTAGACTAAAAAATACAAAAATCTCATTTCCATTAAGAGTTATTGTGTCATTGTATATACATGTTTCCTGTTTTGTGACTATACATTATTTTTATCCTTATTCTTCACCCATTCATTCCACCTCTCCCATGTCGCATAATATTTTCGATATTCTTTGCCTTTCAGTTCCAAAGTGAATTTTGTCTAGTTCAGCACAGTCCATTATTTTTTGAATCAGAACTTCATCTGGTGGTATTTATCACTTTTCCAATTTTGTGCTAAAGTGGTTCTTGCTGAAATTAAGATGTGTAAAATAAGGTATCTTTTATCTTTACTCAAATTCCCTTTAATCATACCTAATAAAAAAATTTCGGGTTCCAATTTCAATTTATGTTTTGTAATCTCAAAAAGCCATCTCTGTATTTTCTTCCAGTATTCTTTGACCTCTATGCATTGCCACCACATATGGAAAAATGTTCCTTTCTTTTCTTTGATCTTCCAGCATTCTGGTTTCAAGGTTGGATACATTTTCACCAGTCGTGCCGTCGACAAAACATGTATTTTTTGTTTTTTTTTTTAAAAAATAAAAATATATTTTAAAAAATAAAAATAAAAAATAAAAATGTAGACCAAGCAGAGTTGGCAGATCCAGGCTCTGAGATCCAGCTGAACTAGCGCAACTCCCAGTTAAGACTCAGGCCAGATCCTATGCAGGATTAAGCCCCAAAAGCAGAGGTGCCCAAATTTGGCAAACTTTAAGACTTGTGGACTTCAACTCCCAGAATTCTGGAAATTGAAGTCCACAAGTCTTAACGTTTGCCAAATTTGGAGACCTCTGCCCAAGAGCCTCTGCAGGGACCAAGCCAGCCTCTGCTCGACCTGGCTGCAGGTTCTCCAGTTCTTACCTGCACGGCAGTGACCCCTCCTTCCAGCCCTGTGCCCGTCCCAAAGGGGATGACAGGAACCCCTCGGCTGTAGCACGTCGCTGCCAGAAGGCTGACCTGCTCCACAGTCCGGGGCCAGGCCACGGCATCTGGGGGGCAGTTCCTAGGAGGGAGGGACATAGCAAGCCTCTTTATGGGGGAGTTCTCGACTTACGACCAAAATGTTATGTTAAAGCAAGATGTTTTTACTATTTTTCTTGCCACCGTTGTTAAGTGAATCACTTGCAGTCGTTAAATTAGTAACATGGCCATTAAGTGAATCTGTCTTCCCCATTGACTTCATAGAACATCATAGAATAACAGAGTTGGAAGGGACCTTGGAGGTCATCTAGTCCAACCCCCTGCTCAAGCAGGAGCAAATATTAGCCTCTACCTGGGATCGAACTCACAGCTCCTGATTGTGAGGCTAGAGCTCCACCTCTAGGCCACCACAAACTTTGTCAGAAGGTAGCAAAAGGTGATCCCGTGTGACCCCCCCCCCGGGGAAATTGCAACCGTCACAAATATGAGTCAGTTGCCAACCGTCTGAATTTTTGTCACGTTGACTATGGAAATGCTACAACGGTCATAAGTGTGAAAAGCCATCTTAAGCCATGAGTCTTAGTGGCGCAGTGATGAGAGTGCAGTACTGCAGGCTACTTCTACTGACTGCCGGCTGACTGCAATTTGGGAGATCGAATCCAACCAGGCTGAATGTTGACTCAGCCTTCCATCCTTTCAAGGTGGGTAAAACGAGGACCTAGATTGTTGGGGGACCAGGCTGACTCTGTACACTGCTAAGAGAGGGCTGGAAAGCAGTATATCAGCCTAAGTGCTACTGCTATCTCTCTGTCTGTCTGTCTCTCTGTTTATTCATCCATCCATCCATCCATCCATCCAATCTATCTCTATATCTGTCTAAGAGCCATGGTGGCGTAGGGGTTAAGAATGCAGCATTGCAGGCAAACTCTATCCACCGCCAGGAGTTCAATCCTGACCAGCACAAGGTTGACTCAGCCTCCCATCCTTCCAAAGTGGGTAAAATGAGGACCCAGATTGTTGGGGGAAAGAGGCTGAGAGAGGACTATAAAGCACTGGGAAGCAGTATATAAGTCTAACTGCTATTGCTAAGTGCTATAAGTCACTTTTTTTTACTGCCGTTGTAACTTCAAATGGTCATTAAATGATCTGTTGTAAATCAAGCACTACCTGTGCATTGGTGGGATTCAAAATTTTTTACTACCGGTTCTGTGGGTGTGGCTTGGTAGGAGTGGTGTGGCTTGGTGGGCGTGACAGTAGAAGGATACTGCAAAATCCCCCTTCCCTCCCCAATCCACTAACCTGCTTTCCAGCTCCGTTCTCCTGTGCAGGGCAACCAAAGGAGACGCAGCCAATCAGCTGGGACTCAATGAAAGGCAGAGAAGAGATGGGGTTGGCGGGGCCAGTCAGAGGAGGGATTGGCCGGTTCTCCCAACTACTCAAACGTTCCGCTACCAGTTCTCCAGAACCGGTCAGAACCTGCTGAATCCCACCTCTGCACCTGTGCAAAGGAGGCTGGGAGCACCTTAGCCGACTAGCAACTTTTAATAAATAATAATTAATAACTTTTAAAAATGCTTTTGCAAACAGGCAGCCCAGCTCTGCCCCACCACAGATGATGTAAAACCCTTTGAGGGACAGAGCAACAATTCTTCCAACATACAATTCAGGCTTTGAAAAGATTGTGAGATATCGGGAGACCTCGCTTATTGAATGCCTTGTTTAGTGACTATTCCAAGTATAGTTCTCTGAGCAATTCTCACAATTCTGACCACCGTCGTGTCCCCGTGGCAATGCAATCATCATTTGTATGTTTCACAACAGGCATCTGACAAAGAGAATCAAAGGAAAAGCCGGCGATAAAATTATAAGTTGTGGCCATGTGATAGCTCACTTAACGACCAGAGTGACTTGCTTAATAACTGAAGTGGAAGTGAGGTCATACGTATTATTGAGGTCATATGCTTAGTGACCGCAGCACTTAGCAAGCGAATTACCAGTTGCAATTGCAGTCGCTAACCGAGGATTACCTATATCCATTTTTTTATTCCAAGCCTTATCACAGCAAATATAGCAATAGAACTTAGATTTATATACCACTTCACAGTGCTTTCAAGCCCTTTCTAAGCAGTTTACACAGTCAGCCTATTGTCCCCAACAATCTGGGTCCTCATTTTATGGGACACAAGGCTGAGCCAACCTTGAGCCAGTGAGAATCAAACTGCTGGCAGTGGGCAGAATTAGCCTGCAATACTGCATTCTAACCACTATACACCATGGATGGATGGATGGATGGAAGGAAGATGGAAAATTGCAATAGCACTTAGACTTAATTGCTTCACACTGCTTTATACCGCTCTCTAAGCAGTTTATAAACTCTGTAGTCAGCCTATTGTCCCCCAACAATCTGGGTCCTCATTTTACCCACCTCTGAAGGATGGAAGGCTGAGTCAGCCTTGAGCCTGGTGAGATTCAAAATTGCAGGCAGGCAGCAGGCAGCAGAAGTCACCTGCAGTACTGCACTCTCACCACTGAGCCACTGTGGCTCAAATAGAGCCTCCAATCATTTCAAAAGTTTGGGATTTCCCATTTCCTCAACATCCACGAAGGACCAAGCAGGAGACACCCGATGTATCACTTACCACTTTGTTGTGGGCATGCACTGAGAGCTTACACACTGCAGACAAACTGTGTGTCCAATCACACTTGGGCCAGTAAAGAACATTCCTCTTCCAGATGAGGAGAAAGAGGGCAGAAGCCCCCAAGGAGCATCGTGAGGCTCTCAGAGGCCCGAAAATGTCCTGGCGACAGGCACGTTGTAGAAAAGACATACCTGTGCATAGATTCGTCCTGCCCATGTTGTTCACGGACGACGGTGGCTGTGGACACATTGGGGGCCCCCACAATTGCTCTGAGGGAATTGAGGAAGTCCTCTGTCAGCCACGTCTGGGGAAGGAAAGGAGGCCACGTGGAGATGACGACAGAAGATGGAGGCCATAATTTCTTTACGGCTGTCTCAACGGGAGCAGTGGCTAGTCCACATTATAGGATTCCCCATGGGCACCCCCTTCCCAGCCATGGGTTCAGCAGATCCACTAATCCTTCATCTTTTCCTTTCTTTCTGTTTGCACCCATTTCCACGAGGCACTAAAACAGACCCCAACCACTGGGAATTAAACATTCCTAACAATGAGGACAATTAACCAGTGGAATGGTTTGCCACCAGAAGTTGTGGGCGCTTCATCACTGGAGGTTTTTAAGAAGAAACTGGGCAGCCACTTGTCTGAAATGGTAGAGTTCTCCTGCTTGAGCAGGGGGTTGGACTAGAAGACCTCCAAGGTCCCTTCCAGCTCTATTCCTGTTCTGTTTTCTATTCTCTATTCTACTTGACTTGACTCGACTTCTATTCTATTCTATTCTAAATTCTATTATATTCTCTGTTCTCTTCTCTCTTCTTCATTCCATTCCATTCCATTCCATTCCATTTTCTATTCTATTCTATTCTATTCTATTCTATTCTATTCTATTCCATTCCATTTTCTATTCTATTCCTTATTCTGTTCATTCAGTTTTAATTCTAATAATTCTAATTCTAATAATTCTAATTCTATTATATTAATTCAATTCTAATAATTCTAATTTTAATAATTCATATTCTATTCTATTCATTCAATCCTAATTCTAATAATCCTAATTTTAATCTATTCAATTCTATACTATTAATTCAATTCTAATACCAATAATTCTAATTCTAATAGTTCTTATTTTTTTATTCTTATTCCTAATTCATTTCCATTTCCATAAAAAAGGGAAAAGCTCCAACCAGTGGAGCTGAACTCCTGGTGGTTTTGTAGGCCTCCCTCCCCTTTCCGTGTTCTTGGGAACAGGACGACATTTCCGTTTCCGGGCTCTCTCTAGGATTCCCATTCTAATATTAACCAGCTCTGGGGCCCTGCTTAGCTTTAGAGGTCAGACCACAGAAATAGCTTCCGTCCCAAATAAAACCCAGTAGCAAACGCTTCTGATGGGGATCTCGAAGGCAGGGAAAAAGGCTGGAGATCTAGTAGATCTCTACTTCTGATCTGCTTAGCCTGCTTATCTGCTTAGCCTGCTTAGCCGGCCTCTGCCCTTCCCCAGCCTCCTCCACCACCCCTGGAGCCACCCTTCCACTCCCTTCGCTGTTCCTCCTCTCCCTCGGTCTCCACCAGGAGTATGACAGCTCCAATGACCCTCTAAAACAGTGGTTCCCAACCTTTTTTTTTCGCCCCGCACCCCTAAAGAAATTTCACTCGAACCTTGAACGCGTTAAATATATGGTAGGATTGAATCTTTTCAGCTATGTATGTGACAGCCACTAAATAACGATACTTAACTCTAAAATGAAAACAAAGTTAATCCATTGCATAATAAATAAAAATGCCAACATATAGCCAATATCCTATTATTTACCTGGACTTTTCTAGTACCCCCTGGAATATCGTCTCGCACCCGCAGGGGCTGCGAGCACCCCAGGTTGGGAACCCCTGCTCTAAAAGGACGCAAAGGGCCAGCTGTTTGCAAGGAATATAAATTCTTCCATTCCCCACAATCCAGTCAGAGTGGAAGAAGCTTTTTGGATGAGAAGCGAAATGTCTTCAAAGAGAAAAAAAACAAGGAAGTCCAGCTGCCTCCTGAAAAAAACAAAGCCCCTTTTGGGACAACCGCGACCTGGATGACTGAGAATCTCTCCAGACTTCTGCAACTTTAACGGAGACATGGCTGGCTGGGGGATTCTGGAAGCTGAAACCCACAGGGTTTAAGGTTGCCACAGCTGCCCACCCTTGTTCTCATAATCCAAGGGTGGAGTGGGGGACTGTGGTCCTTTTATGATTTGTGGACTTCAACTCCCAGAATTCCTGAGCCAGCCACCCTGGCTGGGGAATTCTGGGAGTTGAAGTCCACAAGTTTGAGGACCCTTGCTCTACTAAACTAACTTCAATCTCTAAACTTCCCTTACAGCAGGAGGTTCTCCAACCTTGGCTGGGGAATTCTGGGAGTTGAAGTCCACCAGGCTTCAAGTGGCCAAGGTTGGAGACCCCTGCCTTACGGTACAAACTGGCGTTCCAGCGACTGGGAGCCCAAACGCACCGGATCCAACCCGGAGTAGCAGAAAACTCGGGGGGGGGGAGGAGGAGGAGGAGGAGGAAATCAAATAATTGGGTTTGGCTCTGCGGAGAAGCCAGGAAAAGAGGCAAGGACCTGGCTCACGTAGGCAAGGTAAGCAAGCCAGCAGCAAAGCTCTCTTGCGGTACAAGATTTACAAACGGGTGCTCCAGCGACTGGGAACCCAAACGCACCCGGTGCAAACCGGGAGGAGCAGAAAACTCCAGAGGTGGAGGGAGAAACCCCCCAAAATTGGGTTTTTGCGCTCGGGAGAAGCCAAGAAAAGAGGCAAGGTCCTGGCTCAGGTAGGTAAGCAGGTAAGCAAACGAGCAGAAAACTAGCAGACCGGCAGCTGAGCCGTGCAAGCTTTCTCCGTGCAAGGAGTGAAGCCTTCCCTCCCAAACCAGTCCTTTGCTGCTCGACCCCAAGAGGGACCGTGCCCGGCCACCCTTTCCCCGTCAAGTCAGCCCCGTACCTTGGCGGGCGCTGCAGAGAAGCGCCTGGCCGCGCAGCCCAGAGTGCGTCCCGCAGCCATGGCTGTCCGCGGGGCGTGCCGAGGGAGGGCGGCAGGGAGGCGGTTGCAGCTGCGGCTTAAGGAGGACCGGGAGCCCGGAGGCCGACCTCTGCGCTAGCCCCAGGCGTTCCCTGGCCGGCCTTCACCGCGCAAAAAAAAAAAAAAGGATATTCGCAGCATGCAACCGTTGCACTGCGTTGCTCCAAAGCAGCCTGACCAGCCGGCGGTAAATCGGGAGACTGCAAAAAGCGCCCTTTTAGGCTCCGCAACTGCCTTTATTCTCCCCTCACCCCCCCCCCCCCGCCCCCGGGAAGCGCACTTGCAAATCTCATAAATATATAACTGCCTAAAAGTCTGTAGAATTTTTCCATCGTGGTTGTCCCAAAGGTGCTTTTTCAGGAATTAACTGGACTTTTTTTTTTTGCTTTTCTTTGAAGACCTTTCGCTTATTTATTATTTTTTCATTTGATTTGTCAATGGCTTACAAGGTAATAGGTATAAGCATGAGTAAGAATACAGGGAATAGGTATGAATAAATGGGGACAATAGGAGAGGGACCGGAGGCTTATGCACGTCCCTTACAGGCCTCTTAGGAATGGATATTGCTTCCCTCCCTCCCTTCCTTCCTTCCTGCTCTGTGCCTTTTTTTCTCTCCTTCCTCCATTCTTTTCTCTCTCTCCTTCCATCCTTCCCCCTTCCTTCCCCTTCCCTGTTCCCCTTTTGTCCTCCCTTCTTTTATTTATTTATTTGATTTGTCAATCGCTTACAAGATAATAGGTATAAATATAAACATGAGTAAGAATACAGGAAAGAATAAATAGGGACAATAAGGACAGGGAGGGTAGAGACTTATGCAAGCCACTTAGGAATGGGGTGAAGTCAATAGTAGATACTTTAAGATTAAAGGATTCGGGGTTTGAGGATGTAACAACAGAGTCAGGTCGTGCATTCCAGGCATTGACCACTCTGTTGCTGAAGTTGTACTCTCTTATACTGAGTTTGTATCTGTTGTGTGCTCTTGTATTGTTGCAGTTGAAGCTGAAGTAGTCCTTGAATGGTAGGACGTTGTAGCGGATAATTTTGTGTGCTATGCTGAAGTCCAACTGTAGGTGGCGTAGTTCAATGTTGTGAATATAGGGTGATGACATAGGGTATTCTGTTGCCAGCAGAGAATGTAATACTCTTCTCATGAAATACTTCTGGACTCGCTCAATCGTATTAATGTCCGATAATACGGTGCAGATTCCAGACAGATGAGCTGTATTCGAGTATTGGTCTAGCAAAGGTTTTGTATGCCCTAGTTAGCAATTCAATATTTCCAGAGGAGAAGCTGCATAAGATTAGGTTTACAACTCTTAATGCCTTTTTGGCCATGCTGTTGCAATGAGCTCTGGTGCTTAGGTCATTCAATATGAGTACTCCGAGGTCCTTGACAGAGTGAGGATCGTCAACGAGGTCATATCTGCCTAGTTTATATTTGGTGTACTGATTTTTTTTTTAACCAGTGTGTAGGACAGAGCATTGGTTGGTCGAGATTTGAAGTTGCCAATTGTTTGAACATTCAGACACATAATCAAGGTCGCTTTGAAGGACAGTGGCATTGTTGATGGTGTTGAAAAAAATGTTGCTCATCCAAGAAACTTTTTAGATTAGATTAGAAGAACTTTATTGTTGTTGTACAAGTATAACGAAACTGTGGATGCACCCCAGCAACTGTTCGCAATACAATAAAACCGAAGCACTTAAAAACGAAGATAAGAAAAATAGAGTAGCCACGTCTCCATTCGCAATTTGAGAGTACAATATCTACGAATATACACAAAATATACATCCAACACTGACTGTAATGCTTAGCCGAGTATAATACACAAGAGACGGATTGTACTGTAATATGTTATTATACATCTGAATGGGGTATTGAGATTCTTAATGAGGTAGTGACTTCGTGTTTATTTGCAGTTCGGATGGGCCAGGGAAAGAAACTATTTGTTAGTCTAGTGGTGTGGGATTTTATTGTCCAGATGGCAGCAGGTCAAAAAGATAATTGCCAGGGTGTGAGGGGTCTTCTATAATGACCTTGATTCTGTTTTGGCAGCGGGACCTGGCTAAGTCTTCCAGGGAGGGCAGAGGGCAACCAATGATCTTTTGAGCTGTGCTTATCACCCTCTGCACAGTTTTCAGCTCTGACTGGATGGTGGGAAATGGAAGGTGAGCCGGAGGACACAGATGAACCTCCAAGGGGCCTCAATGACTTGCTAAAAGAATTCAACTGACCAGCTGTCTGCAAGGAGTAGGAAAAAATTTAGAAACCCACCACTGGAACAATCAATCCATAGAACAGAAGTTGCCTTCGGAAGTTGTGGGAGCTTCATCACTGGAAACTTTCAAGAGGAGACTGGACTGCCATCTGTCAGAAATGGTGCAGGGTCTCCTGCTTGGGTGGGGGGTTGGACTGGATGACCTACAAGGTCCCTTCCAACTTTGTTAATCTGTTACTCTGTATGCACTCATTTAGACTAGAAGGGGTATGATTGACTCCTCCCAGCACTTGGGGGACTATCACAGAGAAGAGGGAATTTGACTTATTCTCCAAAGCACTTGAGGGTAGGACTTTACCCTCAAACTGTCCACTATTGACCTCACCTCTTTCCTAAGAGGTCTGTAGGGGGCGTGCATAAGTGCACCAACGTGTCTACTGTACCTACCATCCCTGTCCTTATTGTTTCTTTTTTATTCGTATCCATTTCATGTATTCATAACCATGCTTATACTTATACCTGCTATCTAATACTTGCTTGACAAGTAAAATAAATAAAGAAGTAAAGGGTGGAAGATCATTAAAGGGAGCTTCAACCCAGGAGGAATTTTCTGACAGCTTCAACCCAGGAGGAACTTCCTGTGAAGCAGTGGAACAGCTTTGCCTCCAGAAATTGTGGGTGCCCCATCGCTGGAGGTTGTCAAAAACAGGCTTTTCTAAGAGGTTTTGAATGTGGGCGCATATAGATTTGGTGTTCTTCAAGCTTAGCAGCTTGAAGAGGTGGGGACTTCAACTCCCAGAATTCCCCAGCCAGCAAGGAAATGACTCAATCAATGAAACAACCCTTATTTAAGTCAGAGAGCAATGAAATTCCAGTGGCAGAATTCTAGTCGGTGCTGCTGAAGGATCAAATCTGGACTGCCTGATGTTTGCAAACAGGAGGAGGAGAGATATTTAACATTGCTAGTTCTTTTTTTTTTTTTTTTATCACCCCTGTTATTTACGGGTCCCCCTCCACTCAATATATGGCCCATGAAAATTCAGTAAATGCTGGAAGTTTTGCCGCCTTTTCTTTGAAGTGCCAGTTAACTTGGGTTGGCATTTTCCTTGAGAGCAGGAGTTGGTGTTTCTGTACATTTTGTGCCTGGAGAGTATCCCCACCCACCCACACAAGCACACCCTTGTTCTCCAAGGTAATGAAGTCATTATTAACTTCCTTGCCTTTTGTTTTAGTCGTTTTAATTTTGTTTTAGCTTGTTTTAGTTGTTGAAGCAAAACGTTGAAGGGCGTGCATAAGGGCACCATCGTGCCTACCGTCCCTGTCCTATTGTCCCCATTTATTCGTACTTGTTTCCTGTATTCTTACCCAAGTTTAAACTTATACCTATTATCTTGTAAGCGATTGACAAATCAAATCAAGTAAAACTAAATTGACAGTTTGTTTCGAAAGGAGGTTGGAAAGGAAAAAGAAATAAAGGTTGCAGTTCCTTAATCACGTGGTCCTAAGTCTCTAGAAAATAGGTCTCCAACCTTGGCAACTTTAAGACTTGTGGACTTCAACTCCCAGAATTCCTCAGCCAAGCTGGGAGTTGAAGTCCACAAGTCTTAAAGTTGCCAAGGTTGGAGAGCCCTGCCCTAGACCAGTGTTTTTCAAAGTTGGCAAACTGGACTTCCAGTTCCCCAGAGTTTCCCCAGCCAAGGTGGCTGGGAATTGAAGTCCACCTATTTTCAAGCCAGCCTTGAGAAACAATGGATTACTAGAGTTGCTCTTCTTTCTTGGTAAGAGTCATTCACTTTTGCCTATCTTGGCACAGTGTTTCATATCTATAGAAAATCAAGAGTTGGAAGGGACCTTGGAGGTCTTCTAGTCCAGCTCCTTGCTCAAGCAGGAGACCCTATACTGCTTCAGACAAATGTCTGTCCAGTCTCTTCTTAAAAGCCCCCAGTGATGCAACACCTACCACTTCTGCAGGCAACCCGTTCCATTGATGAACTGTTCTTATTAACTCTTCAATATTGTCCTACTGTCAGTTAATTTCTCCTTAATTCCAGGTTGCTTCTCTCTTTGATTAGTTTGCACCCATTGTTCCTTGTCTTGCTTTCTAGTGTTTTGGTAAACAGGTTGTGGCAACCCCTCAAATATTGGAAGACTGCTACCCTTTCACAAGACTAGACATACCCAATTCCAGCAACCATTCTTTGTGTGTTTTAGCTTCCAGCCCCCTAATCATCTTGGTTACTCTTCTCTGCACTCTTTCTAGAGTCTCAACATCATTTTTTATATCATGGCGACCAGAACTAGATGTAGCATTCCTAGGGTAGTCTTACCGAGGCCTTATAATTATCATGCAGTATAATTATATATTATCTTATGCAATATATAATTATATTGCAAGGCCTTATATTATCTGCATTTTTGAACTGCACCCACACATTTTACGGAATGCCTCCTCCATGTTGAGCTGCACCTGTTTAAAAGCCACAACTTTCAATAGTCACAGCCCAAAAACCTGTTCAAGAATCCCGCTGTAATGCTGAGACACTGCACGGAATGCCAAGTAATAATAATAGTAGTTTGGATTTGAGTATAGTAACAACTACTGGGAACATCAGATTGAGAAGGTTCTGGAAAATGAAAAAGTCAAGATCTTGTGGGACTTTAGAATTCAGACAGACAGGCATTTGGCCCACAACATGCCTGACATAACAATAGTTGAAAAGAAAAAGGGTTGAACATTGTAATTCTTGATGAGGCACGAATTGTAGACACGCAGCAAGAAAAAAATCACAAAGTCTCGGGACTTACAAATTGAAGTTGAGCGACTTTGGAAAAAGAAATTGTGTGTTTTCCCAATTGTAATTGGAGCCCTTGGAGCAATACCTAAAGGACTGCCTTGCTATTTGGAAATTCTGAATTTATCGGACTTCAATACCCTGATTCTACAAAAAATCACCCTGACTTGGAACAGCTTATGTCCTCTGACACTACCTGAACAGGTCCTAGGTCCTTGGTTAGGACTCGAGCTGTTGAGCTACCAACCAGCCCCAAAGGCTGTAAATCACACTAAAGATTAACCACCACCAATAATAATAACAACAACAATAATAATAACAACAATGATGCAAAATTTCTGCTGCTGCTTTTATTGCTGTTCCATCACTGGTGAGTGTTAGTTATTAGCAAGGGTGGATTCAATGAAGGGCAGAAGTTCTGTAACCCGGGCATAAACTCCCGGGCTGGAGGAAGAGCAGGTGTTGCTGCCCCAGGAGACGATCCCAACCAGATTCCAGGCCCCATTCTTCTGGCAAACCAGCGGACCGCCAGAATCACCCTGCGGGAGAAACCAGAGAAGAAGGTCAGTGGCTGCTTGAACGTTGGGTTGGATGGGACTTCGGAGGAGATCACCAGGGGCAGATCTTGAGCAGGTCTTTGCTTCTCAAAACCAAAGCAGAATGACCAGGGGAAGCCAACTCTGGGGACTAACAAGAAGCAGAAGAGACCTAGAAACCTTTATTATACAAGTTCATTGATTCTCTAAAGATGGTGAGAACGTAATAACGACTTAATAATAACAGAGTTGGAAGGGATTTTTGCAGGTCATCTAGTCCAACCCCCCACCCAAGCAGGAGACCCTGCACCATTTCTGACAGATGGCAGTTCCGTCTCTTCTTGAAAGCCTCCAGTGGTGATGAAGCTCCCACAACTTCTGAAAGCAACTTCCATTTCATGGGTTGACTGCTCTCCCTGTCAGAAGATTCCTCCTTATTTCCAGGTTGAATCTCTCCTTGTTCGGTTTCCATCCATGATTCCTTGTCTGGCCTTTAGGTGTCTTGGAAAACAGCTTGACCCCTTCTTCCTCTCTGGGGCAGCCCCTCAAATATTGGAGCACTGCTCTCCTGTCTCCCCTGGTCCTTCTCTTCACCAGACTAGCTAGGCACAGTTCCTGTAACTATTCTTCATATGTTTTAGCCTCCATCCCCTAATCATCTTGGTTGCTTTTCCCTTCACTCTTTCTAGAGTCTCAACAACTTTTTGATAATGTGGTGACCAAAACTGGATTCAGTACTCTAGATGTGTCTTACTAAGGCTTTATGGAGTGGTATTAGTAACTCCCTTAATCTTAATTGTATCCGTCTGTTAATGCAATTTAGGATTGCATTGGCTTTTTTGGCTGCCGCTGCACACTGCTGGCTCTTATTTAATTGGTTGTCCACTAAGACACCAAGATCCCTCTCACAGTTACTGCTATTAAGCCTGGTTTCTCCCAATTTACATGTGTACTTTTGGTTTTTCTTGCCTAAGTGTAGGACTTTCCTTTTCTCTGCATTGAATTTCATTTTGTTAGACAGGCCTCGGCATTCAAGTCTGCCAAGATCCACCTGGATTTTGAGCCTATCTCCCTGCAAGGTAACAACGTTTCTCTAGAAGTTCACCATCTGGGAGACATGAAGGTAGAAAGACAGAACTAAGGAAATGAGAAGAATCTATGATGGTTTGTAACTCAAGACCTGTTCCAGAGGATGGAGAGCAGGAATTCTGGGAAGATACACAACAGCCCCTAGAAATTACAGACTAGGACAACCAGGAAAAAGCCATACCATGCAAGAAGATGCTCCTGCAGCCCCAGCACACACCATAACATCAACGATGCGGTTGCCCCAAAATTTCTTGCACTCCTGATTGGTCAGCAGAGGAAGAGCCACCTGTTGCAATTTGTTGGGCGAGACCTTGTCTGAAATAGATCAAACACACAAAAGATGAGACAAGACCCTCTCGTATTTATGTCATCTCTGACTCTTGATTCAGGGATAAACCCATGCAGACTTCTCAGCTTCAAAACCCTTGAAATAAGAGCTTCTTGTGTTCCAATCTTGAGGGACTTCGTAGCACCATGGGTTCTGGTGTGAAATGGAGCTTGCCCACTTCTAGTTTTTGTCTGTCAGTGGGGAAAAAATTAAGTTTTGGAAGTTGCATAGAAACAGTGGCATTTATTTTTTTTTAAAAAAAGACTGAAGTTGGAGGTTGGGCCTTTAAAAAGATTGCTTTGGAGAAATCTATATATATAAAAGTGAAATACCGTTCACACATCATCACAAAATCTCCAGAACTGTAAAGCCTACAAACTTGGAATTGGACACATATTTGGCTTCTAGGGGCTCACTTAGAAAGGATTTTTCGAATTGACCATCAGAGCATTTTGTGTATTATTATTAACCTGCTCTGATGCTAAGGAGTTCTACTCTTCCCCCCATCTGAAAATAAATCTGTTCCAAATGCAAAACACAAGCAGAGGAGAGGAGTTTCAGTTTCAGTCTTAGATTCACAGCACCAAGTAGCTTTAGTACAGAACAGTTGAGCTAAGCCACACCCAGGCTCCTTGCTGTCTCTTTGCTCACACAGCAAATACTGTTTCACTTTCCAAACAGCCCTCAACTCTGACAGGATGCTAGCCAGATGAATACTGATGGATGCTGGTGGGCAGAGGCAGAATTATGTTTTCCTTATTTTCCTTCTCAAAACCTAAGCCCGATCACATAGTTTCATAGCGAAGCATAGGTATTGAGCTAGTTAAATAATAAACAAAGAATTCAGAGAGAAAAGGCAATTAGTTGTTGGGAGAAGATGTAAATATTAGTGATATTCAGCTTATATTGAAATATTATAGGGCTTTCTTCTCTATAGTAGTATAGAACAGCAGTCGCCAACCGGTGGGCTGCAGCCCACAGGTGGGATGTGAGAAAATTTTGGTGGGCTGCAGAGAAATCTCACCCCCAGAACATCCCCCCAAAGCAGTTAATCCAGGCTGCACGGGAACACAAGGCTGCGCTGCCCACATGGCCCGCGGGAACCTTCCCCGCCCACTCACTCTTTACTCGGCAAACTTGCCTGCTAAATTGCTATTTTTCCTTTTTCCGACCATCAGGTGTTCTGCTATGGAGATTTAGATTAGCTAGGAAGCCGGATATGGTTGGATTTCTTGTTTTCTAGCTCGTCTTTAGATCTTCAACTCTACTTTTAAGCACAGCCGAACCTCCCTTAGGACTGAAGGTTCTATTATTCAGTCCAGACTCAGCAAGCAAATTTGAGAGACTGAGCTAGCCGATGGCAGATAGATAGATCACCAAATGATTCTGTGAGTAACTCAATCTGCCTGCCTGCTTTGGCTGATTTTGGATAAAAGTTGCTCTTTTTTAAATAAAAAATTCAATATTTATATAAATGTTTATAATATTTACATACAAGCCATGTCCAGCCAGTCACATGACCACCAAGCCACACCCACAAATTAGGCCACACCCACAGAACTGGTTAGTGGTCCCTGGGATTTAAAATTATAAGTTTGGTGGTCCCTGAGGTTCAAAAGGTTGGCGACGCCTGGTATAGAAAACTGCTGGCTAATTGATTGACTACATAGCATCGGGTTGTTGTCCACTGTTAGCAACTATGTATAAGTAGGCCTCAACTTACAACCTGCCATTTAGCAATTATTCAAAATTATAACAAACCTCCCCAAAAGTATTTAGGACCTGGTTCCAAAGTTCCAACATCTGCCCCCCAACCCTAACCCTAACCCCTCTCAGTTACATAACCACTATGTCAAGCACTTGGCAACCAAATAGCATTTAGACTTATATACTGCTTCACAGTGCTTTCTAAGTGGTTTACAAAGTCAGCCTCTTGCTCCCCAACAATCTGGATCCTCGTTTTACCGACCTTGGAAGGATGGAAGGCTGAGTCAACCTTGAGCCGGTCAGGCTTGGACTGCTGGCAGTTGGCAGAGTTTGCCTGCAATAATGCAATCTAACTACTGTGCCACTGTAGCTCTATTTAGTGCCATTTTCTGTGTCCCACAGTTATGCAAAGCATTTTGTAATGTTTTTGCCAAAACGCAGGAATTGACTTCCTGTCTTCAACAAAACTAGGCCATAGTAAACAATTGGGTCATTTAACCATTGCGGTGCTCACTTAACAACTGCCGCAAAAGAGTTGTAAAATTTGGTAGGGCATGTGGGCGAACCACTTTATGACTGTTGTAAGTCGAGGACTATGCATCTAGATAGATTAGATCCATAGTGATCTATTCGAAACCTGGAGAATTACAAGAATAATAATAGAAAAAACCGAACAGGATAACAGAGTTGGAAGGGGCTCTGGAGGTCTTCTAGTCCATCCCCCTGTTCAAGTGGGAGAATCCACACCATTTCAGACAAGTGACTGTCCAGTCTCTTCTTTAAAATCTCCAGTGATGGAGCACCCACAACTTCTGGAGTTAAGAGGTTCCACTGGCTAATTGTCCTCCCTGTTAGAAAGTTTCTCTTTAATTCTAGGTTGCTTCTCTCCTTGATTAATTTCCACCCATTGCTTCTTGTCCTGCCTTCAGGTGCTTTGGAGAAGAGCTTGACTCCCTCTCCTTTGGGGCAGCCCTGATATATTGGAAGACTGCTATCCTGTCTCCCCTAGTCCTTTGCATTAGGACTAGGAGTGACATGATAACAGGGTACCAATGCTTAGGTGGGGGGTTGGACTAAATGACCTACAAGGTCCCTTCCAACTCTGATTATCTGTAATTTAATATACTTGCTGCTCCAAAGAAGAGGGGATCAACCTATTCTCCACAGCAGCTGAAGGCAGGACAAGAAGCAACGGCTGGAAACTTAATCAAGGAGAGAAGCAGCCGAGATAAATAAAAGGACCCAGAATTCTGTTCATCAGAACTTCCCTTCCTGTTTCTTTTACTGCCTGTCCCCAAGAAGGAGAGTCCCCCTTTTACCCGTATGATGCAGGTATCCCCATCCACTGGTGACGCAGGTCATCCCACCAGGGAAAGCATCAGTGGCTTTTGGTAGACACACAGGAGACACGCGAGCCGTCAGCCGGGCCGGGGTGGCCAACTTGAGCAACGTGATGTCATTTTGGATGGTGAACATGTTATACTTGGGGTTTTTGAAGACCTGACAGAGGAGAGAAAAGGGTTTAGTTCAAGCCAAGAGAAAGTTGGGTTCTGTCTCTTGGAAATGGCTCTTGGGGCAACAATTGCATAATTGGTAATGTCTCTCTGGATTCCCATGGGTTGCATCTCTGCATTGTCCTGATGGTTGGTTGCTTTCATTTTTATTTGATTTCTGTCTTGCCCAGAGACAATTCTGGGCGGCTTGCAAACATTAAAGCTAGTACAGATTAAAATAATAACAGTAATAGCCAGAGGTGGTTTTCAGCTGGTTCTGATCGGTTCTGGAGATCCAGTAGCAGAAATTTTGAGTAGTTCGGAGAGCCAGCCAATCCCACCTCTGACTGACCCCATCAACCCCCATCTCTTCTCTGCCTCCCATTGAGCCCCAGCTGATGAGCTGGGTCTTCTTTGGTTGCCCTGCACAGGAGAACGGAGCTGGAAAGCAGGTTAGTGGGGTGGGGAGCAGTGGTGATATTCAAATTTATTTACTACCGGTTCTCTGGGCATGGCTTGGTGAACGTGACATGGCTTGGTGGGTGTGGCAGGGGAAGGATACTGCAAAATCCCCCTTCCCTCCCCACCCCAGTAACCTGCTTTCCAGCTCCATTCTCCTGTGCAGGGCAACCCAAGGAGACCCAGCTGTTCAACAGGAGGCCGAGAAGAGATGGGGTTGGCGGGGCCAGTCAGAGGTGAGATTGGCTGGTTCTCCAAACTACTCCAAATTTCTGCTACCGGTTCTCCAGAACTGGTCAGAACTGGATGAATCCCACCTCTGATGGGGGAGGGAATGGGGATTTTACAGTATCCTTCCCCCGCCATGCCCACCAAGCCACACTCACCAAGCCACGCCCAGAGCACCGATAGTAACCAAGTTTGAATACCACCACTGGTAATAGCTACCGTTAAAAGATGGGGACGAGGGGAGCAAGAAGTAGATGAGTAGAGGTGGGGTCTTTCCTAATCCAGTGGCCCCTTCAAGAAGGCTGCAGCCCCGTGGTGGTTGGCAGGGAGAACCGAGCTCGGTCTTCTTCAAAGGTAGTTTTTCAACCTCTCAGCATAGTTTATACAGCTGGCCTTCTCTAATCTCCCATCCAAGTACTAACTCAGTCTGAACCTGCTTCGCTTGTTACATCATCCAAAAGCTGGCTAGCTGTGGCCATCACCCTGGGTTGCCTCCTGATTAGTTCAACTCCTGATGACTTCATGAACACCTTCCGAAGGGGTGGGCCATTTAGATTCTTCTAGGGCCGTTTTTTTCCCCTCCTGGTCTACTCAACAACCTAATTTCTTATGTAGTGACAATGCTCTTTGTTACAACCCATGAAGCCACCTATTCAGGCTGTGCCCCTCAAAAACTAGTTTAGCAACCTTGTTCTGATACTCATTCTGCAAGGCTCTGCAACCTGATGGGCATTTTTGTCCCTTAGATGCTGCCATGTCACAGTTGCCCTGCTCACCGCAGCTATCTTGATGACTTGAGAGTCTTCCTCACGAGTACTTTTGTCAAATGCACCCAGCACCACCAAGTGGCTTGTCCTGGCACGGAAGTGGAAATTAGGAAAAAGAGTCATTAATTAAGAATCCCCTATGCAGCTGGATAAGATCAAGGAAGCAGGAACTAGACAAATTACCCATCAAATGCAATGTTTTTCAACCTTGGCAACTTTAAGGTGTGTGGAGCAACTCCCATTCTGGGAGTAGAAGTCCACACCTCTTAAAGTTGCCAAGGTTGAAAAACACTGGTCTAAAGCCACTTATATTTTATTTTATTTATTTATTTTTGTCAAGCTTGCATTTGATTTATATATACACACACACGATTATTAATACATGAAATAGATGCAAATAAAAGGGAATAATAAGACAGGGATGGTGTTGGTGCACTTATGCACACCCCTTAGAATAGACAGTCTGATGTTGAACTTTTGGGGGTTTGGGGAAGAAACCACAGAGTCAGGTAATGCATTCCAGGCATTGACCACTCTGCTGAAGTCGTATTTCCTGCAATCGAATTTGGTGCAGTTTACCTTGAGTTTGTATCTATTGTGTGTTTGTGTATTGTTGAGGTTGAAGCTGAAGTAGTCATTGATGGGTAGGACATTGCAGTGGATAATTTTATGTACTACGCTTAGGTCAGACCGAAGGCAGGATAGTTCTAAGTTATCTAAGCTTAAAATTTCAAGTCTGGAGGCACAGGGTATTCTGTTGGGAGTAGAGGGGTGGAGGACTCTCCTCGTGAAATATCTCTGGACTCTCTCGACTGTTTTAATGTCCGATATGCAGTGCGGATTCCAGACAGAGGAGCTGTACTTAAGAATTGGTCTAGCAAATGTTTTGTATATATCCCCAGCCCCAACTACTTTCTGACCCAGACTTTGTCAAACGTACTTAAACACAAACTTGTTTGAAAAGCAAAACCTATTTTAATGCAATGCTGGGAATTACTTTCATTTCCAGCCAGAACTAATTATAAATAGTTCCTGAAGATAAGCCCACACTTGTCAGTGCTGAGGAATGCTACCAAAAACAGAAATCTCCAAATTAAATATAACAGAACCCAACTGAAGAATCAGAAAAAAATGACCAGAGTGCGCAGAGCTTCAAAGAGGACTCAGAATCTATCAAACTACTTTGCTTCCTGCAAAGCTTTCGTCACCAAGGTCTGACTTTTATCCCTTATGGGAGGGGAAATCACCTCCCAGCCTTACTCCTGAGCCGCCCCTTCTGTTTCAGCTGCTTTCACCTTCTAGCAGCTCTGTGCATACGCCCACTGGGAACAGGATCCCCTTGTTCCTCTGCCTCGCTGCTGCCAGACTCCAAAGGCTCCGAAAGCAGCAATACATTCCCAGATGGTCCTGGCCCCATCCCTGCATCGGACGCAGGACCCTCATCTGAATCCTCACCAGACTTCCTGGCTGGTTCTCTTTCTTCCTCACTATCCAATTCTGCTGCCATCTGCACTGACTGCTGGCGAACCACAACAACTATTAGGGATCAACACCCAATCACATTTAGCCATTCTGGAACTGACAGTTTCGGCTTTATTCTAGCAGGTCCTGAACCAACGAGCAAAATGCTTATGGAACAATTTTCCTGCCATCAGTCCTTGTATATCACTCTGGAAATGGAAAACCAGGGCAGACATGCCCACAAGAACTATGGGGGCTTTGAAAGTGTGCTGCGGGGGTATCTCCGCAACAGGAAAGTGACCAGCCATGAAAAACAGAATGAAGGGGCTGTGTGCCTTAAGATGGTTGCAGCCATCTTGTTTTTCATGATGGGCAAATAAATAATGTTGAGTACTCAGCTTTAATATAGAATACAGGATGAGAAGAGTTGGAAGAGACCTTAGAGGTCTTCTAGTCCAACCCCCTGCTTAACACCCTATACTAATCTGAGCAAATGGTTGTCCACTCTATTTTTGAAAACTTCTGGTAATGGATCTCCAAAACCTCCAGAGATAAGCCATTCCACTGATTAACTTTTCTCACTGACAGCAGATTTCTCCTTCATTCTAGGTGGGATCTTCCATCCATTCCTTCTTGTTGTGCCTTCTGGTGCTTGGGGAGAATAGCTTGACCCCTTCCTCCTCTCTGTGGCAACCCCTCAAATATTGGAAGACGGCTCTCCTCTCCCCTCTGGTCCTTCTCTTAGTTAGACTAGGCATATCCAATTTCTGCAACTTTTCATCGTATGTTTTAGCCTCCAGTCCAGTCTTGGTTGTTCTTCTCTGCACCCTTTTTCTAGAGTCTCAACATCTTTTTTTTTTATTGTGGCGACCAAAATTGGATGCAATATTCCAAATGTGGATCATTAAGAGTCTTAATAATTTTCTGAGAATAGCACTGAGGCCCATGCACAGCACAGAAGTTTTTTGATAAAGTGAAAATTAAGCTTAAGTAAAAATTAAGCCACATGCCAACTTCCCACTTTCAATGAAGAGTTTTTAATCTTGTCTAGGACAGTGGTCGCCAACCAGTGGGCCGGGGATCACTGATGATCCGCGAGAAAATTTTGGTGATTTGCAGAGAAATGTCCACCCCCAAAGCAATGAATCCAGGCTGCACAGGAACACAAGGCTGTGCCTCCCACATGGCCCGTGGGAACACAAGGCTTGCGTCGCTTGCATTGTGAAGAACATGAGGGAGTGAGGGGAGGGGGGATCTTGCCCCACTCGCCCCACACGTCTTGCGTGGCCATCGGGCTGCTTCTTTCCGCTTCTTTCTGCTTCTGCTTTTGGCTACATGCAAGGAAAGCAGCCAAAGTCTTTCTTTCTCTCCCCCAAACTCTACCAGAAATGAGTCTTTGGGGCCCTGCAAGGCCTCCTGCTCCAAGAGGCTGCGCCGGTGCAACAAGTTTCACAAAGACTCATTTCCGGTGGAGTTTGTGGGATAGAAAGAAAAATTTCTGCTGCTTCTGCTGCTTTCCTTGCATGAAGCCAAAAGTCTCTCTCTCTCTCTCTCTCTCTCCTCCCCCCCCCCCCCGGAGAATGGAGCTAAGTTGGTATCCTGCAATCCCAAATAAAGAATGATCGGTCGGTAGGAAAATGGGGTGGGGGATTTTCCTGCAGACTTTTTGGGGGGGATTTTCCCAGGGTCTCTGGTCCGCAGGATTTAAAGTGATGAGTTTGGTGGTCCCTGAGGTCCAAAATCTTAGCGTCCCCTGATCTAGGAAACTCTGAAGGGCCTTGTTATCTATGACCTCTACAATGCTGACCCCAAAGCCTGATTCTTCAAATATTGGAACCCCTCTGGTTAGATCTTCCATGAGCACCTTTCTTACCTGACATTGCAGTGGGCAGCAGTGACCACCCAATTTTCATTGATCAGAGAACCGCCACAGAAATGGAAACCGGTCTTGTCCTGCAGAATGGAGGAGATTGAGTGGACTGTGAGAAAAAGGTACTGAGATGCTCAGCTTCTCAGCTAGGTTTATCTGCCCTACTGATCCTCCCCACATTGGCCCCCTGTCCTGATGACTGCAGTCGCCATAGGCCTTAGACTTTTATACCGCTTCTTAGTGCTTTACAGTCGTCTCTAAGCGGTTTACCGAGTCCGTCTCCAACAATCTGATGAGGAGGTAATCAGAAAGATCCTAGAATGAACTGAGATGGACAGATTAACTTTAAAAAGAAAAGAAAGAGAAGGCTCAGAATACTATCTGATGTGGAATAGGTTCTATGAGTCACTTAAAACAAGGGGTAGAAGTTAGAGGAAGAAAAACGATTAAGGTTCTTATTAAAAAGAGGGAGGATATAGAACTATAATTGCTATAAATATTAAAAATATGAATGAGTTAAATACAAAGAATGGGAACTGTTTTGTATGGGAACTGTAGCATTACTAGAGCTGTTAATTTAGGTGTTATTATATTATTACTATTGTTATTAGTAAATGAACAATATTTTTACAGTATTAGCTATGTTTCTTTTTTATAAATAATGTATCCAGACAAAATGCTGTATTCAAAAATTGTTTATGAATAAAATATAGTAGTAATAGTAATAATAGTAAACAGTCTGGGTCCTCAGAAGGAGGGAAGGCTGAGTGAGCCTGGTGAGATTCAAACTGCCAAATTGCAGTCAACCAGCAGTCAGCAGAAGTAGCCTGCAGTACTGCACTCTAACCACTACGCTACCGTTCTCTTCTCCATCACTTTAGATCAAAGGTCTTCAAACTTGACAGCTTTAAGACTTGTGGATTTCAACTCCCAGAATTCCTCAGGTAACATGACTGGAGGAGGAATTCTGGAAGTTGAAATCCACAAGTCTTAAAGCTGTCAAGTTTGAAGACTCCTGCTTTAGATCAATGATCCTCAACCTTAGCAACTCTAAGATGGGTTGACTTCTACTCCCAGAATTCTCCAACCAGCAAGGCTGGATGGGGAATTCTGGGAGTTGAAGTCCACCCATTTTAAAGTCACCAAGGTTGAGAGATTTTGTTTTAGGTCATGGCATCAGCTGCATCTTAACCCAGCAGGAGTTCTCACCTGGCACCAAAAGGTACATCATTTTCTGACCCTCTACCCAATGCCACCACCAACCTATTTGGTCTTCCAAATTTCAAGGCAGAGCAAAACAGGTGTTGCATTCTTACCTGCAGGGAGACCTGCCAAGGCCACGAGCCGGGCACGGCATCTTCCCCATTGACTATCCGGGCATAGCCACTGATTAAAGGAGTGATGGCAGGGGTACCACAACCTGGCAATGAATCAGAACATTAATCCCAAAGAGAGTTTTTGACCTGGACTCAGACCTGGCAGGAGAGTGGTTTTCCGTTGAATCTGTTTGTCAACACTGAAGCTGACCTGACCGAAGCCATTTGGAGGCTTCAGTGTTGCCACACTGGAATTTAGGAATAGGGAGCAGGGAACAGAGATAGCTGGGGTTTTGCAGCCAAAACAAAATACTTTCTCCTGGGAACCAAGGACATCCCCACAGGTGGTCATTGAGAGGAGGAGAGAAGTTACCAGGCAACTGGATGGCAACCTGATTGGACCATGTGACTTTGGGGAAAAACTTTTAATTGGGTGAAAACCACAATAACCTAATCAGAGTCGGTTTTCACCAGAGCTGTGCCAATATCAGAAGTGGCATTCTACTGGTTCGGATCGGTTCCATAGAACCGGTTGTTATGATTCTGTGCAGTTCGGAGAACTAGCAAATCGTGCCCCTGGCTGGCCCCTCCCTTCCCTGCCCAGTCAGTTTTATCATCGCTCATGCCCGACATCGCTGACTGCATTTCTCCCCACCTAGTCACTCCTTAAGGTATTTCCCCCCCTCTAGACGATCAGATGCTATGCGCCCACCTCTGCACTCCATTTTTTTTTTTTGCCTTCCTGGGCCTCAGGGAAGGCTTCTGGGAGAATACCTCCGCCCCCCAGGAGGTATTCCTGAGGCTCAGTCGGCAAAAAAATGGGGTTGCCGGAAAAAAAAGAAACCGTGCCCACCCAGTCACATCCACAGAACCAGTTGTTAAAAAAAATTGAATCTCACCCCTGGCCAGTATGATATATCTAATGAAACTATTCTTTGAGGAATTCACCTGCCTTGGAGTTTTGTTTGCTATGGGTGTTCTACTTGCAACCCTGATGCTGTTATTGCAGAGGGTTAGAGCCTACCATTTACTTTACATACTGGAGTCCAGTTGTGCAGTGAACATAAACACTTGTAAACCAGAACAAATCCAGTCTGGTCTTCCGTATCCAGGAAAGTCGCCAGGTCAGGAGTTCAAAAAGGCAGACTTTTATAGAAATTTAAGCCAGGCTCTTGGAGCTGGATAATGCAAGTGGCATCTCAATTCAATGGCAATAGCTGAAAAGGACATAGCTAATGGAGGCCCAGTTGCCAAACCCTGGAATTCAGTGGTTTACTTTTGCAGGGATGCGGTGGCTCAATGGTTAAGATGCTGAGTCTTGGACTGTTATAGGTCTATAGTACAGCAGTTTGAGACCCGGGTGCCACAAGATGGCGTGAGCTCCCATCAAGCGACCCAGCTCCTGCCAACCTAGTCGTGCAAAAGCATGTAAAATGCAAGGAGATGAATAGGTACTGCATGCAGGTGTCATGCCCCTGTTGGAATCTGATTCTGAGGGGGAGATTGAGCAGCTGACAGGGAATGGGAGTATGGCTCTGGTGGCTGTGGAATAAACTGGGGAAGAGCACAGTCCAGCTGGGCATTCAGAGGAAGACCCAGGGCCACCTCCTGTTCATCCTAGGGCACGCAGGGAGGAACGGAGAAGGGAGCAATGTGGGTTATGGGGGAGAAAAGGGCCCTGATTCCCTTCATTAGCTGCAGCTGGGAAAACAGGATTTAAAAAAAGCGTTTGCACACAGCACCTTGCTGGAAGCAAAGTGTGAATTATTCTGGTTTGTCAAGTCTTATCTGAGTTCTGGCATCCTCCCAACTGTGCGTGTTTCGTTATCTTTTGAAGTCTGCAATTCCTTATCCTGCCCTGTGTCGTTAATTGCTACAGCGTGGTTTGTTTACAATTAATATGTACTTTGGGTTCGGACTGGATTTCTTCCCTTTAAAGACTGTTCTTGGGAGAGATTTTTTCTCCAGCCGATGATAACTGGACATTGGGGGCCAAGTTGGCAGTATTAAAGGGACTTTACCTACTTTTGTGACTTTGTTGCTTTTGTGCCACACCCCGGGTCATCACAGCAGGTAGTCCTCAACTTACGACTGAAATTGATCCCAAAATGTATGTCGTTAAGTGAGTTTTGCCCTATTTTATGATTTTTCCCTTGCCACAGTTGTTAAATGAATGACTGCAGATGTTAAATTAGTAACATGGTTGTTAAGTGAATCTGGTTGGTTAGGAGGTTGCTAAAAGGGACCCAAGGACATTGAAGCTGTCATAAAGGTGAGTCAGCTTTCCAGCATCCGAATGTAAATCACCTGGCCATGGGTATGCTGCAACAGCCATAAGTGTGAAAAATGGCCATCAGTCACTTCATCCTAGGGCACGCAGGGAGGAACGGAGAAGGGAGCAATGTGGGTTATGGGGGAGAAAAGGGCCCTGATTCCCTTCATTAGTGCCGTTGTAACTTTGAACGGTCCCTAAACGAACTGTTGTAAGTCGAGGACTACCTGTCAGACCCTCAGGGACACCTGTAGTTTTGATTGAAGGCCATGAATTCGGAGTCCTTTTCAGAGATGTCAAAGGGAGCTTCCAGCCTCCTGCCTCCCCTCGGGGACCCACCTCTCTACCGCGTGGAGAAACCTACGTTGGGGGTCTCCTTCCCAACTACAGCGAGCAAGAAAGAGCTTCGGATACTCACCCCTGGCGGCACCCAGGAGAGCCAAGCAGGAGAGCACCCAGAGCAGAGCCATCTCAGCTTCTTGGAGGAACTAGGAGGAAGGTAAGAGCCGTGGGTCCTGATATAGGGAGCAGGGGTGGACAGGTGGCCTGAGAAAAGCGCCTGTCCAGGCTGGTTCCCCACTATCTTATCGCCTGAAGACCTTGAAGATAAGCTCAGCTCCCGCAGGTCAGGCCAAGCGGGCGGATGGGCAAAGGGCCAGGTGGCATGGCAAGGAGACGGCCATGGGGGGGGGGTTGGCTATCTGGGAGGGGGAAGGTTTTTGCTGGAATCCCTCACCCCTCAAGCTTGCAACCCATTGACCTGTGTTCGATTGGAGGCTCTTCAGAACAGAACAGGTAAGATTAACAGAGTTGGAAGGGACCTTGTAGGTCATCTAGTCCAACCTCACCCCCCCCCCAGCCTAAGCAGGAGGCCCTACATCGTTTCTGACAGATGGCAATGGAGACCAAAGTTTTTTTTATTTTATTTTACATACATATCAATGGATGAACAATATAACACCTGGGTGTTTTACATTTTATATCCAATAACATAATAATCATGTTAACTATTTTTCATAATCTTATTTCATTCCAACCTTAATACCTATCCTTATATTCCATTTAATCACTTATTCATTTATACATTCAATATTTTATTGTATTAGTTCTTTCATGCTAGTCCTCCTAGTATTCAATGATACTTAATATCACCCTCGTTCAGATTCTACTTTCCTTTCTTTTTCTTACCTCGTCTTATTATTAAGAAATTATATACCATTATTTTCCCCCTCTCCAACTCCATCCCAATTCTAGCTTTCAGCTATGCCACTACAGTTCCCAAGAATATTCCCTAATATATTTTCTTTTTTAATATAACATTTCATTCAGTAGATATATAGACTCTTCTTGAAAGCCTCCAGGGATGAAGCTCCCACAACTTCCAAAGGCAACTCCTGTTCCAGGGGTTGATTGTTCTCCCTGTCAGAAAGTTTCTCCCTATTTGCAGGTTGAAGCTCTCCTTGTTTAGTTTCCATCCATGATTCCTTGTCTGGCCTTCGGGTGCTTTGGAAAATAGCTTGACCCCCTCCGCCTCTCTGGGGCAGCCCCTCATATACTGGAAGATTGGCTCTGTCAGCCCTGCAGGGTAAACCAAGCTTCCAATGACCAAAAACACCTTACCTGGTGCGGCTTTAATTATAAGGTAACAACAGTCACAAATGTTGCAAGTTGGAATGCCCATCTAGCCTCCTTTCCTTCTCTCTTTGTGAGAACTAGAGAGGGTCTTGTCCGAGATCGACCACAGCGATGCTGCAACGGTCATAAAGTGTGAACAGTGGTCATAAGTCACTTTTGTCAGTGCCATTGCAACTTTGAACAGCCAAACGAATGGCTGTACGTCCAAGGATACCTGGGTTCAATTTTCACTGCTTTGGGGTGGAGAAGAGATTACAGCAACACTGAAAAATGTGACCTGTGACCATTTCCCCACAGTTATGACCGTTGCAGCATCCCCTTAATCACATGATCAAAATTCAGACACCCGGCAATTGGCATGTATTTATGACGGTCACATATGATCCCCTTTTGTGACCTTCTGGTGAACAAAGTCAATGGGGAAGCCAGGCTCACTTAACAACCATCTGACCAACTTAACAACTACGAGATTTACTTAACAATAGTGGTGAGAAAGGTCGTAAAACGGGATAAAACTCATTTAACAAATATCTCGTTTTAACAAGAGAAATGTTGAGCTCAATGATGGTTGTAAGCAAGCACTTCCTGTAGGCCATCTAACAGCTGACAGATAACTGACAGATTAATAGAGTTGGAAGGGACCTTGGAGGTCATGTAGTCCAACCCTCCGCCCAAGCAGGAAACCCTATATTTCTGACAGATGTCCAATCTCTTCTTGAAAGCCTCCAGGGATGAAGCTCCCACAACTTCTGAAGGCAACTTCTGTTCCATGGGTCTCATTGTCAGAAAATTCCTCCTTATTTCCAGGTTGAATCTCTCCTTGATCAGTTTCCATCCATTATTCCTTGTCTGGCCTTTGGATACTTTGGAAAATAGCTTGGCCCCTTCCTTCTCTCTGTGGCAGCCCCTCATATATTGGAAGACTGCTCTCATGTCCCCCCTGGTCCTTCTCTTCCCTAGACCAGCCATGCCCAGTTCCTGCAACCGTTCATGGTTTATCGTATGTTTTAGTCTCCAGTCCCCTAATCTTAACAGATTAGCACAGTTGGAAGGGACCATGTAGGTCATCCAGTCCAACCCCCCATCCAAACAGGAGGCCCTGCACCATTTCTGACATATGGCAGCCCAGTCTCCTCTTGAAAGCCTCCAGTGATGAAGCTCCCACAACTTCTGAAGGCAACTTCTGTTCCATCGGTTGATTGTTCTCACTGTCAGAAAATTCCTCCTTATTTCCAGGTTGAATCTCTCCTTCTAGCCATAATTTCATAGACATCTTATTTGGGGGGTGGATTCAGTGTTGATACCTTGGAAATCCTTGCTTAGCTAAAATTTGCTCCTCAGTATACCAATAATTTTGCTTCCTACAAAAACTTGCAAAGGGAGAGAATGAAACCATTCACTCCTTGGGGAGAACCACAAGAGTTGGGGGTGAACATGTCTCTCTCTTTGAGGAATGATAATCCCTCTATAAAAATGGGTAACTACTTTCTCTGCTTTCATCCATCTGCAGCCCATGGGATTGCAGTTGGTCGAGGCAACAAGAGGGAGGACTCTTTGCTTTCCAACTTCCTTCAGGTTTCACTGCCCCAAATAGCTCGAAATATGCGATGCAGTAGCATCTTCTTTGGAGCCACTTCCCAATTATCTGAGTCCCCTGGCGATTTTCAGGCACATTGAGGGTATTTGTCTGAGTTCAGATACTAAGCAGGTTGGACTTGGTGGTGGCTTCCAAGATTCATGGCTTGGGCAGCCCCCATCATTTCCCAGAGACACAGGCTAGGCTGGGAAGCCAACCAGACCTCCTGGAAGGAGCCAAAGGAAGCCATGTTGATATTCTTCCCAAGAAAACTGACCATGGCGATCTTGGGAATTGAGTTGACTTCACCTTTTGGGTATCTTGTAGGTTGCTCTCTGGCTATCTTAGACTCAGCCGGTTCTGACCAGTTCTGGAGAACTGGTAGCAGAAATTTTGAGTAGTTTGGAGAACCGGCCAATCCCACCTCTGACTGTCCCCGCCTACCCCATCTCTTCTCTGCCTCCCATCGAATCCCAGCTGATCGGCTGGGTCTCCTTTGGTTGCCCTGCACAGGAGAACGGAGCTGGAAAGCAGGTTAGTGGGGTGGGGAGGGAAGGGGGATTTTGCAGTAATCTTCCCAGGCCACGCCCACCAAGCCACACCATGCTCCCATGCCACGCCCACAGAACCCATAGTAAAAAAAATTGGAATCCCACCACTGCCCTGTGGATAACTTTTTTAACATTCAGCAAAAAGAGGGTACTCAATTCTACATTCCATAGATCATTTGGGAAACTGGGCTGAATTGCACAGTGTGAGACTTATTTAATTCTCGTCATTAACGAAAGCCTAAATTTTTAATGTGACCCAATTTGCAGCTAATCCAGTTGCTTCCACCCAGCCAAAATCCTCCCCATGGGGAAGGAAGACAGTGTTGATTTTCCTGGGCATGTAAGTGTGTGTGTGTCAGAGATCAGGAGCCAAGGCTGAGGAGAACTTCCCAGGAAAGGAGCTGGAAATGTTGAAAGGAGGGTAAGAAAATCCTCTGGGACGGTTGGGAGACAGGCCCAAATAGTCTCACATATTTTTACATAATCCACGAACTCCTTAATAACAGCAAGGGCTCCTCAAGGGGAAAACAAGAGAAAAAAGGCTGCTCAGGCCTTGGAAAAATAAGGTTGGCTTACTTAGCAACTGGGAAAAACTCTGAATGGAAGATCTCCTGCCCTCTCTACCAGCCCCAAGTGAGATTGGTAGTATTCACACAAGACGACCTTCTGTGGTTAATCCAATCTTGGTTATGGAATCAATTATTTGCTTTGGTTTGTACAACATACATTGAAGATAAGGAGGGGAAGGAGGGAGGAAAGGGAAGGAAGGAAGAGGGGAGGATTTGAGTGAGGAAGGAAGGAGGGAGAGGGGAGGAAAGAAGGGAGGAAAGGAAAGGAAGGAAGAGGAGAGGACTTAAGTGAGGAAGGAAGGAGGGAGAAAAGAAAAGGAAGGAAGAGGAGAGGACTTAAGTGAGGAAGGAAGGAGGGAGAGAGGAGGAAAGAAGGGAGGAAAGGAAAGGAAGGAAGAGGAGAGGACTTAAGTGAGGAAGGAAGGAGGGAGAGGGGAGGAAAGAAGGGAGGAAAGGAAAGGAAGGAAGAGGGGAGGATTTGAGTGAGGAAGGAAGGAGGGAGAGGGGAGGAAAGAAGGGAGGAAAGGAAAGGAAGGAAGAGGGGAGGACTTGAGTGAGGAAGGAAGGAGGGAGAGGGGAGGAAAGAAGGGAGGAAAGGAAAGGAAGGAAGAGGGGAGGACTTGAGGGAGGAAGGAAGGAGGGAGAGAGGAGGAAAGAAGGGAGGAAAGGAAAGGAAGGAAGAGGGGAGGACTTAAGTGAGGAAGGAAGGAGGGAGAAAAGAAAAGGAAGGAAGAGGAGAGGACTTAAGTGAGGAAGGAAGGAGGGAGAGAGGAGGAAGGAAGGAGGGAGAAAAGGAAAGGAAGGAAGAGGAGAGGACTTAAGTGAGGAAGGAAGGAGGGAGAGAGGAGGAAGGAAGGAGGGAGAAAAGGAAAGGAAGGAAGAGGAGAGGACTTAAGTGAGGAAGGAAGGAGGGAGAGAGGAGGAAAGAAGGGAGGAAAGGAAAGGAAGGAAGAGGAGAGGACTTGAGGGAGGAAGGAAGGAGGGAGAGAGGAGGAAGGAAGGGAGGAAAGGAAAGGAAGGAAGAGGGGAGGATTTGAGGGAGGAAGGAAGGAGGGGGAGAGAGGAGGAAGGAGGGAGGGAGGAAAGGAAGGAAGAGGAGAGGAGGAGGGAGTGAAGAAAGGAGGAGGGAGGGAGGGAGGGAAGGAAAGTGCTGCATCATTTCAAAAGTCCAAACATGATGCTGTTCATTTGTATCCAGAGAGACCTGTGGAAACTTGGAACGGTTTGACCAGGATTCCTGGAAGGGAATGGAGGATTGGCTGGCTGGAGACGATGGCTGCCCTTATCTCCAGCTCTTGGCAGGAAGAACCTCTTGCATAAGAGCAGCAGGTGTTCCCTTTAGCTGTGAACAATCTGGCAGGAGACAGGTGCGATGTTGGGAGAAGAAGGCCAGGTGACTTCAGAGATGACCCTGTCATTGCAGGAACAGGTGAGGGGATAACAAGCCTCCCTTTCTGGTGCTATCACCAAGCTGGCATCAAGAACCAGCTTTGACTAAGCCAGTGCTCTCCGTGGAATTTCACAGGTGATCTGGAGGTCATTTTCTCCCATTCCAACTCAGCAGAATTCTCATTTTTTCCATATATTCTCTTTAATAGCACCTATAATTTTTAGATTGCTAGTTTACTTTATTGATTAGCCCATGGGCCATATCAAAGTGCAGAGTTCCAGACACAAATTGTTACTAAAATCCGATAAAAACAATTTGAAATGGAATTGGAATAAAATACAATTTAAAATGAGATTGGAATAAAATACAATCATTTAACATATGGATAAATAAAACATGACAAAATTATGTTTCTACCTCAATCAGTCCCACATATGTTGATCTCAACCGAACCATTTTGCTTAACTACTGTGCTGTGTTAAATGTTATTTTCAGTTTCTGGCCACACATAAAGTAACTGGTTTTGATATGGGAATCCCAGTGGATCATTTATTTAATATACAGTGATATATTTAATATATCACCCTCTTATACAGGGCAACAATCAAATAGGATGTGAGTGAGGTCTTCTCCCTCTGCCACCTATAATTTTTGTTTATTTATACTTCATATTTCTTAACGGCACATCTCTCTCGGAGGCACAAGAAAATTTGAGACCAATGAGGGAAACAAGAACAGAATGCCTTAAGGGAGGCGATATCCATATTATCTTAGAGGTAGCAACAGGAATTCACCGTTGGAACAGCTTTGAAATCCTCTGCTCTAGAGACACTCTTTTATTTCAAATATTAATTATTTCAAGGCCAGATTTAGTTTTGCTAATGCACTTACTGCTCCTCTATATTTTTAAAGCTACCATCCCCAAACTGGGTATCCACTAGTGGTAGGATTCAATTTTTTTTACAACTGGGTCTATGGGTGTGGCTTGGTGGGCGTGGCAAGGGTAAGATACTGCAAAATCCCCCTTCCTTCTCCATCCCACCAACCTGCTTTCCAGCTCCTTTCCCCTGTGCAGGGCAACCAAAGAAGACCCAGCCGATCAGCTGGGACTGGATGGGAGGCAGAGAAGAGATGGGGTTGGCGGGGCCAGTCAGAGGTGGCATTTGCCGGTTCTCCAAACTACTCAAAATTTCCGCTACTGGTTCTTCAGAACCGGTCAGAACTGGCTGAATCCCACCTTTGCATCCCAGGCATGAAAAGCAGCTGGGTGACTTTGGGCTAGTCCCCCCCCTCGCCCCTCTCTCTCAACCAACCTACCTCACAGGGCTGTTGTTGTGGGAAAAGCAGGAAGGAGAAAGTGTGCTGGATATGTTTGTCACCTTGAGTTGCTTGCAAAAATAATAAAGGCAGGATACAAATAAATAAAAATAAACACCCATAAAGATAGGCAGACTTTCAATTGTACCATTGTCACTGCCATCTTGACTTTTCTGATATACCCTGCGGGCATCCTGAACACTGGGCCTTTGGCTGCTGCAGTAGAAATGCCTATGGTCACCAGTTGGGTTTCCTGTGCCAGGGCTATAACACTGATAGTGAATGCCAGCTATGGGCACTGGAATTCAGCTGGTGGAGGCACCAGACCCCTGTTGGAAGGTCAGTGGCTCTTCCACAACTACCATCTGCAGTCAAGGATTGGTTCCCACAAATCTCCCAGGAGAAGAACCCTAATAAAGGTCACACGATGCATTTCTCCCACCTTAAGCCAAATGTTAAACTCCAGCTGGCTTGTTGGCTCCATTTAAGGATCGTGCATTTATTTTTGCTTTGTTTTAAGGTAGCAACTTGTCACAATTGTCTAGATCTATGATCTAGATATATTCTTTTCCAGAGAAAAGGAGGACTAGGGGTGATACGATAGGACCTGAAGGCAGGATAAGAACCAACGGATGGAAACTAATGAAGGAGACAAGCAACCTGGAATTCAGGAGAAAATTCCTGCCAGGGAGGACAATCAACCAGTGGAACCACTTGCCTTCAGAAGTTGTGGGTGCTTCATCACTGGAGGCTTTCAAGAAGAGACTGGACAACCACCTATCTGACATAGACCTTCAAGATCCCTTCCAGCTCTATTCTGATTGATTGATTGAAAGATATTGACAGCTGTGGATTCCCAATTTCCCACCACCCACAGATCAACATTTCTGTTCCTCTTTTGCAAAGACCAGGAGAAAGGGAAAAACACCCAGAATCTTCTTCTGATTGTCCCCAAGACATTGGCCAAGAAATTTAATTGAGCTGCGGTTAATGTCAATAAGCCCATTTCAAGCTCCTGCCAATTATTGATCGAATTATCAAGAGACCGGTGTGTCCATTCCCATGGATCAACCCTTTTGTCACAGGCTAAAAGGAAAACGTAGCAGAACGTTGTATGCTGGGTATACAACTCTTGGTAAACATACCCGGTACGTACACAAAATAAAAGTAGAAACATCTGTACCTTCATTTCTATTAAGCTGCCAGCTCAGGAGGTTCAAACATGGCTTCGTTGTGGTTCTTGACTTGCCTGGCATTTCTTAGTGCCGCAACTGCTTTTACTCTGCCACCTTGTAAGTATTCAACCTTTTGTGAATTTTTCTACAGTCCTTGAGGCAAGGAATGTCCTTTCCGAACCTGACTGAATAATCCAGGGTTTGGTCAGCCAACTAGCTTGCAAGAGCAACCGAGATGATTAGGGGACTGGAGGCTGAAACATATCAAGAACGGTTGCAGGAATTGGGCATGGCTAGTTTGAAGAAAAGAAGGACCAAGGGTGACATGATAGCGGTCTTTCAATATCTCCACAAAGAAGAGGGAGTCAAGCTATTCTTCAAAGCACCTGAGGGCAGGACAAGAAGCAACGGGGGGGGGCGGGGGGCGGGGGGGGGAAACTGATCCAGGAGAGAAGCAACCTAGAACTAAGGGGAAATTCCCTTGACAGTTGGAAAGAATTAATCAGTGGAACAAGTTGTAAATGCTCCAACGCTGGAAGTTTTAAAGAAGATGTTGGATATAACCATTTGTCTGAAGTGGTGTAGGATTTTCTGCCTAAGCAGGGGGTTAGACTAGAAGACCTCTAAGGTCCCTTCCAACTCTATTATTCTGTTCTGTTCCCTTTCCTTCCATTCTATTCCACTCTACCCTAACCTACCCTATCCCATTCTTATTCCTCTTCTCTTCTCTTCTCTTCTCTTCTCTTCTCTTCTCTTCTCTTCTCTTCTCATGTTCTTATTCTATTCTATTCTATTCTACTCTACTCTACCCTACCCTATCCCATTCTTTCTTATTCCTCTTCTCTTCTCTTCTCATGTTCTTATTCTATTCTATTCTATTCTATTCTATTCTATTCTATTCTATTCTATTCTATTCTATTCTATTCCTTATTCTATTCCATTCTATTCCACTCTACCCTAACCTACCCTATCCCATTCTTATTCCTCTTCTCTTCTCTTCTCTTCTCTTCTCTTCTCTTCTCTTCTCATGTTCTTATTCTATTCTATTCTATTCTATTCTATTCTACTCTACCCTACCCTATCCCATTCTTTCTTATTCCTCTTCTCTTCTCTTCTCTTCTCTTCTCTTCTCTTCTCTTCTCTTCTCTTCTCTTCTCATGTTCTTATTCTATTCTATTCTATTCTATTCTATTCTATTCTATTCTACTCTACCCTACCCTACCCTATCCCATTCTTTCTTATTCCTCTTCTCTTCTCATGTTCCTATTCTATTCTATTCTATTCTATTCCTTATTCTATTCCATTCTATTCCACTCTACCCTAACCTACCCTATCCCATTCTTATTCCTCTTCTCTTCTCTTCTCTTCTCTTCTCTTCTCTTCTCTTCTCTTCTCATGTTCTTATTCTATTCTATTCTATTCTACTCTACCCTACCCTATCCCATTCTTTCTTATTCCTCTTCTCTTCTCATGTTCCTATTCTATTCTATTCCTTATTCTATTCCATTCTATTCCACTCTACCCTAACCTACCCTATCCCATTCTTATTCCTCTTCTCTTCTCTTCTCTTCTCTTCTCTTCTCTTCTCTTCTCTTCTCTTCTCTTCTCTTCTCATGTTCTTATTCTATTCTATTCTATTCTACTCTACCCTACCCTATCCCATTCTTTCTTATTCCTCTTCTCTTCTCATGTTCCTATTCTATTCTATTCCTTATTCTATTCCATTCTATTCCACTCTACCCTAACCTACCCTATCCCATTCTTATTCCTCTTCTCTTCTCTTCTCTTCTCATGTTCTTATTCTATTCTATTCTATTCTATTCTACTCTACCCTACCCTATCCCATTCTTTCTTATTCCTCTTCTCTTCTCATGTTCCTATTCTATTCTATTCCTTATTCTATTCCATTCTATTCCACTCTACCCTAACCTACCCTATCCCATTCTTATTCCTCTTCTCTTCTCTTCTCTTCTCTTCTCTTCTCTTCTCTTCTCATGTTCTTATTCTATTCTATTCTATTCTATTCTACTCTACTCTACCCTACCCTATCCCATTCTTTCTTATTCCTCTTCTCTTCTCTTCTCTTCTCTTCTCATGTTCTTATTCTATTCTATTCTATTCTATTCTATTCTATTCTATTCTATTCTATTCTACTCTACTCTACCCTACCCTATCCCATTCTTTCTTATTCCTCTTCTCTTCTCTTCTCTTCTCTTCTCATGTTCCTATTCTATTCTATTCTATTCTATTCTACTCTACCCTACCCTATCCCATTCTTTCTTATTCCTCTTCTCTTCTCTTCTCTTCTCTTCTCTTCTCTTCTCTTCTCTTCTCTTCTCATGTTCTTATTCTATTCTATTCTATTCTATTCTATTCTATTCTATTCTATTCTACTCTACCCTACCCTATCCCATTCTTTCTTATTCCTCTTCTCTTCTCTTCTCTTCTCTTCTCTTCTCTTCTCTTCTCTTCTCTTCTCTTCTCATGTTCTTATTCTATTCTATTCTATTCTATTCTATTCTATTCTATTCTATTCTATTCTATTCTATTCTATTCTATTCTACTCTACACTACCCTATCCCATTCTTTCTTATTCCTCTTCTCTTCTCATGTTCCTATTCTATTCTATTCTATTCTATTCTATTCTATTCTATTCTATTCTATGAACATCGAAGCGCAAATAGTTATTGAATTTCCATTGCTAAGCATCCATGCCAGCTGCCAAGTGCCCAGATTTTGATCTCATGACCGTGAGAAGCTTGTGTCCATCGTATGGGGCTGCTGGCTGCTTCCGTCTGTGTCATTCCCAGGTTGACATTGATGGCCACTAACTCAAAGCAAATTGTAGAATTGGGGAAAGAGCAGAGGTGGGATTCAGCTGGTTCTGACGGGTTCTGGAGAACCGGTAGCGGAAATTTTGAGTAGTTTGGAGAAGCGGCCAATGCCACCTCTGACTGGCCCCGCCAACCCCATCTCTTCTCTGCTTCCCATCCAGTCTCAGCTGATCGGCTGGGTCTCCTTTGGTTGGCCTGCACAGGAGAATGGAGCTGGAAAGCAGGTTAGGGTGGGGAGGGAAGGGGGATTTTGCAGTATCCTTCCCCTGCCACGCCCACCAAGCCATGCCCAAAGAACAGGGAGTAAAAGAATTTGAATCTCACCACTGATAAAGATGATCTTCTCTGTTGCTTCCAGCCTGTGGGAGTCCTGCCATCAAGCCCGTGATCACAGGCTACTCCCGTATCGTCAACGGAGAGGATGCGGTGCCTGGATCGTGGCCCTGGCAGGTGTCTTTACAGGTAATGGATGCAGGGAAGGGATGGCTGCATTTCCCTCTTGCTTGATGGTTTCCCTTCCAGAAGCTCTCAACTGTAGTCTGGCCTTCTCAATGTTGCAGGGCTTGACTAAGGAGGCTGCAGAGACTCTGACCATGCGCAGAATGCACAGGACACAGAGCGAAAGCTGAATCCAAATATTTATCCCAAAGAGCAACTAAGACAATTAGGGGACTGGAGGCTAAAATATACGATGCAGAGGTTGCACGAACTGGGCCTGGCTAGTCTAGGGAAGAGATGGACCAGGGGGGACAGGAGAGCATCTTCCAATATTTGAGGGGCTGCCCCACAGAGGAGGAAGGGGGTCAAGCTATTTTCCAAAGCGCCTGAAGGCCAGACAAGGAAGAATAGATGGAAACTGATCAAGGAGAGACTCAACCTGGAAATAAAGAGGAATTTTTTGACAGTGAGAACAATCAGCCAGTGGAACAGAAGTTGCCTTTGGAAATTGTGGGAGCTTCATCCCTGGAGGCTTTCAAGAAGAGACTGGACAGCCATCTGTCAGAAATGGTGCAGGGTCACCTGCTTGGGCAGGGGGTTGGACTAGATGACCTATAAAGTCCCTTGCAACTCTGTTGATCTGTTAAGAGTAGAATCAGGTTTCCACTCAGTCAACCTTTCAATGTGCAAATGAGTTACTACACACTAATACAGGGTACAGTCATCCAAGCCTTTCCACCCAAAGCTTTTATTGTACGCTGAGCACACCTTCTGCACATCCTTTTATGAGGGGGTCTCCAGATGGCATCCTCTTCCGTTTCTTCATTCCATATGGTCTCCCCACTTTTCCTTCTGATTTTATTTTAATTGCAGTTTGGAGCACCCAGGCCTTGGTCTTCTTTGCTTGCTTTTCTGCAACCTATTCCATATTTTTTCTCTCCTCCTCCTCTCCTGCCCGTCCCCACCCCATGCCCAGGGCTGTTTGAACACATGGGCCTGATGGGCATAGGGGCCCCATACTAATCTGTGTACATATATATGACACAAGATACATTCACCCTTCACTGCACCTTGTGTCATATAAATACAGCAACGCATTTATTACATTTTACTGCGTTTTTTTAGTTGATAGTAACATGCAAATATAGGTTTAATTTTATTGGCTATTTACATTTTTATTCCTGTGAGTAGTTGTTGTAGGGGCCCCAGGACACTGCTTTGCCCGGGGCCCATAATGCTGTTAAGGCGGCCCTGCCAAAAAAATGCCCATGCAAAGATAGCTGTGGTTTGTGGTCAGAAATGCCACAAGGGCAGCTGCGATAGTGCGATGTTATGCTTTTCATGGGCATCATATACACAGTTCTTACCTAAGGGAAGACAAAACCTGGAAATTCTTTTTTTTTTAAAAGATATTTTTATTAAGTTTTTCCACCTTTAAAAACAAATCATATATGCAATTTTTGTAGTAAGTTGTGTGGCATCGATTTTTCCGTTTTCATATATATATATATATGTGTGTGTGTGTGTGTGTGTGTGTGTATTTGTGTGTTGTGTGCATGTGCATGTGTGTACATATGCGTATATACACATTCACCCAGAGGCTGGAGTGCTGGAGGCCAAGGGCTACACTTCTGCTTCTGCAGAGTCTTCCGAATTCTCCTGCTTTCAGAGAATCCGCCCATATAATTATCCACGAACCCTAGGAAGAAACACCCTTTCTCAGAACGTTCCTCAAGAGCTTTGCTTGAATCTCTGTGCCAGCTAAAATGTCCCTTCAGAGCCCAGCGAAGAATTGGAAGGGACCTTGGAGGTCATCTAGTCCAACCCCCAGCCCAAGGAGCAGACCCTACACCATTTCTGACAAGTGGCAGTCCAATCTCTTCTTGAAGGTCTCAAATGATGGCGCTCCCACAACTTTCAAGGGCAACTTCTGTTCCATTGGTTGATTGTTCTCATTGTCAGAAAGTTTCTCCTTACTTCCAAGTTGAATTTCTCCTTGTTCCGTTTCCATCCATTGTTCCTTGTCTGGCCTTCAGGTGCTAAGCCATAAAGCCAATGATCCAGGTAACAGAGATGCCTGCAGAATATAGTGAGAAAAAACACCCATCAGAATGGCAATATATAGTGATGTGATGGAAGACCTCCTCATTTTTTATATACTTCTTGGATAGAGCTAGCATTGTTTTGTTGTGGCCACTATCTTATCTTTTTTTTTTTTTTAACCATATCTTTTGGATATCCCTGGAAGAAGGTAGAAGGGCCGTGATGAAGAGATCATAAAACTGAAATGAAAGAGATGATGAAATTAGACCTCCAAGGTTCCTTCTAACTCTTGTTATTCTATAATTCTACAATTCTAAATTGTCCAGGCCTGATCCTCAACCCCATTTGAGGAGGAAATGGGAGACACCTGCATTTAAACCATGGAGGGTTAGGTTACCTGGACAGTACCGGATCTATCCTGGCCTTGTTTAGCTCCCAGCAGTTCTCCGGGGCCATACAATGTGTATCTCTTCCCAACTACAGTCTGACATGGGTCTTACAATGTCTTTGTGTTGGCTTTCCTCGCAGGAGCCAAGTGGATGGCATTTCTGCGGTGGGTCCCTGGTTAACGAAAACTGGGTGGTAACAGCAGCCCATTGTGGAGTGACGTGAGTACACACTTTCTTCCTTGCTGTGTGTGTGTAGGGGGGAAGTTGCATCAGGCAGTGGTGCTTGTAGGGGAGATATTTGGGGCAATAACAACTGTGTATGTCTCACTTACTTATTAAGGGACACAGTGGCTCAGTGGCTAAGACACTTATTGATCAGATTCCAAGAGATTAAGGCAGCAGCCCTTATTCAAACTTGTTGGAACTGTTGAGACTCACCTTGGGAGTTAGAGAAAAAGCCGAGGGTGCCTGGGAACTGTGAGAATGGATGAGGATCACATCTGAAGTTCACTAAGGAGGAAGGAACTTTTGTTGGGAGAGCAAAACTCTTCCCTTATGAGTTAGCTGGGGGCCAACACTTTAATTTCACTCGATTGAAATGAATACCAGTAGAGAAGCAACTCGATTGATGGATTATGTGCCATCAAGTAATCATTGACTTTTAGAGACCATTAAGGATAGGTCTCTAAAAGGGCTAACAGGTGGCTCGGTGGCTAAGAGGCTGAGCTTGTCAATCAGAAAGGTCAGCAATTCGGCAGTTCGAATCCCCATAATGGAGTGAGCTCCCGTTCCTTTGTCCCAGCTTCTGCCAATGTAGCAGTTCGAAAGCACATAAAAAAATGCAAGGAGAAAAATAGAGACCCCTTTGGTGGGAGGGTAACACTGTGCACCTTCAGCATTTAGCCATGCTGGCTACATGACCACAGAGACGTCTTTGAACAGTGCTGGCTCTTTGGCTTTGTAATGGAGAAGAGCACCGCCCCCTAGAGCCGGGAATGAGTAGCAGGCATCTGCGAGGAAGGGAGTCGTTACCTTTACCTTACGTAAAGCAAGCCAGAAAAGGAAGATAGGTTTGCGCGAAGAACAGAAAACCTTTTTGTAATTGTCATTTGTAAACGGTATTCAGGCATGGTGGCATTTGGTTAAAAAAAAGATCACGCTTGATTTTTGCTTTAAAAGTGGGTGGTAATACAAATAGTCCTCAATTTACAACAGTTCGCTTAGTGACCACTCAAAGTTATATCAGTACTTAAAAAAAGGGACTTAGGACCAGGGGTGGGATCTGACTACCGGTCAGATCTACCAGTTTGGTGATTTTACATTTTGAAAAGCTGGCTGAGGAATTCTGGGAGTTGAAGTCCACAAGTCTTAAAGTTGCCAAGGTTGGACACCCCTGTTCTGAAAGACCCTCCAGGACTTCAACTTGTTTGTTTGCAAGCTCTTAAGCACATAATTTAATTTTATGGGGGCTGTTGAAGTCACCTACCCACTTCTGCAGATGGATGCCAAGCCGTGCTGTGCCCCCATGCTTTCTTTTTCATTTTTTTTTAATTTTTATTGTATAAAGTACAAAAAAGAAAGTAAAATAGGAAATTAAGGGAAGGAAAGGGAGCAGGGAAAAGGGGGTGTGAAATACAAGGAGGAAGAGAAAAAGGAACATAAGGGGGGCATTGACTTCCAACTCTTCCTAGCACAGTACAAGATAAATAAAACTCCAATCTCCACTTTGGGCTTTTACACGTTAATATATAGAAACTAACCATTTCTATAACACCAAATCTTTCTAATCAACAAAACCAAAATCAGAGTTTCATTTTTTTTTCTTCACAAGCATAAATTCCAGAAGTGATATCCAAATAAGAAGGTATTTTCCTCTTTAAATAAAGGATTCAATGTAACCCTACCTGCTTTGTCGTCTCCGCTTTCTTGATGTACGCCTGGCATTCACCTTTTGTTTGCCTCCTGCAGGACCAAAAATTTTGTGGTGCTTGGAGAATTTGACCGTTGCTCTCCCGAAGAGAAGATACAGAAGCTGGCTGTTGAGAAGGTGGGTGAGGCCACTAGATGTCGAAGCACTTTTATAAAGTAAATCATAGCCTACTTCTTGGAAAGATAGGAAAATGTAGACATTGTCACCGCTAGATGGATTCACAACTGGCTGACCAGATACACTCAACTTGTAGATCAAAATGGAACTATATCTACATGGAGGGAAGTAAGCAGTGGGGTGCCACAAGGTTCCGTCTTAGGCTCAGTTCTCCTCAACATCTTCACAAATGATTTAGATGAGGGAATAGAAGGGAAACTTATCAAATTTGCCGATGATACTAAACTGGCAGCAATAGCCAGCAGCCTAGAAGGTAGGCTCAAGATCCAGATGGATCTTGACAGACTTGAATTGGGCCCCATCTAACAAAATGAAATTCAGTATAGAGAAAAATAAGCTTTTACACTTAGGCAAGAAAAATCAAATGTACAAGTACAGATTAGGTGAAACCTGGCCAAACAAGCAGTAACTGTTGAGAGGGATCTTGGAGTCAATCATTTAAATTTGGGCCTGGCTAGTCTAAAGAAAAGAAGTATTAGCGGTGACATGATAGCAGCCTTCCAGTATTTGAGGGGCTGCCACAAAGAAGAGGGGATCAAATTATTCTCCAAAGCACCAGAGGGCAGGACAAGAAACCATGGATGGAAACTAATCAAGGGGAGAAGCAATCTTGAACTAAGGAGAAACTTCCTAACATTGAGGACAATTGATCAGTGGAAAAGCTGGCATTCAGAAGTCATAGGTGCTTCATCGCTGGAGGTTTTCAAGAAGAGACTAGCAGCCACGTATCTGAAATGTTATAGGTTCTCCAGTTTGAGCAGGGGGCTAGACTAGAAGACCTCCAAGGTCCCTTCCAGCTTCTATTCTGTTCTGTTCTATTCTTCATCCCAATATTCTATTCTATTCTATTCTATTCTATTCTATTCTATTCTATTCTATTCTATTCTATTCTATTCTATTTTATCCAACCCCATTCTTTCTTATTTCTCTTCTCTTCTCTTCTCTTCTCTTCTCTTCTCTTCTCTTCTCTTCTCTTCTCTTCTCTTCTCCGTTCCGTTCCGTTCTGTTCTGTTCTTATTCGTGAGCCAGCAGTGTACAGCAGCAGCCAGAAAAGCCAACACAATCCTAGGTTGCATTAACAGAGGGATAGAATCATGATCATGTGACATATTAGTATTGCTTTAGTAATACCATATGTAGAATATTGCATCCAGTTTGGCTAGGTGCAATATTCTCATGAAACAAAAAAGATATTGAGACTCTAGAAAAGAGTGCAGAGAAAAAGAGCAAAGATGATCAAGGGGACTGGAAAATAAAACATGAAGAATGGTTGCAAGAAGAGATTTCACAGCCATTTGCCCAGAATGGTAGAGAGTCTCCTGTTTGAGCAAAGGGCTGGACTAGAAGACCCCCCAAGGTCCCTTCCAACTCTGTGATTCTATATTCTGTTACTATAAACTTTATGCAAAAAGTAGCCTCAGCCTTCATAACTTTGATTTCCTGATCTGGACATCAAAAGACTGGCAATGAGTGATGGGCAAACCCGTAAGCAAAGATAAGCCAGAAGGGACCTAATGAACTTCTGGACTTCCTCCACATCACCCCTTCCTTCTTGCAGCTTTAACAGCTTCTCTCTTCTCCTACCAGGTCTTTGTCCATCCTGACTGGGACTCCGGGAAACTCAACAACGATATCACCCTTATCAAGCTGGCCACCCCTGCCACATTCAGTGACACCGTGTCTCCCGTGTGCCTGACCGATGCCACAGACTCGTTCCAGAGTGGAGACCTCTGTGTCACCACTGGCTGGGGGAAGACGCGGTACAATGGTGGGTCTGAGAGCCATGTGGGCTATTTAGGGGTCTGCTTCTTCCTTCTGCTTGGTTTGAAACTAGCGTGAAGAAGAATGAGTAAGTTTCAGCCAGTAGGGAAGTGGTGAAAAGAGGATTGCCCTAAGCAGCTTTGGCTAAACATGGCCAGGTCTAGGATGGACAAAAGTTGGAAGGCAGCAATGGCAGGGGTCTTCTGCTCCCAAGAAAGATTCCTTAGGTCCATGTAAGTCATCTGGAAGTTGTTGTGGTTCGCCAGCAGCCGGTGCCGACGGCAGCAGAATCAGACAGTGGGGAAGAATGGGGACCAGTCTGAGAGTCTGGACAAGACTCGGATGAGGGTCCTGCATCTGATGCAGAGATGGGGCCAGGACCATCTGGTAGTGGGGGGCTGTCTCTGGAGCCTCCAGAGTCTGGCAGCAGTAAGGCAGAGGATCCAGGGGAGCCTGTTCCCAGTGCACGTGTGCACAGAGCTGCTAGAAGGTGAGAGCAGCTGAAACAAAAGGGGCGACTCGGGAGTAAGGCTGAGGGTATGATTGCCCTTCCCCTAAGGTGTAAAGGACAGGCAAAGATGATGAAACCTTTGCAGGAAGCAAAGTCGTTTGATCGGTTCTGAACCATCCTAAAAGCTCTTTGTACTTCGGTTGGTTTCTTTTCTAGTTCATTTGATACTTCTGTTTTTGGCAGCACTTCACAGAACTGAAAGGTGTGTGCTTATCTTGGGGAACTGCTTGAGTTTAATTCTGGCTGAGAATGAATACAATTCCCAGCATTGCAATAAAATAGGTTTTGTTTTTAAAACAAGTTTATAAACAGTTACGGTTTACAAAGCCTGGGTCAGAACAGAGGTTTTATTTTATGTACAACTGCAGAGGGACCAGCTAGCACAGCAAAAAATATCTGTGACTCAACCCATAAGTTGGAGAGTTGGAGCCATCTAAATTAAGAAACTCCGCGTTCCCCAGTACCTGCCTGTCTTGAGACCAACAATTTCTCCTGAAAGCTAGTATCTCCAGGATCTTTGCTCCCAGTTTGTGAAAGAAAGCTGAGGGCTTCTTCTCACACTTCACCAAGGAGTAGGGAGGTGTATTGTACTACCTGAGAGAATAGGTGGTACCTGAGGGCCAAGGAAAGGGAAGGGAAGAGATGAAAAAGAGAAGGAAAGGGTGAAAGTGAGACAGGAATAGAGGGGAGAGAAAGGAATTAAAACTAAGAGATAATAAATAAAAGAGAAAAAGCTCCCAAGAGTAAGCAAAAGAAGAAGAAGAAGCTGTACAAGAAGAGATTTCAAAAAAGAGAAAAGGAAAGTAGGGGAGGAAAAATGGGGGACTGGCAGATGGAAATAAATGTAATATTAGAGGGAAAAAGAGGGATAAAGAGGAAAGGCCAGGAAAACTTAGCAAACAGAAAGCTGGCTAAAACTAAGAAAAATGACAAGGCAGACCGATTTAGAGATAAAGGTTAGATATAGCATAAAATGGGGACACCACATGGGAATGTATCTTTGTATTTTTTATTAGAAATGTAGACTGGGGAGATTTGAAGTTTATAACTTATCAGGAGTTACCTTAAAATTATTAGATAACTATAGATGAGAAAAATGGAGATGGAGTGAGTGATATAAAGAGGGTTCTGTTGTTATTAATCCATATATATATGGATGAAAGTCTGATTCACAGACGAACACAATACAGAAGCTTGATGATGGCAGACGAGATTCTGCCAAAACGTTGCTACAACTTTAAAAGCACAACTATAATGACGTGGGAAAATACCCGAACAAAGCTGAATACCATACATACATACATACATACTCACACACACACATATATTCTAAAATATGCGAATGACTACTTAAATGATATTAGGAAAACAGAGAATATGATCACGGGTGAAAATCTGGTATTAATTATGTTTAAAAAGTGTGAATTATAAATGCTATAGGTTAATATTGGTCAAAGGGAAGTAAAAGTGGAAATTAACTCTGTTTTTATTTTATTTTTTTCTTTGTGGTATACATGAAATAGAAAAACAATTGATTATATAAAGGATATGAGAAAATAGAAAATATAATTAACTAGAAGGGATTATGTGGGAATGTAAAATATTTATAATGAATGAATTATATTATAATCAAAAGCAAGGGAATGAAAATGTATTAAAATTATATAGGTACATTTTGGAAACAAAGAAAAAATGTGAAATGATTATATGGATATCTCTGGCATAGATATAAGATATATTGTAGATGGGGGGATATACCATGTGGATCCTAAATGTATTAATCTTACTTTAGTTTTAGTCATTTTTTCTTTCAAATTTTCTGTCTAATTATATATTGGTCTTGAGAAAGTTATAGATGATAACTACATAAGGTAATTGTCAGGCTGGTAAGCTGAAAATGGAAATAATAGGGGATAAAGAATTGAAAATATATATGAGGATGAAATGATTTTGATATTGAATTAATGAATTGAAATATTGAAAGGGAAATTTATCTAACGATTCGTCGAATGGATAATAATTTGAAGTGATATTAATTAAGAAAGTTGAAAGTGTAACTATGACTATGTATAAATATTGTAATCTGGAATCACATTGTTCACATGAAGAGATGTGTAAAAATTTTAAAAAAAACTGGAAAAAAAAGAGGAGAGAGGAAGGAGGGGAGTGACGAAAAGAGGTGAGTGGCGAGAAGGGAAGGGAAAGGAAAAGGAGGGAAGAGGAGAAGAGGAGCTTGCTAGTCATCAACTCAACAATGAACTTATTTTCTGCTGTTGGAAGAAATAGCCTTCTGGGTTCAGTTCCAAGTGGGGAAGAAAGACACCGGATTCATGGAAGTTGCTTGGAAAGAAGGTTTATTGATGAACAGGATCACCTGCCTTGGAGATCCTAGGAGGAAAAAAGGGCTGATATGCTGAGAATCCCTGGGTTTTATACCCTCTGTTGGGATTTGAATTGGAGCTTGTATTCTGATTGGTTGTCAGACTCCCATGGGACCATGCAGGGGCAACTCTGTAGGCTGTCCTGAGTCCCAGGCTTGGTTGAGCCTTGCTGGATGATGATGTAATGAAAGGGCGTTGGGCAATGCCTATTATAGCTCCACCTGGAGTAGATCTTTGTTATGTAGAATAGACTGGCCCAGGCCTTAATGGCTTGTTAGCAAAGGTGGGAGGGGGCTGAGTTTCTGCCTCTCTGAGTTTCTCCTTCTCTTTTAGGGGAAATATTCTGCCTTTTAGAAATATCCTAAAGTATTTCATTTTTCTAGGCAGGGTTGGGTGGGTTTTAACTTCCAACATTGCATGGCACTGAAGCACAAAAAACTTAAATCCTGCCCTGAAACATTTACTTTTGAAATTCAGCTGAGGGGAAATAACAGAGGAAGGGAAGGCAGGGGAAACAGGAAGATAAACGGATTTCTCTCTGTCTACTGCAAGCAATTCAGGTTGCAATCATAGGCCAAAGGGGTATTGTAGTCTCTCCAGCATGATGCCAACAGGGACCTGGGGGGTGGGGGAGAGCTAAGAAAAATCTAACATGGAGCAGCTGATCAGCCTTCTGGGGCTAAAGTTCTGAGCTCAGGGGAGGCCAGAGAGCAGCCAAAGACGGATGAGACCCTTTACACCGGAAACCTCCTAGCCGCTGATTTAATCTTTTCTCTTGCAGCTTTCGACACTCCTTGCAAGTTGCAACAAACAGCCCTGCCTCTCCTGTCCAATCAGCAGTGCAGTGAATTTTGGGGCAACAAAATCACTGACTCGATGATCTGCGCCGGTGCAGCAGGCTCTTCTTCATGTATGGTGAGCACACACATACACACCAAATCTCCTCCATTGGCGTATTGCTTTTTTAGGCTATTCTTATTGGGGTTGCAAAAATCTAAACCTCAGCAACTTTTAAGAAGCTGCGATAAGAAGCTCTCCAAATGTCCACTAGAGGGCAGCAAAGGATTAGAGTTGTCTGGATCCATTTTAAAATAGGTGGATTTCACAGATTAACAGAGTTGGAAAGGACCTTGGAGGCCATCTAGTCCAACCCCCACCCCACCCAAGCAGAAGACCCTATACCATTTCTGACAGGTGGCAGTCCAATCTCTTCTTGAAAGGCTCCAGGGATGAAGCTCCCACAACTTCCAAGGGCAACTTTTGTTCCTTTGGTTGATTGTTCTCACTGTCAGGAAATTCCTTTTTATTTCCAGGTTAAATCTCTCCTTATTCAGTTCCCATCCATTGTTCCTTGTCTGACCTTTGTCTGCCTTGGAGAATAGCTTGACCTCTTCCTCCTTTCTGTGGCAGCTCCTCCTTCAAATATTGGAAGACCGCTATGCTGTCTCCCCTGGTCCTTCTCTTCCCTAGATTAGCCAAGCCCAGTTCCTGTAACAGTTCATCATATGTTTTATTCTCCAGTCCCCTCATCACCCTGGTTGCTCTTTTCTGCACTTAAGTCCCAGAATGCCCCACCGAGCAGTCTTATCTTAAAACAGATCTAGTCCAACAGGTGTCAACCTTTTCTTCACCACAGACCCTTTAAATACCTTTTGTGGCCAGGGACTATGCCACAGACCCCAAAATCTTATCTTGAGATTTCATTCTGTAAGCTTTCAGTCCTGTGAGTGCATCATCGCCCTCTAGGGGGCTGCAGACCACAGGTTAAAAACCACTGGTTTTGTTGCATCTTTGTTGCCCTTTGCTGCCCTCTAGTGGCCATTTGGAGGATTACAGCCCCAAATATAGCAGTTCCACTATTTCCTTGTGAGTTGGTATTTAAAGGAAAATGTTTTTAATCCAAGTTAGAGACTAAGTGGGGTCTCCAAGGAACTGAAGTCCCTTTTTTGTTTTTGTTTTGGTATCTGCAGGGTGACTCCGGTGGACCGCTGGTGTGTCAGAAAGGCAGTATCTGGAAGTTGGTGGGCATCGTTTCTTGGGGTAGCAGCCGCTGCTCGATCAGCACACCGGCTGTCTATGGTCGGGTCAGTGTCTTGCATGCCTGGGCAGACCAGATCATGGCCAATAACTGAACCTGGGAAAAGGAGAGAAGGCCATGAATGCATTAAAAAAAATTTTCTCTTGAGCCTCGTTCTTGTCTTGCTTATGGGTGGCCCATCCAATGCCAAAAGATAGAGAGATGAACGGGGTTGGAAGGGACCTTGAAGGTCATCTAGTCCAACCCCCCTCCCAAGCAGGAGGCCCTCCACCATTTCTGACAGAGGGCAGTCCACTCTCTTCTTAAAAGCCTCCAGTGATGAAGCTCTCACAACTTCTGAAGGCAACTCCTGTTCCTTCGGTTGATTGTTCTCCCAGTCAGAAAATTCCTCCTTATTTCCAGGTTGATTCTCTCCTGGTTCAGCTTCCATCCATTATTCCTTGTCTGGCATTCAGGTGCCTTGGAAAATAGCTTGACCCCCTCCTCCTCTCTGGGGCAGCCCTTCAAATGTTGGAACACTGCTGTCCTGTCTCCATTGGTCCTTCTCTTCACTAGACTAGCCATGCCCAGTTCCTGTAATCGTTCATCGTATGTTTTATCCTCTACTCCCCTAATTATCTTGGTTGCTCTTCTCTGCACTCTTTCTAGAGTCTCAATATTTTTATAGTGTGGGGACCAAAACTGGATGCAGTACTCTAGGTGTACTCTTACTAAAGCTTTAGAGTGGTATTAGTACCTCCCTTGATCTTGATTGCATCCCTCTATTAATGCAACTTAGGATTGCATTGGCTTTTTTGGCTGCTGCCGCGCACTACTGGCTCATATTTACACTGGTTGTTTGCTAAGACTCCAAGATAGTGTGGTGACCAAAATTGGATGCAGTATTCTAGATGTGGTCTTACTAAGGCTTGATAAGAGCGGTATTAGGTCTTCCAGCTTTGGCTAAATGGGCTCTCAGTCCCACAGGTTTTGGGAAGGCAATTTCTAGCATAGCCAAGTGAACAACCACATCAAAGAAGGGCTGTTTTCCCTCTTAGCTCTACAAAATTGACATCTGTGCTTTAAAAAAAAAAATCTGGGCTGAGCTAGTAAGTATTCTTGACCATCATTGTCTATGGCAGAATCCCCATCCAGATGTTCTGTCTATGCAAAGGAGTGGAATTCATCTTAAGCCTTCAAGATTAAGATAAATGGGTGCAGAAGAATAGATCAGTGCAATCAATAACACAACAATTAAAAGATACCTACAGTAAATCCAAGCTATCTCATTAATCCCGGGACACCTTCAATATAATTTAATTAGCCGGCCTTAGTGATGGAATTCTACTCCAAAGTCTTCGTTTGCAGCTGATGTCTTCCAACCTTCACAGGTTGGGAAAGAAGCAAAGTCCACCCTCAGTTAGACGTTCAATGGGTGTGAACTCTTGGCCCAGCTTATCTCACAAAGGTTGTGGTAAGAAAACTGAAGGAGGGATTTGCCTGCAGCTCCTTGAGAAGATATAAATTAACAAAATAAATGTGTCTCCTAAGGAGCAAATGCTCTGGAAAAAGATGTAAGGCTGCCAAAAACTGGTGCTTCAGGTTTATTATGGGTTGTCCCTCACAGCTTCTCATTCCTAGGGAGAGCTTAAGGTCCTAAATTCTGCAGCTGGTTTCTAGAAGTCACCTGAGGCAGGCCAATTACAGAACTTCTTTCTCTCTCTCTTTCACTTCCTTCCTTCCTTCCTTCCTCCCTCCCTCCCTCCCTCTTCCCCTAACTTTCTTCCGAAAATCCTTTGATTGAAGAGTGATTTCAAGATTTTGGGAAGGTGTGTTATGGATGGCAACGACAGACACTTGAATCCTGCTGTTTCTCTCCCTTCCAACTAAATGAGATGAAAAATGCCATCCACATTATTTCCAGGCACAATACCTTTCAACCTATCAGCAAACTTCCCTAACCCTTCAGGAGAAGAGTCTGAATCGTGGTCCAAAGCATCCCCTCCAACTTGAACTGGTTCTTCTGTTAAATTGTCAGTGGTTCTTCTATTATACTGTTACTGTTAAATGGAACAAGTTGCCTCCTGGAGTAGCTGAACAGGGAATTGGTCCCTTCCAGCCCTACGATTTTGTGTTTTAACTCCGGAAGTAATCTCGCATGCAGGTAAACAGCAACACCGACCATCAGCTGTTTTTTTTTTAAGCTCAGCTGAGGCGCGGGAATCCGCTCTGCTGCGGGAATCAGCTGAGCTAAGAAACAACTGGATATAGGAGAGGTGAGAAGAGTGGGTGTTGTGTGTGTGGGGGGGGGGCAGTCAAAATTTTCCCTACCAGTTCTCCAAGCCAGTCCACATTTTCCCTAGCTGGATGCAAGAACTAGTCCAAACCAAAGGTGGTATTTAGCAGGTTCTGACTAGTTCTGGAGAACTAGTAGTGGAAATTTTGAGTAGTTCAGCAAATCCCACCTCTGACTGACCCTGCCAACCCCATCTCTTCTCTGCCTCCCATTGAGGCCCAGCTGATCGGCTGGGTCTCCTTTGGTTGCCCTGCACAGGAGAACGGAGCTGGAAAGCAGGTCAGTGGGATGAGGAGGGAAGGGGGATTTTGCAGTAACCTTCTCCTGCCACGCCCACCAAGCCACGCCCACAGAACCAGTAGTAAAAAAATTGGAATCCCACCACTGGTCCGAACCCCCTGAACACCCCCCACCTCTGTTTCACTCATGCCCCATGGAGAAGATTCTCTCTTAGGCTCCAACAGGCTGGATTGTAAGTTTCTTTATTTGATTTAAATAGCGATCATTAGCCAAACAGTTCTGGAATCAAACAGGAAAATATAATTATTTGCCCTCTACAATTGTTGCGAGGGATGAGACCATCTTCTTGGCTGCAGCAAGACTTGGAGCGGGAGGGTCAGGGATCCAGGACTGTCGTGGTCAGCGTCTACCAAGGAAGGAGAGGTCGGTGCCCCCCACAACCCTTCTTCGGTGGGCGGGTGAACTGGACAAAATATTTACAGTCTATTCACTCTGTCCAAGAACTTCTCTGCTTCTTCACAGGGCAGTCAGTTGCCCCAAGACCATCCGGAACTGCTGAGTGCTGCTTGCCAACTCGAGCACCCGTTCCACCATGTCTTTGGCAGCGGCCGGGGACGGGTACTGGAGGGCAGCTGTCTTGGTGCTGGCCACGATCTCTTTGAGCATGTCGCAGAGGAGGTTGCTGTAATGGGTGACTTTCTGGCGGACCTCTTGGGCCTTTGCCTGGCGAGACAGAGTGTCCCCGATGAAGACCAGCTTGTGGGCACTCAGGATGACGAATTTGCTGTGCGCCACAAAGATCTTGGGGGGCTGATTGGTGTTCACGGCAGTGAAGAAGGCGTCCACGGCGTTAGTCAACGTCGTGAGGTTGGCCTCGCACTGTTCCAGGTAGAAGAGCAGCAGCTGCCGGTCAGAAGGGCCCAGAGCTGTGCCGCCACCCCGCATGTGGGGATAGTGTTGTGGGGGTGTCCAGCTGGACAAGTCATTGTCGATAGGGCGGGTGACCTCCTGTTCCAGGCGCTCAAATTGCTTCAGCTGTGGGCAAAGAACAAAGGTGAGCACCAGCCCAACTGCAGACTTCAAGGAAAGCCAAGCCCTTCTCCCCCTGCCCTGACGGGCTGCAATTATCGGCCCATAGAGGAGTTCATTGAGTTGATCATGAGGATCATCAGGCATGCGGTGTTTTAACGAACTTCAGCTACCATGTTTCCCTGAAAATAAGATCCAGCTGGAAAATAGTCCTGGAATGATTTCTCAGGCTGCTAATAATATAAGCCCTGCCCCCACCCCAAAATAAGCCCCAGTTAAGATCAGCCGGATGGATGCATTTAGGACCATATTTTCCCCAGAATAAGACCTAATGGGAAAATAAGCCCCAATGCATCTTTTGGAGCAAAAATTAATATAAGACCCAGTTTTATTTTGGGGGAAATACAGTAGCAACTCCTGGCAGAAAGGTAGGAGATGCCATAATTAATGATAATTTTAAAACTGACATCTGAAAAAAATCACAAAGTGACATGAGGATTCTTGCTGATTAGCAATTGCAATAGCCCTTAGACTAATATACCGCTTCACAGTGCTTTTACAGCCCTCTCTAAGCGGTTTATAGAGTCAGCCTCTTGCCCCCAACAATCTGGGTCCTCATTTTATCTACCACGGAAGGACGGAAGGCTGAGGGAGGGAGGGAGGAAGGAAAGAAGGGAGGAAGAGCAATAGCACTTAGATTTATATACCGCTTCACAGTGCTTTCCAGCCCTCTCTAAGCGGTTTATAGAGTCAGCCTCTTGCCCCCAACAATCTGGGTCCTCATTTTATCTACCACGGAAGGACGGAAGGCTGAGGGAGGGAGGGAGGAAGGAAAGAAGGGAGGAAGAGCAATAGCACTTAGATTTATATACCGCTTCACAGTGCTTTCCAGCCCTCTCTAAGCGGTTTATAGTCAGCCTTTTGCCCCCAACAATCTGGGTCCTCGTTTTACCAACTTCAGAAAGACCGAAGGCCGAATCAACCTTGAGCCAGTGAGAATCGAACTGCCGAACTGCAGGCAGCCGGCAGTCAGCAGAAGTAGCCTGCAATACTGCATTAGGCTGATCAAACACATTTTTTTACACAAAAGGCTACACAACAATCCCATGCTTGTTGTTTTAGAAATAAGTTCAGATTGCCCTCGACTTACAATCCTAACCCGGAATTTTGGTTGTAAGTCACTGCAGTTGTATATTGAGGCATTACATGACCGGACTCAACGCTTGCAACCCATTGTAAATGTGAGTCAGTTGCCCAGCACCCAAAATGTGATAATAGAACTATGGAAGGTGGGCAGCCATTGTAAATTTGTGGATGGGTCATCAGTAGCCTTTTTGAGTCGTAACTTTGAACAGTCGTTCAACGACCAGTCATAAGTTGAGGACTACCTGTCGAGAAAGAATTGCGACTGAAGGACTACAGATTGCTTTCTTTTTTTGTGTATCACCCAGAAATTGCTCTTTGCAAAGCAGGCAAAGACTTAACAGGATGGTTGTGAGCCAGAGCTTGGTGTCTGTGTGTGTGTGTGTGTGTGTCTGTGTGTCTGCAAGAGAGAGTATTCCCCTACAGACCTGCTGCTGCTCCAGTTGTCCTTTGCCCTGCCGAATTATGTTGCCTCGTTCCAGCAGCTCTTTCTGGGTCTTCTCAAACTCCTCCTTCCCCTAATTGAGACACAACCGAAGAGGTCAGTGGAATTCCTACCATGGACTGCAAAAGTTGATGGGACTTGGCTGAAATGGCAAAACTGACCCCTTGGAATTAAAGAGCACAAGTCCTTCGGTTTCCACATAGAAGCTGCTTCCGAACTTCAGGTTTGATGTGGAAAAGAATGAAACCCTACAGACCCCTCACATCCCAGACATAAACTATTTCAACTCCTACCCTCAAAACGACACTATAGAGCAGGGGTCTCCAACCTTGGCTCCTGGAAGCCTGGTGGACTTCAACTCCCAGAGTTCCACAGCCAGCAAAGCTGGCTTTGGAATTCTGGGAGTTGAAGTCCACCAGGCTTCCAGGGGCCAAGGTTGGAGACCCCTGCTATAGAGCCCTGCACACCAGAACAACGAGACACAAGGGGAGTTTTTTCCCCAATGCCATCACTCTGCTAAACAAAGAATTCTCTCAACACTGTCCAACTATTTACTAAGACTGTATTACTATTATTCCTCTACTACTAGATTATAACATTTCCTAGTACCTATCTCTTTCCACTTAGGACTATAACCGTGTTGCTTGCATCTTTACAATTTATATTGTTTCATTTGTTTCTTAGTATGGTTTGATTGCTTATTAGTATCCTATGACTATCACTAAGTGTTGTATCTTACGATTCTTGATGAATGTAGTTTTTTCCTTTATGTATACTGAGAGCATTTGCACCAAAGACAAATTTATTTTGTGTACAATCACACTTGGCTATTCTATTCTATTCTATTCTATTCTATTCTATTCTATTCTATTCTATTCTCTTTCTCTTTCTCTTTCTAATTCTATTCTCTTTCTCTTTCTCTTTCTAATTCTGTTCTATTCTATTCTATTCTATTCTATTCTATTCTATTCTCTTTCTCTTTCTCTTTCTCTTTCTCTTTCTCTCTTTCTCTTTCTCTTTCTCTTTCTAATTCTGTTCTGTTCTATTCTATTCTATTCTATTCTATTCTATTCCTCTTTCTCTTTCTATTCTGTTCTGTTCTATTCTATTCTATTCTATTCTATTCTGTTCTGTTCTGTTCTGTTCTGTTCTGTTCTGTTCTGTTCTGTTCTGTTCTGTTCTGTTCTGTACTTTGGGTTTTACAGATTAGACTGATAGATATTTATAGATATGACCTGTTCATACTATTATGCAAAAGCAAAAAGTTGTGATCTGTTGTTAATGCCTTATTCTACTGCAACAGAGAGGGTCTGAGGTCAATGCTTCTTTTTATTTTTCTTCCCCTATCCTTCCTCACTTTTCTTTCCCCTTCCCCCCATTTTAATTTTATTTGTGTTTTGTATTTTACAATACCTTATAACTTAATTTTAAAATGTGGAGGTTGGGGGGAGAAGAAAGAGGAAGGGGTCTCCAGAGAAGATCTGAGCATTTCAAAGCCCCGCCATCCCCAGCCACTTCTGGCTCTTTGGCTCACCTGAGGTCACCTGGCTCTCCTCCATCCCACCTGAGGTCAATTGGAAAGTAGAAGTCAAATGTAAACAAGCACATCACGGGAGGTAGGAAAATAGAATAGAATAAATTTCTTTATTGGCCAAGTGTGATGGGAGACACAAGGAATTTGTCTTGGTGAAGAAGTCAAGTTGGGTCCTTCAGTCAGTTGGCACCCTCATGTGGCCCCCTTGGGAAAATTAATCGCCCACCCCTGCTGAGAGAGACCCATAGCTCAAGCCCCATATCTGCCATATCTGAACCTGGGAAAGTGGGAGGGGGGAATGTATTGGAGTCTTATCTAGTTAGACATAATAAAATTCTTTTTCTGATTCAAGGTCAGGTTGTGTTGCGCATAGTGAACAGATGGTGATTGGGCCTTGGGATGTGGTGATGGGTGCAGGGGATGGATTTGTAGTTTTTACTTATTGTAAAGGAAGCCTGGAACTTTCAGATTCAGGATTCCACAGTGGTGCCACTTACTATCCAAAGGAACCTTTGAGAAGATGTTTGTTGTGGAGTTATTGGGTGGAATGGAATTTTGCTGGAAGGCTGACAAGCAAAATACCTTACACCCGTGATGGCGAACCTATGGCACGTGTGCCACAGGTGGCATGCAGAGCCATTTGTGCCGGCATGCAAGCTGCAGTCAAACTTACCTCACTACACATGTGCGCGCCTCATAGTTGATTTTCATCCGGTTTGAGGCCTTTTTCCGACTCCCACAGGTTTGAGGAAGGCTTCTGCAGGCTTTTCAGGACGAAAACTAGGCCTGTTTTGCCACTTCCTGTTTTTCTGGAAATACTGGAAGTGATGAAATGGGCCTCGTTTTCGTCCTGCAAAGCCTGCAGAAGCCTTCCTCAAGCCTCTGGGAGGCTGAAAAAGGCCTCAAACTGGCTGAAAATCAGCTGTGAGGCGCAATGCGGGTAAGGGGGCGGCAGGATGGGGTGGTGGGGATTGTGCACGCATGCCTTCTGGGTGCTGGCACGCAAGCACGAGTGTGCAAGCGCGCACACAATTTTTGGCACAGGAGCCCCAAAAGGTTAGCTACCACTGCCCTACACCATTTCTGACAGATGGCAATACCAATTTTTGACACAAGGGGAAAACTTTTGATATAAAGCTGTCTCCCCAAACATTTAACATTGTTAATATCCTTCCACTTTTAGGCTTTTGATTTGGTTTTGCTATTTCATCTCTTTTTCCTAGACTCTTTTGAAAGCCACGATGAAAGGAGACCTAGAAATTCACAATTGATCAACTTGTTCCTAACAAGCATTTTAGCCTTCTGACAGCAGAGGCCAGCTTTGAAGTAGGAATCAAGGTTAGGGTCATCAAAAATCTGAAACCCTATCCCCAGGTTGGTAACAAAACTGTATTTGCCTAAAATGCAAGAAAAACCAGCCACATTTTATGGCTTAATGTCATAGCCCTGTTTAGACATCATAAGATCATCTGTAAGTTTTCACAATATGTTCGGTTTTGACTGGGTGGACATCCTGGTGTAATTTCCTCAGGAATTTTATGGGAAAAGTTTGCCTTCTTCTGGAAAGGGCTTTCAGCTTCCTAGTCTATAGACCTTTTTTGTGGCCTTCATCCAAGCACTAACCAGATCCTATCTGAGATGAACCAAGGGTGGCCAGAAAGTGCCAGAAATTACCAATTTGGCATGCAGCCAAGAGTGGGATTCAAAAATCTCAGCAACTGGTTCACTGCTTGGTTGCTGGCTGGGCGTGGCCTACCGGAAATTCTGGGAAGCCATTTTTCACCTTCCTCAGAGTCTGGAGGCTTTCCGCGGGCCTCTGGGAGGGTGAAAACAGCCTCCCCCGGCCTCCAGAAGCCAGAATCAGGCCCATTTCCGGACTTCCGGAACTTCCAGTTTGGCCCATTTTTCATCCTCCCAGAGCCTCCACACAGACCCTGCATCCAAAATGGACCATTTGGAGATTCCTGGGAGGAGCAGGGACAGCCGGTTAATTCAACTACCAGTTCAGTGAACCAGATGTAAATTTTACATCCAGTTCGCCCAAACCGGTCCAAACCGGTAGAATCCCACTCCTGCATGCAGCATGAACCTACCAAATGTGATCACCCAGTCGTGGGTGCATTTCCAAATGTGTGAGGGGGACAAATCCTTCCCCTGACTTGCCTTTCCCTTCCAGCCCTCCTGCCCCAAGGCCAAGCCCACCTGGAGATGCACGTAGTCATAATCTTCCATCCAGCCGCCCTCACTGTTCTCGTATTGCCCGTCGGGTGAGTCCTGGGCCAGGAACTTGGGCGGAGAAGGCAAGGGCCGTGACTGGATGTTGCTGGCCTTCTCAGAGGGCGTGCCATGGGGGTGGCTGCCCTCCCCTGAGGAGGCCGGGGATCCCCTGGTCCGTCTGAAGAGCAACGAGGCATTGCCGTGCAGGAAGGAGGCCAGCTGCTTGGTGTCGTCAGGCACCCCCCGTGAGTACATGACCAGGTGCTCGAGGTCATCCGGCGCCCCTGACTTGCCAGCTACCAGGGCGCTGGGGGCCCAACCGCAACCCTCCAAGGCCTGGCTATGCCGTAGTAGCGCCTGGTACACCTCCTCCATCTTCTGCACCTGCTTGCTGAGCTTGGAGTAGAGGGAACGGTCGGAAGCCTGAGCGGCGCTGGCCACCACCCCACGAGCAAATTCCAGCAGTTCCCTGAGGGCCGCTTTGACGCTATCCACTGCCCCCTGGATGTGTCCCGCATGGGCCTCCATCCTCTCAGGGCTGCGCCAGCTGCCGCTGATGAAAGACATGAGTGACGAGACAGCCGTGTTGACATTGCTCTGGAGCCGGGCCAGCGTCTCCATGGCAACGTCTTGGTCGAGGGGTAACTCCTTGTCCGGAGCTTCCCGAACAGGCACCATGTCCAGAGAAGAATTGGAAAGGTTGCTGCGGGTGCTGCCCGTGCTGGAGGCTGAAAGCCGCTTGCCATCAGCCCGATCGGCCTGCGGGGGCACGTCATAGATGTAGTCAGCTTCTCCGTCTTTACTGCAGATTGTCAGCTCTCGGGGCACGTCGTACACCTCCTGGCTGGCCAGTTTTCTCAGCCCTGGTGGGACATCGTAGATCTCCTGCGCTTCCGACACCCCTTTCGTGGTGGGTGGAGGCACATCGTAGACGTCTTCGGGCAAGGGTGGCTCCGCCAGGGGCACCAAAGGTGGGGCTAGGATGAGCGGATGGCGCAAAGGGTCGAAGGGCTTCACCTTGCAGAAGGCAGGGGGCACGTCGTAGGTCTCCTCCCTCAGGGGGCCATCTGGGACATCCTTGCTGACCGAGGGAGGGATGTCGTATACCTGCAAAGATAAATCAACCAACTGTTCCAACTCCGTACAGGTCAGGGGTCTCCAACCTTGGCAACTTTAAGAGTTGTGGACTTCAACTCCCAGGATTCCTCAGCCAGCTTTCCTGGAATTCAGAGAATTGAAGTCCACAAGTCTTGTTGGCTGAGGATTCTGGGAGTTGAAATGCACAAGTCTTAAAGTTGCCAAAGTTGGAGACCCCCCAGGTACAGGTAGTCCTCGACATAATGGAGCCTGCCTAGTATGGTCGTAAGAAGTAAAAGTTGTAAAATCAGTCGTGTAACCAACCAGATGTTGCAACACTTTTTGCAGCAACATAACAGTGGTTAAGTTGCCGATTGCACAGTTTACTGGTATGACGGGCAGAGGCCCAGCAGATAGAACTTTCTATCCAGGTCATAAATAGCCGGAAGGAGGACTTTCGTAACTTTGACTCAAATGCTAAACAAGCAGTCATAAATGTATCGCAAGTGAGGGTGTATTGTCACACCCATCTTATTTGGTTTATCTTAACTTGTCCTCGTGAAACAGGAAGAAAATGAAATCTGGTAGAAATACTTCCTAGACCAGGGGCTGCCAACCTGTTGAACCTCAGTGACCACCAAACTCATAGTTTTAAATCCCGTGGACCACTAATATGAATCTTGACTAATGGTGGTTTGCTGAGGTTGCTAGGAAAGTCGGTCCCGTATTCCAGAGCTGCAGTGGTCACAGGATTGGCCCTTTGGTCATCCCGGAGCAGCTCCTCCAGTTCATGGCAGGCCGGTGTACCCAGTGGAGGAGCAGCTGTTCCGGGATGACCAAAAGGCCAATCCTGTGACCACTGCAGGTCTGGAATACGGGACCAACTTTCCCACCATCAACAAGCCATCCTGGGGCAGATTTCCCTTCCCTGCTGTTGGTCTTACCTTCCAGCTCGTGTGGCTCTACTCAATGTAGGGTTTGCACTCGGCCGAAGGGTGGGGGCCAGTAGGTGGGCGGGCCATGTGAGCAGCTCCGTCTTGTGTTCCTGCACAGCCTGGATTAATTGCTTTGGGGGGGACATTTCTCTCCGGACCACCAAAATTTTCTTGTGGACCACCAGTGGTCCCCAGCCCACCAGTTGGTGACCACCGGATTAGACAGTTTTTTTTTTTCAAAAGACCAGATTCTTGGATAAATACAGATAGTCCTCAATGTATGACCACAATTGAGCCCAACATTTCCATTAATAAGCAAGACAGTTGTTAAGTGAATTTTGCCCCATTTTATGACTTTTCTTGCCACAGTTCCTAAGTGAATCACTGCAGTTGGTAAGTTAATAACCCGGTCATTCAGTGAATCTGGCTTCCCCATGGACTGCTTGCCAGAAGGTCTCTAAAGGGTGATCCCATGACCCCAGGACACTGTAACCATCATAAATAGGAGTCGCTTGCCAAGGATTTGAATTTGGATCGCGTGACCCCGGGGAGGCTGCAAAGGTGTGAAAAATGGACATAAGTCCCTTTGTCCAGTGCCCTTGTCACTTCGAACGGCCACGAAACGAACTGTTGTAAGTTGAGGAGTACCTGTCTAGCCCAGAGCAGGAGAACGAGCAGGGGAAAAGCTCAGAGTTGTACTGTTTAAGAATTTGGGAGATTCTGCGCATGGAGGCTCCCAATTAAGTGGAATTAAACTCAACTGGTTGTGATTCTTAATGTGGTTTGCCCACCAGGCCAGCAACAAGCTTAAATTCAGGAATGGGCATCAAAAATGTTAACCACAGGTTCTCTGCCCAGTTGCTTGGTGAGCCTGGCCATGATGGCCGTGGCCTAATTGGCCTCCTGTACCATGGCAAGGGGGGGGGTGTTTTTGCCCTCCCCGGGCTCCAGAGGCCTTTCTTGAGCCTCTGGGAGGGTGAAAACGGCCTCCCCGGGTTCCACAAGCTCTCGGGAAGCCAGAAACGGACCCATTTCCAGCTTTCCCGAGCTTCTGGGATGCCCGTTTTTCACCTTCCCCAAAAGCCTCTCGTGCGTGGCCTGCACTTACTTGCATCCAAAACGGGGACTCCGGGGAGGGGAGGGGAGGGGAGGAGTGGGCAGGGCCAGTCAGGGGTATGATTTGCCGGTTTGCTGAACTGGCCATAAAATGAGTTATCAGTTTGGTGCCAGTTTGCCTCAACCTGGGAGAACTGGTACCAGCCCGCCCCTGATTAAACCCCCCCTCCCATGTCATTTACAGCCTGAGAAAGTAGTGCAAGTGTCTTCTGAGACTCTGGCCCCAATCACTGCAGGTGCTTCTCAGGTGACGATGACAATCGGGACCAGGATTTCCGTTGCTGAACAAGCTGGTTGTTAAGTGAACCTTTTGGTCTAATTTTACGGCTTCCTTCTGTCAGTTTTATCAAGCAAACCACAACAGGATTAAAACGAAACCTGTGATCAGTAAGCAAACACTTTAAGCCAGGGGTCTCCAACCTTAGCAACTTTAAGCCTGGAGGACTTCAACTCCCAGAATTCCCCAGCCAAAAGCTGGCTGGGGAATTCTGGGAGTTGAAGTCCTCCAGGCTTAAAGTTGCCAAGGTTGGAGACCCCTGCTTTAAGCGTTGGGGAAACCGTGGCTCACAGGTACTGAGAGCCATTGGATTAAGGGACTGCAACATTTATTTTATTTTATTTTCCCCTTTCGGATTAGATTGAGAAAGGACTTGTCAGTTCCGCTTTGCGTCAAGGACGTGCGTGTAAAACAAAGGGCAGGGAAGTTAATAATTACTTTATTACCTTGGAGAACAAGGGCGTGACACACCTGTGTGTGTGTGTGTGTGTGTGTCCTCCAGGCACAGAATATACAGAAACACCAACTCCTGCCGGCAAGGAAAGTGTTAACCAAAGGAGCAGGTGGCACAATGCTCAGTTTTAACAATTCACTGCCTGATTTTAATCGGCCGTATGGAGGGGGCGGGAGGCTTCAAAGGACCCATAAATATCAGGAGTCATAAAAACTAACAATGCTCCAACATTTCTCCTCCTCCAGTTTACAAACACCAAGCAGTCAAAGATACAGTCCTTCGGCAACTCGGGGTCAAATTTCGCAACCGGAATTTTGTTGTTCTGTGACTTAGGGTGCAGATAAATCATCGACTTATGACCAGTGGTAGGATTTAAATAATTTAACAACTGGTTCTCTGCCACTAATGATTTCTTCCAACAACCAGTTCGGGAAACTGTTCAGAAAGTTAACAACCCGTTCTTGAGAACTGGTGTGAACCGGGTGAATCCCACCACTGCTTATGAGCACAGTTTGGGCTCAGAATTGCTAAGCAAGGCGGTGAGTCCGTACATGACTTTACCACCTATTCTTGCCATGGATTTCAAGCGAGTGACCAGTGGTTAAGGAAATCATGCGGTGGTTTAAGCAAACGTGGCGCTCCCTGTCAGAAGCCAGCTGGGAAAGTGATGAAAGGCAACCACAACCCAAGAATGTTGCATCTGTCATTGAAAACAGGTCGGCTGCCAAGTGCCTGGAATTTTAATCGCATGAGCATGGGGACGTTGCAATGGTCATAAGTGCGAGGAGTATTGTTATGCGCCAACATGGAAAGACACTTTGATACCTGCCGTGGAAGAATGGTTGCAGACGTTGATGGGAATTGGCTGAAATGGCAAACTTGACCCCTTGGATTAAAGAAAAGAACACAAGTACTTTTGTTTCCACATGGAAACCGCTTCTGGACTTCGTGCTTGAGGTGGAAAAGAATGAAACGTTGACTTTGGGTTTGATAGATTAGACTGATAGATTTTTATAGGAGTGACTGGTTCATATTATTATGGAAAAGCAAAAAGTGGCGATTTGATGCTCATGCAACAGAGAGAGTTGGAAGTCAATGCTTCTTTTCTTTTCTATTCTCTACCTTTCCTCTTTCCTCTCCCTCCTCATTGTTCTTTTATTTACTTTTGTATTTTGCATTGTATAATACTTAATAACCTAATAAAAAATGTTTGGTCAAAAAATACGGGCAAGGAATGGACGTAAGTCACTTTTTTGGGTGCTGTTGTAATTTTGAATGGTCACTAAATGAATGGATGTAAGTCAAGGACTACCTGTCTCCACTATCTTTGCTCTTCCCATCTACAGTTACACTGGGTCAAATCCAGGCTCCAGCAAAGGAGGCTGAGTCACGCATAGACAGGAAGGATATACAGCTAGTCTTTGACTTACAACAGTTCATTGAGTGACCTTTCAAAGTTTCAATGGCAATGAAAAGAACAATGACTTACGATCATTTTTCACACTTACGACCATGGCAACATCTCCAGGATCAAAATTTGGATACTTGACAATGGTGGTCATATGTCAAGGACTCCCTGTAGTGACCATTCAAAGTTACAATGGCACTGAAAAAAGTTGTTTATGACTGTTTTTCACACTTACGACCATTGCAGCATCTCCATGGTCACATGATCAAAATTCATATGCTTGGGAATTGACCCATATTTATGATGGTTGCAGTGTCCTGGGGTTGTGTGATCCCCTTTTGTGACCATCCAAAAAGCAAAGTCAATGAGGAAGGCGGATTCGCTTAACAAACAGGTTACTAACTTAAACAACTGGAGCAATTCACTTAACAACAGTGGCAAGGAAGATCGTAAAATGGGGCCAAATTCACTGAACTTAGCAACAGCAATTTTGGGCTTCGTTGTGGCTGTAAGTCAGAGACTCCCTGTAAAAGTCAGGCCCGAAGCAGCTGTTTCCAGTGATGAGAAAGACTGTAAAAATGGGGCAGACCTCACTGGACAACCGTCACACTTAGCAACATAAATTTTCAGAAAATTCCGTTGCGGTCATATGTCAAGGACTATCTGTATGCAGGAGAGGTTTTCTCATGATACACAAAGGCAAAGCCAAGGAGGACACATGACGGCTAAATCCCGGCCTTGCCGAAAGGCCTTCTGTGCCGTCCAGTGGGCTGGTGCCCCTTAAAGGTTAAGGTTCGCCTTGCACCTACGTGCTAGTTGTTTTCTGGCTCTAGGGGGCGCTGCTCCTCTCCGTTACAAAGCCTAAGAGCCAGCGCTGTCCAAAGACGTCTCCGTGATCATGTGGCCGGCATGACTAAACACCAAAGGCACAGAGAACGCTGTTCCCTTCCCACCAAAGTGGTCCCTATTTTTCTACTTGCATTTTTTACGTGCTTTCGAACTGCTAGGTTGGCAGAAGCTGGGACAAGGAATGGGAGCTCACTCCATTACGTGGCGCTAGGGATTCGAACCACCAAACTGCCGACCTTTCTGATCAACAAGCTCAGCGTCCTTCGCCACCAGCGGCCTTACATTGGCTCAAACGCACTACCCCTTCTCCAGATCCCTTCCAGCTAGCTAAACCACCACTTCCACTCACCACTTGAAGGTTCTTCTCCACGCTGGGCGGCACATCGTAGATTTCATGGGCTCCACTGTTGGCAGTCTTGCCCATCATTGCAGGGCTGTCGTAAACCTGGACCAAGGACACATTGTGAAGATGCTTTTTCCCGCAATTAAGCAAAGTCCTTCCCTGATTTTCTCCAATCTGCTAGGTCTGCGCCTCTCATCTGAGGACACAGAGCTATTGCAGGCCATGCAGCTTAAACCCCCTCTGGGTTTGGGTAGCTTCTGGCTTCTCCATCACCCTCTTTCTTTGAGAAGAGAGCCATGGTGGCACAGTGGTCAGAATGCAGTATTGCAGGCTAACTCTGCCTTGCCAGCAGTTCGATTCTCACCAGGCTCAAGGTTGACTCAGCCTTCCATCCTTCCAAGGTGGGTAAAATGAGGACCCAGATTGTTGGAGGCAACAGGCTGATTGTAAATCACTTAGGGATACTGGAAAGCACTGTGAAGTGGAATATAAGTCTAAGTGCTGGTGCCCTTCCCTCCTTCCTTCTTTCTTTCCTTCCTTCCTTCTTCCCTCGTCTCCTCTCCTTCCTTCCTCCTTCCCTCCTCCTACCTCCTTCCTTCCTTCCTCTTTCCCTCCTCCCTCCTCTCCTTCCTTCCTTCCCTCCTCTCCTTCTTCTCTCCTCTCCTTCCTTCCTCCTTCCCTCCTGCCTCCTTCCTTCCTTCCTTCCTTCTTCCTTCCTCTTTCCCTCCTTCCTCCCTCTTTCCTCCTCTCCTTCCTTCCTTCTTCCCTCTCTTCCTTCCTAACAACCATGGCAATGAAGGTCATAATATGGAGCGAAAGTCACTGAACAAATATCTCACTTAACAAGAGAAATTTGGGGATCAACCATGGTCGTAAGTCAAGGACCAGCTGTATAACCTCACCCTCCCTGCTGCTATTGCCAAAGCAGGCAAGAAATTGGCAGGGCCACTTCGCATAGTGAGAAGGGAGGCATATAAATAACAAAATAAATAAATAAAATTCAAGTGATCTTTAAAGAATTCACGTATATCCTAAGCCCAGTTTGACCAGGAGGGTAAAAGTGGGGTGTGCCCCCACGATGTCTCCCCCGCTGTCCCCTTGCCCCAAGAGACAAAGCCAGCGTACTCACTTCCTGGCCGCTCCGGTTCACCATCAAGGCCCTTGTGGGAGGCACGTCGTAGATCTCCTGGAGCTGTCGAGGAACATCATACTCATCCTGTTGCTCTCCTTTGGGGGTCTCGTAAACGTAGACTTGTCCCACCCGTGTGGGGATCACCACCTGTAGAGGAAGGAAGGGGATGCTTCAGAGCCAGCCCCTCCCCCTCCAGCTACGTAGGGCAGGTGGAGCTGGCCGGGAAAGAAAGATGGCTGACTCTATCAAGAACCTGCCTCAGGAGGACCTCTTCCTCCTGGGAGACCCTCACTGACAGAAGACCCTTTCCAGATGCTGGACTAGCAACATGGGTAGCTGCATGCAGACTACTCTAGCAGAGGCCCACCATGGAGGATCAGATGGACTTGGGGATGAACTTCATCCTTGCTGTCAGGGTTCCAGGGATTGCCCTAATTAAATCATGAGCCTTGAGCCAACCTTCAAAAGAATCCAAAAGATTTATTAGGAGCAACATGTCTGCATTGACCCATATGAAACCAACACCGACACACATGATTTACAGTCACCTGTGACCCTGTTTCCCCCCTTCCCCCAGGGTGTGTCCTAAATCGGATTCTCCAACAAAGCACTTTCACAGGCTGGGTGTCATCCATCAAATCCTCCAGTGAAGGATTTTTGTGGGCAGAAGATCCGGTAGCCTAGCTACAATCTTTGTAAGATAAGTGTGGAATGTACTTCTGGCTTTAATTGCCATACTGCTCCTTCAGGCTCCCCCCCCCTGCTTATGGCAACTCGAAAACAAGCATAGGAATGCTTTACGAGTTGACACCCTGCTGATGCTCACGTGCTCACCTGTTTCCACAAGGTGAGCAAGCTTTCCAGGCACCATCGTGGAAATTTTGCTGGATTGTCTGATGATATTTAGTTTCAGAACAGCTGAAGGATTAGCAAAATGCTACCCTGTGGGGTAAGATGGGGAGCTAATAAATTGAATGAATGGATGAATGAGATGGTGTTCCTGCTACTTTGCAAATTTGATCATTCTCTCTCTGAAATCCCACCAGATTTGGATGCTTTCACCCCAGAAGTCCTGAGATTTTAAATGGGTTCACCTTGACGTTTTGACAGGTTCATGAGATATTATGGTTCATGCCCAGAATTTCAATTTTGGGTGAGAACAGTGACATCTTGCATTAAAAACTTTTAGAGGTCTTCAAATTCCAACACACACACACACGAAAGGGTGCTCTAGAGACCATTGGGAGATGCCAAAGGTGACAGGATTGCCACGAGCATTGTATTGCCAAGCCTTGCTCTGCCCTCAATGGGAGATACAAACACACAGCCATCAAGAAATGGGATGTAAACTATTCACAGTAGAAGAGGAGAATAAAAGTTTCCTGCCCAGACTAAAAATTTCCTAATTAGTTCCTAATCAACCCATGGTTGCCTTCAGAAGTTGTGGGAGCTTCATCCCTGGAGGCTTTCAAGAAGAGACTGGACTGCCATCTGTCAGAAATGGTGTCTCCTGTATGGCTGGGGGGGGGGGAGTTGGACCAGATGACCCACAAGGTCCCTTCCAACTCTGTTAATCTAAAATCAGCCTCTCCTCTTTTTTGCAGGGATTCAGACTGATTCTTCTTGAGCCCAACTGAGCCGGTATTTGTCCATATTCTGCATCGCAATGCTACAGAACTGGCTCTTTCCAAGCTGCAGGAACTGAAGCTGGCAATCCATACGAGGATCCCTCTTTAAACACACACACACACACTTCCAGCAGAAGAGGTGCAGCCAAGGCTTTCTCCAGAAGGGGGCGCTGACCACCCACCAGCAGCTCCTGGCCAGGTGCTGACTGCAAGAGCTGCCCTCCCCAGGGAAGGCGAGAATGACATCACCTTCTATTTTTAGAGAGGAGGCACTGAGGGGCTTAAGAACTGATGCACAACGAGGACTGTCCCCCTCCTGGGTGAAAGGAGAGACCCTGGAGTCAGGAGCAGCCTTCCCAGCTGTTGTTTGTTTGCAGAGAAACCACACACACACACACACACATGCGCATGCACGCAGGGACAAACGAGCCACTGCAACCCAGACAGAGAGCAGAGGCTGTGCCAGCTACACTGGAGGATTGTGGGCCCTCCAGCTGCTGTCACCCTCAATTGAGGCAACTCAGAGCTACATCCAGGGATTCGATGTCAAAGTCAGCTTCAACAACAACGAAAACAGTTAACTCTCCAGAGCTGATTCATTTGCTATCCTTTGCTATCTATCTATCTATCTATCTATCTATCTATCTATCTATCTATCTATCTATCTATCCATCCATCCATCCATCCATCCATCCATCTATCCATTCTTCCATGCATCCATCCATTATCTATCTGTCTGTCTGTCTATCATCTATTTATCTATCTATCATCAATCTATCTATCTATCCATCCATCCATCTATCCATCCATCTATCATCAATCAATCTATCAATCTATCTATCCATCCATCCATCCATTCTTCCATGCATCCATCCATTATCTATCTGTCTGTCTGTCTGTCTATCATCTATTTATCTATCCATCTATCATCAATCAATCTATCTATCCATCCATCCATCCATTCTTCCATGCATCCATCCATTGTCTGTCTGTCTGTCTATCATCTATTTATCTATCTCATCTCTATTTCTATCTATATCGTTCTATATGGAATTCTATATCTAATCCTCTCTCTCTCTCTCTCTCATCTCTCTATCTATCTACAGTGTCTATCTATCTGAGAGCTTCTGCACCAAATTCCTTGTGGATCCAATCACACTCGGCCAATAAAGAATTTTGTTGAGTTCTATTCCTTTCTCTCTCTCTCTCTCTCCCTCCCCCCCCTTTCTCACACACATTATCCATCTATGTATCATTTCTCTCCCTCTCCCTCTCTCTTTCTTCTTTCTCTAGAGAAAGGTACCGTATAAATCTCAGTTTAACTGAGAAATACACATTTCTGTTGTTCTGTTCCATCATTTTCTGTATTATTGGGTTTAGTATTGTACAGACTGTTCCCTAATACTCTTCTCATTGGGGGGGTTTGTGTGTGTGTGTGACAGGCCAGATGAGCAAGTTCTCAATCTGTAGGAACATCTGTTCTCCTGTCCTTTTGCCCCCAGGGGATTACTCCCCTTCCCCATTCCATGGCCTAAACAGCATAGAGGAATCCCCTAGAACAGGGGTCTCCAACCTTGGCAACTTTCAGACTTGTGGACTTCAACGCCCAGAATTCTCCAGCCAGCAAAGCTGACTGAGGAATTCTGGGCGTTGAAGTCCACAAGTCTGAAAGTTGCTACGGTTGGAGACCCTGCCCTAGAAGATGCCAGCCTCTCTTGTGCCAGGAGGCAGCCTGCCGTGGGGGCAGAAAGCACTTCCCGCAGGCACGACAGTCAGTCCTCCACTTACGACTACTATTGAGCCCAACATTTATGTTGCTAAATGAAACATTTGTTAAGTGAGTTCCCCCCCCCCCCGTTTTAGGACCTTTCTTGCCACAGTTGTTAAGCGAATCATTGCAGTTGTTCAGTTCGTAACACGGTTGTTAAGGGAACCTTGACTTTGCTGGCTGAGAAGGTTGCCAAAGGGGATCATGGACGCTGGGATGCTGCAACCGTCATAATTGTGAGTCGGTGGCCAAGCATCTGATTTTTGAACCACGTGACCAGGGGGATGCTGCAGTGGTCATAATGGTGAAAAAACGGTTTGAAGTCACTTTTTTTCCAGGGCCGTTGTTAACTTCAAACGGTCCATAAATGAAGGGTTGCAAGTCAAGGGCTCCTGTGCTTGTTGTATTCCCCATAGTTTGCTCCAGGACCCCTGCTTGGTTCCCTTTGGGCCTCCTGCTCTCCACATCCACAATCTGGAGAAAGGGAGACAGGGGGCTGGCAGGCAGGCAGGCTGAAGCTACAATGCCCCCCCCAATCCTTTCCTTCCTTCCTTCCTTCCTTCCTTCCTTCCTTCCTTCCTTCCTTCCTTCCTTCCTTCCTTCCTTCCTTCCTTCCTTCTCCTTCCTTCTTTCCCTTCCTTCTTTCCTTCCCTCCCTCCTTCCTCCCTTTCTTCCCTTCCTTACCTTGAAGGTCATCTAATCCAACCTCCTGCCCAAGCAGGATTCCCTGCACCATTTCTGACATGTGGCTGTCTGGTCTCTTCTTAAAAATCTCTAGTGATGAAACTCCCACAACTTCTGGAGGCAAATCCTCCCACTGATTAGAACAACAGAATAACAGAGTTGGAAGGGACCTTGTAGGTCATCTAGTCCAACCCCCTCCCCAAGCAGGAGACCCTACACCATTTCTGACAGATGGCAGTCCAGTCTCTTTTTGAAAGTCTCCAGTGATGAAGCTCCCACAGCTCCAGAACTGGTCAGAACCGGATGAAGACCACCTCTGATCAGACCCATGCGTTAAGACAGTCCTTGGCGCCTTGGAAAACTGGTTGACCCCATTCCCCTCAGAGGACTCCATCTGTTCCTTGTATAAATCCACACACAAAACCTCCCCTGGCTGCCCTGACCCAGAAAAGACCAAGCCTGCCGTGTGAATGCTACCGGCTCTAAATCTACTAGATCTCCCTTGGTTAAATGCCTTAGACGGGATGGCATGCAGACAGACTTCTGCAGTTTTGCCTGCTCTGGATTCACACAGACAGCAGCTGGGACGAGGTCCCTTCGCACTATCCCAAGGCTGGAGCCCAAGGATCCGAGAGGCTGTGCAGGGGCTCCTGTGCCCCTCCCTCTTTTGCAGGAAGACCCCCACCACCACACAACTGCAGCCCTGCCCAGGAAGGGAGACCAAGGGTGCCTCTGTGATGGGAGGAGGCCCAGGACAGGACCGGAAACATCTCTCTGGAGCCTCCTGCAAAGCTCCACCCGGGGCAAAAGTCCCGGTAAACTCCAAAATCTGAAGTCCAGCCCTTGGTGTTGTTTCAGGCTGCTGCTAGGCTGGGTGGGATAGCCAGGTGAGAGGACAGGTGGCTTGGCACAAAGAGCAAAGGCCAGGAACTGCCTCTTGTCCCTGCTGCCTGCCCTTGTGGCAATTCAACACTGCCCAGGAGGACACAAGGCCTCCCCCCTGTCCCTGGAAGCCGAGAGGGAGGGTCTGCTGGCAGCCCACCCACCAGAACATTGCCCTGAAGAGCCAGGTAGGCCACACCTGCTTCCTGTCCTCCCCCCCATCCAACCTCCAATCCTCTGAATGGGATACCCAGCTTTTCTGGTGCAGAAAGGATGAGCCAGAGGCCGGATCTGGCCAGGCGCCATTTGGAATCCTGTTTTCTGGAAGCTCCTGAGCCTGGAGGGAAGGGCAGCCAGCTGCCTTGCCCTGCTAGGCCCTGCAGCAGCTGGTGGTCATGGGACCCAGTCTGCAGTGCCCAAGAGTGCAAGCAGCCCTCCAACTGGGTGCCCACTAAGAGCCCAGGGAGCCTGGGAGGATTAATCCGGTACAATTTTATTTTTTTTTAATCAGTTTTTGTAAACATCTGAATTATGTTTAGATTATTAGGGGACTGGGGGGTTAAACATACAATGAACGGTTGCAGGAACTGGGCCTGGCTAGTCTAGTGAAGAAAAGGACCAGGGGAGACAGGATAGCGGTCTTCCAATATTTGAGGGACTGCTACAGGGTGGAGGAAGGGGTGAAGCTATTTTCCAAGGCATCTGAAGGCCAGACAAGGAATAATGGATGGAAGCTGATCAAGGAGAGATTTTACCTGGAAATAAGGAGGAATTTTCTGACTGAGAACAATCAACCCCTGGAACAGAAGTTCCCTTTGGAAGTTGTGGGAGCTTCATCCCTGAAGGCTTTCAAGAAGAGGCTGGACGGCCATCTGTCAGAAATGGTGTAGGGTCTCCTGCTTGTGTGGGTGGGGGGTTGGACTAGATGATGTACAAGGTCCCTTCCAACTCTGTTAATCTTTTAAGATTAGCGGACTGGAGACTAAAACATACGATAAACCATGAATGGTTGCAGGAACTGGGCCTGGCTAGTCTAGGGAAGAGATGGACCAGGGGGGACATGAGAGCATCTTCCAATATTTGAAGGGCTGCCACAGGGAGGAGGAACGGGGTCAAGCTATTTTCCAAGGCACCTAAAGGCCAGACAAGGAATAATGGATGGAAACTGAACAAGGAGAGATTCAACCTGGAAATAAGGAGGAATTTTCTGAGAGTGAAAACAATTGCTGGAATCCTGGTTGAGTTCTCCTTTGTGGTGGCCATTTCTGACCACTGGTACAACCACCTTTGGGAAAGGGAGTAATGGCCAGCTGAGAAGGAGAGATGCGGCTCTCCTCAACCCTGCTGGCGGTCTCTCCCCTCTTCGCCACCTTTACGGGGTGGCTTAGCCCTGAAACCAGCCGGCTCGGGGTGCTCCAGCGGCAAGCCCAGACAGAAACCGTGCACGATCGCGGATTTCTGTTTGTCGCCGAAGTCCTTCAAACCGGAAGTCCCCAACAATTGCTGGAATCCTGACAGCAAGCCAAATCTGACATATGTAATTTACAGTCCCCTGTGACCCTGTTTCCCCCCCCCCCGGGTGTGTCATAAATCAGATTCTCCAATTGAGCACGTTCACAGGTTGGGTGTCGTCATTCGCATTCTCCAATTAAATATATTCCCAGGCAAAAGCTCTGGTACTTCAGTTACAATCTTTGAAAGATAAGAGTTGGAATGTGCTTCTGCTTGCAAGCTGCTGCACTGCTCTTCCAGATTTCCTTCCTTCTCCTCCCCCCCCCCGCTTTTTTTAAATGGCAACTACTAAAACAGGCATAGGAATGTTTTCTGAGTTGACAGCTGGTGTGAAAACCGAAAGATTCCCCGTCTCGGCCACTTACCTTGCCTTGGGCCTTCGGAGGATCCCAGCCATGGCCATCCAGAGAAGGAGGCACCTGGTAAATGTCCTGCCCCAGGATGGAGGGGGCTGGAGGGACCTGGTAAATCTCCTGGGACAGGCAAGCTGGCCCAGCTGGCACCTGATAAACCTCCTGGGCTTGAGAAGGGCTCTGCTTGGGGTAGGTGGAAGTCTGCTTGCCGGCAGGAGACTGAAAGGGCCCCGGGGTCTTGTTGGGCGCTGGCACCAAGTAGACATTGTCCTCCTGGGGGAGGTAGCAGGGGTGCATGGGGGTGTACTGAGAGGCAGGGGAGAGCGGGGTGTAGCCCCCTGGCTGGGAGGAGGCCAGTGGGCTTTGTCCTGCAGGCTGGGGCAGCAAAGGCTGGACAGGCCCCGGGAGCTGCTTCTTGTCGTACATCCCTACCAGGATCTTGAGCCTGTTGCCTGGCACGATGCCCTGCCGGCCGTGCAAGGAGCAGAGCCACCAGCCGTCCAGGCCTTGCGTGTTGCGCTCCAGCACCGTCATGATGTCCCCCTTCCGGAAGGAGAGCTCATCCGGGGACTCAGCCACGTTGTCGTAGAGGGCCTTGGCCAGCACGTTCTGCAAAGAGAGGCAAAGAGGGCTCACGTCAGGCTGGCTAGTCCTTCAAGCCAGCCCAGGACACACAGCGTGGCTGCACCGCCATTGGGAGGCCACAAGGGTTAGGGCGGGTTGGCCCATCACGCTAAGCCACAAACCAACCAAGCCCCAGGAGCAAGAAACATACCAACTATGGTTTCTTGAGCAAGTCACTGCAGCCGAATTCAGCAGCATGCTAAACCCCAAAGCTTAAGTAATTAGAAGAGTAGACTGGACAGTCACTTGTCTGACATAGTATAGTTCTCCTGCTTGATCAGGGGGCTGGACTAGAAGACCTCCAAGGTCCCTCCCAGCTTCTTTTCTTTTCTTTTCTTTTCTATTCTACTCCTACCCTACCCTACCCTACCCTACCCTACCCTACTCTACTCTACTCTACTCTATTCTATTCTATTCTATTCTATTCTATTCTATTCTATTCTACTCCTATTCTACTCTTTTCTTATTCTATTCTATTCTATTCTATTCTATTCTATTCTATTCTATTCTATTCTATTCTATTCTATTCTACTCTTACCCTACCCTACCCTACTCTATTCTATTCTACTCCTACCCTACCCTTTTCTATTTCTCTTCTCTTCTACTCTACTCTAGAATTAGTTGTGTTTTGCACACTGAAGTAAGTCCAAATCAACCAAGCAAACACTACAGAGTGAATAACAAATTACGAGAGTGGGGAGGGACCTTGGAGGTCTTCCAATCCGACCTCATCTGAAGCAGGAGATCCTGTACCGGGGCATACAACCTTGGAACATTAAGACGTGTGGACTTCAATTCCCCAAATTCCCCAGCCAGCATGCCATAACATTCCAGGCAAATGGCTGTCTAATCTCTTCTTAATCTTCTTCTAATCTCTTCTTAATCTTCTTCTAATCTCGTCATAACTTCGAACGGCCACTAAGCAACTAATCGTAAGACGAGGACTACTTATACCTCCTGTCACACCAGCAGCCCTCAAGAAAGCCTGTGAAATGGACTAGGAAGATGAGGAAATACACAGGAGGTCCCAATTGCCTCTCTTCCAAATAAAATAGCTTTTTTCCCTTTTCCAAATATGATGAAATTTAGGCAGTCCTGTGGACAATTGGCTGCATGGGAATAACTAGGGCTGTGGGTTTTTTTTCACTGCTTTCAGTTTCAAGTATAAATCCAAACAAAACTCAAGGTCGACTTGAACTTCCTTCCTTCCTCACAATTGGTTTTTTTTTTTTTTTCTCATCCATTCTCTGGGAAGACAAAAAAAAAAACCCACCCTAAAGCAGAAAGCTATCTTGTGTCCTTTTTAAAAAATAAAATAAAATAAATAAAAGCCCTTGGAAATCCCACAAAAGCACCAAGTCAATCTTTGTTTTTATTCTTCTTAGGAAAAAAAAACACCCAAAACCAGAGTCTTCCTTCAGACTAAACTAAGCCCTGGACAGACTCAGCTCCTCTCTCTTAAGCGCTTTGTTAGTTGTGTGAATTCGGCCTCTTTTAGGGTTTATTATAAGTTGGTTTTGTAAGCCGTGTTACAGCCCTGTTAAAAATCACTTATCCCCAATTCATTTTCCTTGTGAATAATTTTGCCTTCTTCCAATTACAAGGCTGGCTGATTGTGCAAAGGCAGCCTTTCGTTTCTTTCTTTTTTTTAAAGTGCAAAGTACATAAAATGCAAAATACCCTCTTCTGCCAAGGATTATTAAATTGTTTCTGGTGCAGTTTAATTCCTGTCCTGGGTAGTCCTTGATTTGCAACAGTTCTGCTGGCTGGGGAATTCTGGGAGTTGAAGTTCTCCAGGCTTAAAGTTGCCAAGGTTGAAGCCCCCTGCTATAGATTAACCATCCACAGGCAAATGGGGGAGTGGGGGGGGGGTGTCTGCCATTGGGGACCAAGAGGGCAGCTTATCTTGTCCCCAGTCCTCCTCAGCTGAGGGATGGGTTGCTCTCCCGCCCCTCTGTCCTTTTCCCAGGCAGGAAGTGCCAGAGCCATGACTCAATCACAGATTTCCCTTTGTGCCTCCAGCAGGAGAGGCTCCCATGGAAAGCTCCCTTCCCAGGGCAAACCTTTCTGAAGGAAGGAAGGGGCCTCCATGCCTCTGGGTCAGCCCTTCCACCTTTCAGGAAAGGGGGGGGCGGGGGGGCTCAGCTGATTCCAGTCACCCACCAGGCAAAATCTTGAACAGACTCAACCTCTGGACAAAGGTTCTGCTTCCTGGTTTTGGCTGCCAGAGCAGAAAACAAGATTTGCAAATCCTAACCATGATTATTTTAGGAGAGAAGCAGAATTTTGCTGGAACCATGGAGAAACATTTGGTTGCTCCATGGAGAAATCAAGATTTAATGCCAAAGAACCAGATGCAGAGGGACAATTCCCAAACCTCCATGCCATTAAACAATTCATTCCCACAACACTGTCTTTTGCCGGGGATGTCAAACCACGCAACAGGGCTGTGTTACTGTTATCCTTCTCATCTTTCCTATTCCTTGAGCATTTTATAACTGTAACTTGGTTGTTTGTATCTGATGGTTTATGGTGACTGCTTTTATTTAGTATCCTAGGGATATCACTGGGGATTGTATTTTATGATGCTTATGCTTATGACCTGTTGCTTGTACGGCATGTATACTGAGCACCAGAGACAAATTCCTTGTGTGTCCAAACACACTGGGCCAATAAAGAATTCTATTCTATTCCATTCCACTCCTCCCTTCCCTTCCCTTCCCTTCCCTTCCCTTCAACTCCACTCCTCCATTCCCTTCCCTTCCAACTCCACTCCTCCCTTCCCTTCCCTTCAACTCAACTCCTCCCTTCCCTTCCCTTCAACTCCACTCCTCCATTCTCTTCCCTTCCCTTCAACTCCACTCCTCCATTCCTTTCCCTTCCCTTCCAACTCCACTCCTCCATTCTCTTCTCTTCCCTTCCCTTCAACTCCACTCCTCCATTCCCTTCAACTCTACTCCTCCATTCTCTTCTCTTCCCTTCCCTTCAACTCCACTCCTCCATTCCCTTCAACTCTACTCCTCCATTATCTTCCCTTCCCTTCAACTCCACTCCTCCATTCTCTTCCCTTCCCTTCCAACTCCACTCCTCCATTCTCTTCTCTTCCCTTCCCTTCCCTTCAAGTCCACTCCTCCATTCCCTTCCCTTCAACTCTACTCCTCCATTCCCTTCCCTTCAACTCTACTCCTCCATTCTCTTCCCTTCCCTTCAACTCTACTCCTCCATTCTCTTCCCTTCCCTTCCAACTCCACTCCTCCATTCTCTTCTCTTCCCTTCCCTTCCAACTCCACTCCTCCATTCCCTTCCCTTCCCTTCAACTCCACTCCTCCATTCTCTTCCCTTCCCTTCAACTCCTCCCTTCCCTTCAACTCTACTCCTCCATTCTCTTCCCTTCCCTTCAACTCCACTCCTCCCTTCCCTTCAACTCTACTCCTCCATTCCTTTCCCTTCCCTTCCAACTCCACTCCTCCATTCTCTTCTCTTCCCTTCCCTTCAACTCCACTCCTCCATTCCCTTCCCTTCAACTCTACTCCTCCATTCTCTTCCCTTCCCTTCAACTCTACTCCTCCATTCTCTTCCCTTCCCTTCAACTCCACTCCTCCATTCTCTTCCCTTCCCTTCAAGTCCACTCCTCCATTCTCTTCTCTTCTCTTCCCTTCCCTTCAAGTCCACTCCTCCATTCCCTTCCCTTCAACTCTACTCCTCCCTTCCCTTCCCTTCAACTCTACTCCTCCATTCTCTTCCCTTCCCTTCAACTCCACTCCTCCCTTCCCTTCAACTCTACTCCTCCATTCTCTTCCCTTCCCTTCCAACTCCACTCCTCCATTCTCTTCCCTTCCCTTCAAGTCCACTCATCCATTCTCTTCTCTTCTCTTCCCTTCCCTTCAAGTCCACTCCTCCATTCCCTTCCCTTCAACTCTACTCCTCCCTTCCCTTCCCTTCAACTCTACTCCTCCATTCTCTTCCCTTCCCTTCAACTCCACTCCTCCCTTCCCTTCAACTCTACTCCTCCATTCTCTTCCCTTCCCTTCAAGTCCACTCCTCCATTCTCTTCTCTTCTCTTCCCTTCCCTTCAAGTCCACTCCTCCATTCCCTTCCCTTCAACTCTACTCCTCCATTCCTTTCCCTTTCCTTCCCTTCCAGTCCACTCTTTCATTCCATTCCATTCTTTAGCCAGGGGCCTGTTGGCAAGTTTCAGAGACTGGCTCCATCCCCATCACTTCCCTGCTGCAGATGATAGATCTGCCGGTTCAGCATCCTTCTTCTTGTGCTATGTTTCCTCCCAGGAGACCAGGGATTCATTTCCCCAACAAGAGAACTTTGTTTACAATGTTTAGCCAGAAGAAAATGTTCTGGAGAAAACTCCAAAGAAAGGAGAACCAAGGCAGTTTATGCGCTGAGCCTGTAAGGCCAACTTTAGCATCCCAACCCAGGCAAAAAAGATTGTAAGGTTTCCTAGGTCGAGCGCCAAGAGGCTGCCGGTCAACCTTCTATTTAGTATTTGGTATTTATTTGATTTGTCAATCGCTTACAAGATACAGGTGTAAGAATAAACATAGTTCTGAATACAAGAGATAGAAACTTATAAGAAAAATAAAAAGAAACAATAAGATAGGGACAGTAGGCACGTTGGTGCGCTTATGCACGCCCCCCAACAGGTCTCTTAGGAAGGGAGTGAGGTCAATAGTAGACAGTTTGGGGAGTTTGGGGATAGGACCAAATGCCAGTGGGGAGTTGCAGACTCATGGAGGGCACCAAGCCAAGGAAGGTAACCCAGATGCTCACACTGACCTGGTCGCTCCAAGTATCAGGAAAAACAGAGTTTTCTCTTCCCTCCTCTCCACCCTTTCTGCCAGCAGGCTAAAACAATGTTTCTCTACCCAAACGTGTTTTTTTCAAAAGGCAACTGGACTTTATTTTGCCTTGAAGAGGTTTCGCTTCTCATCCAAGAAGCTTCTTCAGTTCTGAAGAAGCTTCTTTCATGAGAAGCAAAACCTCTTCAAGGCAAAACAAAGTCCAGTTGCCTTTTGAAAAAACACTTTGGGGACAAATATCATCTGGATGACTGAGAATCTCCATAGACCAGAGGTCTCCAATCTTGGCAACTTTAAGACTTGTGGACTTCAGAATTCCTCAGCCAGCCATACTGGGAGTTGAAGTCCATAAGTCTTAAAGATGCCAAGGTTGGAGAACACTGCTGTGGACAATATTTCTCAACCTCAGCAATATTAATTTGGATGGACTTCAACTCCCAGCATTCCTCAGCCAGCATGGGATTCTGGGAGTTGGTCCATAGGCTGGCTAGAGAATTTTTGAGAGTTGGTCCCCTTCTGGCTGGGGAATTCTGGCACTTGAGTCCACCCATCTTAAAGGAAACCCTAACAGGGAGGACAATTGACCAGTGGAACAGAAGTTGCCTTCAGAAATCGTGGCCTCTCCCTCCCTGGAGGAGAGACTGGACAGTCCCTTGTCTGAAATGGTGTAGGTTCTCCTTCTTGAGCAGGGGGGGGGCTGGACTAGAAGACCTCCAAGGTCCCCTCCAGCTCTATTCTATTCTAAATGCCGAGCTAAAAGACCATTTCCTTTCCACCTCTGAGCTACTCCACACATTGCTTTTTTGCATATTAAGCTGAGGTGGATTTCAGGATGCTCAGCTGGGATTGGAAATACAATCCAAACGGTTTCTGTATCTCTGATGCTGGTTTTCAAGAATGCAGAGCATTTCCCAGGCTGGCCCCGACTGTAGCCAAAGAGTCCGATAGCTGAAAATGAACAGAGATGAAAAGCTAAAATGTTGCTTATGATTTCCCTGTGAGAAAGGAAGATGGAAATGCAGAGGGCTTCCACATTAGCAGGAGTACAGGAAGAGGAAGATCTTCATGGCTGAACTATTCAGATCTAGGGGGCCTGGTTGTATGCATAAATATCTGGCTCTGCTTCCGTAAAAGACTGGCCCTTTGGCAAATCGCTGTCTTTAATCATATGCCATTCCTCCCAGCCCAATTCAAACTAGTAGTACAGTACAGTAGCAGGACTGTACAGCAGTACAATCCACTGATGGCTGGGGGAATTCTGGGAGTTGAAGTCCACATGTCTTCAAGTTGCTGGGAACCGCTTGCTCTAGATTATGCTAGAACTACGCTAGAAGCAACCTGGAATTGAGGAGAAACTGGCTAACAGGGAGGACAATTAACCAGTGGAAAAGACTTTCCTTCAGAAGTTGTGGGTTTTCCATCACTGGAGGTTTTAAAAGAAGAGACTGGACAGGCACTTGTCTGAAATGGTAGAGGGTCTCCTGCCTGAGCAAGGGGCTGGACTAGAAGACCTCCAAGGTCCCTTCCAGCCCTATACTGAATTTGATTGTGGCTGGGGGAATTGTGGGAGTTGAAGTCCACTCATCTTGAATTTCCTGAGGATGAGACACACTGATTAACAGATTTACAGAGTTGGAAGGGACCTTGTAGGTCATCCCATCCAACCCTCTGCCCAAGCAAGAGATCCTACACCATTTCTGACAGGTGGCAGTCCAATCTCTTCTTGAAAGCCTCCAGTGATGACACTCCCACAATTTCCCAAGGCAACTTCTGTTCCACTGGTTGATTGTTCTCACTGTCAGAAAGTTTCTCCTTATTTCCAGGTTGAATCTCTCCTTGATCAATTTCCATCCATTATTCCCTGTCTGGCCTTCAGGTGCTTTGGAGAATAGCTTGACCCCTTCCTCCTCTCTGTGGCAGCCCCTCAAATATTGGAAGATGCTTTCCTGTCTCCCCTGGTCCTCCTCTTCACTAGACTAACCAGGCCCAGTTCCTGCAACCAACCGTTCATCATATGTTTGAGCCTCCAGTCCCCTCATCATCCTGGTTGCTTTTCTCTGCACTTTTTCTAGAGTCTCAACATCTTTTTTTATAGTCTGGTGACAAAAACTGGATGATGAAGATTGCTGTGTGAAAAGAAAAAAGAAAAAAACACTCTGGAGGGGGAGTGACTGCTATTCTAGCAACCCACTGAAGAGTGGGAAAGGACAGTCATGCAAGCCCCTGTCCCCCAAAACATTTCTCTTTTTTAAAATAAATATTTATTGTGTTTTCCACCAATACAATTCAAACCGTATTCAATTTTCAACTGTTTTGACATCTACGAGTATTCTTATCTTGTAACTCCTAAAACATTTAATATACGTCCACCAATGATTGTTACCTTTATCTATAATTAGTTCTATCTTATACACCTATATATTTATATATCTACATATCATTTTCTTAAGGTCTCTTACAATTAATCTCTTCTTATTTCTTCTATCTATTCACTACCCATTCATAGCATTTATGCCAGATTGAATAGTACTCGGAGTCCTCCTTCTCTTTCATTTTTAACTTAAGCATATCCATTTCTGCACATTCCATTATTTTTTGTAGAACTAAGTCCCCTGTGGGAGTGTTGGGTCCTTTCCACATTTGTGTGAAAGCTATCCTGGCTGCTGTTAGAATGTGTAAGATAATATATTTTATTTCTTTTGGATATTGATCTTTAATGATTCCTAATAGAAAGAGTTCTGGTTTAGGTTCAATTTGATGTCCTGTAATTTCCTGCATCCAATTTTTAATTGTAGTCCAGTAGGTCCTGGTCTTGGGGCATAACCACCACATATGATAGAAGGTACCATCAGCTTGTTGGCATTTCTCCCCCAAAACATTTCAACTTCCACAGATTGCAGCTTCCTGGGGTCGTGGGATCGCCTTTTGCAACCTTCTCAGCTGGCTTCCAACAAGCAAAGTCACTGGTTGTGGGGAAGCAGGATTCACTTAACAACCATGGCCAAAAAAAAGGGTTGTAAAACCGAGAGAGGACTCACTTTAACAACTGCCTTGCTTGTCAACAGACATTCTTCTCCCAACTGTAGTACTAAGTCGAGGTTTCCCTGCATGACCTTTTGATCCTACAACCACCACCACCACACACACACCCTGTTTACTTACAAAAGTCAGCTGAGGGTTTAGAAATTCAGCATGTTGTCACTGAGCAAACCAGAGTAGCTCCGACAAGTATCAGCAAGAGTGCAGCTCAACTTCACCACCATTTCTTTAATCCCCAAAGAATGGCCAAATAAAGAACAGAAAAGAAACAAAATCTGACTTGTTCGCAGAACTATCGGTTCCTTAAGACAATGGTACCATGCACGTTAACCAATTATCACAAAAGACACAGTGCTGAGTATTTATCTCTTGCGATACAAGGCCGGTGCTATTTGTTATGCATTAAAGTTACAGAGTTAGGAACTGTTTGTTTATTTAGCTCAGATGCCCCTGACCGTTTGTCCATTAGGAAAGAGATATTTTCTCTCCTTCCAAATATACTGCTAATTTATTCATTTGAATAAATCATACCCCATACGGTTGCATGAAACTCTGTCTGGCTAAAGGCCAGGGACAAACCTACTTCTCTGAGTCTTGTTTAGACCAGGGGGTCTCCAACCATGGCCACTACTTTAAGCCTAGAGGACTTCAACTCCCAGAATTCCCCAGCCAGCTTAAAGTGGCTACGGTTGGAGACCTCCGGTTTAGATTACAAGAACAGATCATGATGCACCTGGGAGGATATATATATATATATATTTTCCAAAAGAGGAATGCAAGGGAATAAGGCTGAGATATGATACCCAGTCAGACAGCTTTGCAACTTGGGTGCAGGGAAGACATATTTTTCTAACCTAAGTTCACAAGTTGTAAAAGTGCCATAACTGCCAACCGCTGATGCCAAAGGACCCCTCAAGCGCCCTGTTGCAGGATAGGGGATATGAGGTGAAAATTCATAATTGTAATAATACAGTAGTCCTTGACTTACAACCATTCATGTAGCGACTGTTCAAAGTTACAACTGCACTGGAGAAAGTGTCTTGCGGCCGTTTCTCACATGTACGACCATTGCAGCATCCTCACGGTCAGTGATCAAACTCTGGATGCTTGGCGACGGGTTCATATTTATGACGGTCGCCGTATCCTGGGATTCCCTTCTGACAATCAAAGGCAATGGGGAAGCCAGATTCACTGAACAACTGCCTTACTTAACAACTGCAGTGATTCACTCCAACCACTGTGGCGAGGAAGGTCATAAAACGGGGCAGAACCCAACTTCATCACCCTCTTGCTTAGCAAGCAGCAGCTTCAGGCTCAACTGTGGTCGTACGTCGAGGACAACCTCTAAGGCTCTGCAGAATCTCTGCTGGGTTTTTCTCCCTCCCAAGTGCAACCTTTTCTCCAGTCCCCCGAACGAACGAACGGCAGGATAATTAATGTGGCTCAAGGAACAAGCAAATAAATGCCTGGGCTCAAGACAAAACAGCCCATGTTCTCAGATAGGACTCCGATTACAACACCACCCTCACGCAAAGGCAAGGGTGGGCGGGGGACACTACGAAAGCGAAGTGAGTCACTTGCATAAAATCCATTGCAACAGGACCTGAGTTTCCTGTGGGTTTGCAGGGAGGGGGGGCGACTTTTGACACAGAGGCCTGCTTGTCTGTGCGGGCGTGTACATTCTCCAGAGCAAAGGGGCAAAGGGAGAAGAAGGCCTTGAGGCCAGGGAGTGGGGTACACTTCACAGGGGTTGGAAGGAACGGCCCCTTTTGAAAAAGGGCAGCTTTACACCTTGTTGGACTTCCAACTCCCAGAATTCTTGAACCAGCCATGCTGGCTTTGGGGATTCTGGGAGTTGAAGTCCGCCGGCCGTAGTCCTCCACTTACGATCACAACTGAGCCCAACGTTCCCGTTGCTAAGTGAAAACATTGGTTAGGGGAATTTTTGCAGCATCTGTCGACCTTTCTTGCCACCGTTGTTGAATGGATTATTGCAGTTTTTAAGTGGCAGGAACAGCTGGCAGGAATAGCTAACACCTGAGAAGATAGGCTCAAGATCCAGATGGATTCTTGACAGACTAGAACACTGGGCCATATCTAACACAATGAAATTCAAGGTAGAGAAAAGTAAAGTCCTACACTCAGGCAAGGAAAACCCAAAGGACACACACAAACTGGGTGAAACCAGGCTCAACAGCAGTAACTGGGAGAGGGATCTTGGAGTCTTAACGGACAACCAGCTAAATAGGAGCCAGCCGTGTGCAGCAGCAGCCACAAAAGCTAATGTAATCCTAAATTGTATTAACAGAGACATATTGAGATCAAGGGAGGTACTGAAACCACTCTACAAAGCCTTAGTAAGACCCCACCTAGAGTACTGCATCCAGTTTTGGTCACCACACTATAAAAAAAGACGTTGAGACTCTAGAAAGAGTGCAGAGAAGAGAGCAACCAGGATGATTAGGGGACTGGAGGCTAAAACATATGATGAACGATTGCAGAAACTGGGCCTGACTGGTCTAGAGAAGAGAAGGACCAGGGGAGACAGGAGAGCATCTTCCAATATTTGAGGGGCTGCCACAGAGAGGAGGAAGGGGTCAAGCTATTTTCCAAAGCACCAAAGGCCAAACTGAACAAGGAGAGATTCAACCTGGAAATAAGGAAGAATTTTCTGGGAGAACAATCTACCAATGGAACAGAAGTTGCCTTCAGAAGTTGTGGGAGCTTCATCCCTGGAGGCTTTCAAGAAGAAACTGGACTGCCATCTGTCAGAAATGGTGTAGGGTCTCCTGCTTGGGCGGGGGTTGGACTAGATGACTTTACAAGGTCCCTCCCAACTCTGATTATTTGTTATTATCTGTTATAGTTAATGAATCCGGTTTCCTTATTGACTTTGCTTGTCAGACGGTCTCAAAAGGGGATTCCTTCCCCCCGCCCCGACACTGTGATCTTCATAAATATGAATCAGTTGCCAAGCCTCTGAATTTTGATCACATCCCCATGGATATGCTACAATGTCGTAAGTGTGAAAAATAGTCCTAAATCACTTTTTTCAGGGCCGTTGTAAGTTGGAACGGCCACTAAATGAACTGTTGTACGTCGAGGTCTACCTATGGTTGCCCACCCCTGATTTCGAAGGACAAAAGAAGTGGCTTCTCCAGAAAGGACTTCTGGGTCAATGCACCAAAGGAGGTTTTTTAGGAATCTTCCACCTAATTGAACAGCTGCAGCACTGCATCCCAGCTCGATCCCTTCTAGATGAACTGAGTGTTAATTCCCAGGCCCAAAAACAAGGGACTGGGGGAAGTGGCCCATTTGTGGAGACAATCTATTCTGCACCAAACATTTCCACAGAGCATCAAACGCCAATTCATACCTGCAAGCACACCACGGAGGCAAGCCGCTGAATCTCCCTCCCTCCCTCCCTCCCTATATATATATATATATTACTCCGAGAAGCACAAAGCTGAAGACGCAAGCCTGAAGATGATGAATGAGACTTCATCGAAACGTCACCTAGATACTTCCAATTTTACGCAGGAGAAAACCCGAATAACCAAAGATCCATATATATATAAAGGAACACAATGTTGCCAGCCAATCAAGACACAAAAAGAGTCACAAAGCAGACAGAAGATATTAGAAACACCAATCAAGCAGAACACAGCAAACTCCAAGACCAATAAACACAAACCAAGACTCCCAACCAATCTGGATGAAGAAAAAATCATTCTGGCACAGCAGTAGGCTAGCACCAAATTTAAAACAGAAATGGCTGTGAAAGTCTGACTCACAGATGAACACAATACAGAAGCCTGATGATGGTGGATGAGATTCTGCCTAAACATTGCTACAACTTTAAAAGCACAACTATAATGACGTGGGAAAATACCCAAACAAAGCTGAATACCATACATGTAAGTACCTGTGAAAACTTAAGAAATATATAAAAATATATAAATATAAATATAAATAAATTTGGCACGTGTGTTCCTCTTAGCTTCTAGGTGCTCACTAAGAAAGGATTTTTTGACCATCAGAGCATTAGTATTTCCTATATTATTATTAACACGCTCTGATGCTAAGGAGTTCTATTCCCCCTCCCCACCTGGAAAGAAATATGTTCCAAATGCAAAACACAAGCAGAGGAGAGGAGTTTCCGTTTCCGTTTCACAGCACCAACCAGCTTTAGTACAGAACAGTTGAGCTAAGCCACACCCAGGCTCCTTGTTCTCTCCTTCTTGCTCACACAGCAAATATTCTTTCAGTTTCCAAACAGCCCTCAACTCTCACACACTGACAGGATGCTAGCCAGATGAATACCAATCGATGCTGATAGGCAGAGGCAGAATTCCTCCCCCTCACACACACTTATTTTCCTCCCCAAAAACTAAGCCAGATCACATAGTTTCATAGCAAAGCACGGGTATCGAGCTTGTACTAAATATATTTACTTTTAGATCCTGCTGGATTCTGGGGGGAATTTACTCCAAGTGGCTAAGTTTGCAGCCAATGTTGTGCACGGGGTCTTTTAGGGTTCATTGCATTGTGCCTGCCTAGAAAAAGGGGTTATAAAGAAAATAATGGAATGTGCAGTGATAAGTACATTAACACTGGCAATTAGAGAGCAAGAAGAAAAAGAATATTATAAAATATGGGATTTATTTTATCAATGGCTAGATAGAAAAACAGGAAAATGAAATATATTATAATATAAAGGTAATATAATAATGAATATAATCCAATAGTAATGATATGTTACAAATGTTTATTATGGAATGAATTATAATATGAGCTAGAACTAGTAAAAACTGAGACTTGCTCTAAAAGCATAATATGAATTTACAATTAAAGTCTAACGATGATGTAATAATAACGTAACATGATATGGAAAGTAATATATTGAGTAATATAATCAGAATATAAATTTAACTGTAAGAGAAAAAGACAATAGATACTTTGCACAAGAAATATGTACCAACCAACACACTGTACAGCTGAAAGGTTTTATTTGTTGTTTTATGTTTATTTTTATTCATGTTTGTTGTTAAAAAATAAGAAACTTTTACAAAAGAAAAAGGGGTTATAATTCAGTCATTTGCTTAAGCCTATGATGCAAAGTCAGCCCACCGCTGGAGTAGATTCTCCCTTGATTTTTTGAAGGATTCAACACAATTAGCAGCTCCAAAGAGACTCCCCTCCAAACAGCTCCTGGTTGCGAAAAAGCTAATAAGAAATGAGACGCAAAAGCTCTCTCCAATCACAGAGCTCAGGTGAAAATTAATTTTCTGCTCCGATGGACCCAGCATACATTCCACTCTGTTAGGTCAAACGAGCTGCTTTTATCATGCAAGACCTGCCAACTTCAGGTGGGATCCCAATGTAATAAGGGAATAATATTCCTGCAACCGCTGACGCACTGGGCTTATTGTCTTGCCGGCCAAGGCTGACGCCATTGCAAACAAAGCCCGCCATGGAAAGACCTCCCTGCATAGGAAAACAGGATGTCACATCAGTAACTGCACGCGTTTGGCTCCCCATCGCTCCACCGCAAGGGAAAACAAAGAGTTAAAAGTAAAGTCTTACACTTAAGCAAGAAAAACCCCAAGGACACCTATAGACTGGGTGAAACCAGGCTTAATAGCAGTAACTGTGAGGGATCTTGGAGTCTTAGTGGACAACCAACTAAATAGGAGCCAGCCGTGTGCAGCAGCAGCCCCAAAAGCCAATGCAATCCTAAGTTGTATTAACAGAGGGATACAATCGAGATCAAGCGAAGTACTAATACCACTCTATAAAGCCCTTGTAAGGCCACACCTAGAGTACTGCATCCATTTTTGGTCACCACACTATAAAAAAAGATGTTGAGATTCTAGAAAGAGTGCAGAGAAGAGCAACCAGGAGGATTAGGGGACTTTAGGCTAAAACATATGAAGGATGGTTGCAGGAACTGGGCCTGGCTGGTCTAATGAAGAGAAGGACCAGGGGAGATAGGAGAGCATCTTCCAATATTTGAGGGGCTGCCAGAGAGAGGAAGAAGGGGTCAAGCTGTTTTCCAAGACACCTGAATGCCAGACAAGGAATAATGGATGGAAACTGAACAAGGAGATAATTAACCTGGAAATAAGGAGGAATTTTCTGACAGTGAGAACAATCAACCGAAGGAACAGAAGTTGCCTTCGGAAGTTGTGGGACCTTCATCAGTGGAAGCTTTCAAGAAGAGATTGGCTTCCATCTGTGAGAAATGGTATAGGGTCTCCTGCTTGGGCAGGGGGTTGGACTAGATGACCTACAAGATCCTTTTCAACTGTTGATCTGTTAAAGGCTGGCAACACAACCCAAAGAGCCGCATCATGGTGCCTGTAGGGGCCAGGTGTTCACCAAGCATTTTTGGCTACCCCACCTGTCCCCATGTTCCATCTCTTACTGCAGGGAACCCTCAACTTTCATCCATCCATTTAGTGAGTATGTTAAAGTTGAGAAAAGCATTGGAAAAAAAGCGACTTACCCCCAGTCCTTGCACTTACAACCGTTTCAGCAGTGTTTCTCAACCTTGGCGACTGTCAGATGTGTGGAGCTCAATTTCTGGAGTTCCACACATCTTAAAAATGGTCAAGGTTAAAATGACAGCATTCTCAACATCACAATTCGGGTACTTGGCCACTGTGTGTGTATTTGCAATAGTTCCAATTGTCTCAGGGACGTGGGATCACCATTTGTGACTTTCTGATAAGTTTCCGATAAGCGAAGTCAATGGGGGGGCGGGGGGAATTGGATTCGCTTAACGATGATGTGATTCGCTTAACAACTGTCATGATGTGCTTAGTCACTGTGGCAAAACAGGCCGTAAAATTGGCATGAGTCACTTAACAACTGCTTTGCTTACCAAGAGAAATTCTGGCCTCAATTGTGATTGTAAGTTGAGGACTTGATTCTATGTACATCGCATGCTTTTTCCCTTTCTGTCGCGTTTAACAATCATCGTTTGATGGATATTTTCAGCCGTGGTGGTGTATGTTAGTTAGAATGCAGCATTGCAGGCTAATTCTGCTAACTGCCAGCAGTTCGATCCTGACCGGTTCAAGCTCAGCCTTCCATCTTTCTGAGGTTGGTAAAATGAGGACTAGATTGTTGGGGAAAATACGTTGACTCTGTAAATTGCTTAGAGAGGGCTGTAAAGCACTATGGAACTGTATATAAGTCTAACTACTATTGCCTTCCTTCCTTCCTTCCATCCATCCATCCATCCATCCCATTCCATCCATCCATCGTTTGCACTGGTTAGAATGCAGTATTGCAGGCTGACTCTGCCAACTGCCAGCAGTTTGATCTTGACTGGCTCAGGGTTGACTCAGCCTTCCATCCTTCCAAGATTGGTAAAACAAAGACCCAGATTGTGGTGAGTAATAGGCTGACTCTGTAAACTGCTTAGAGAGGGCTGGAAAGCACTGTGAAGTGACAGTCTAAGATCTATCTCTGTCTGCCTGCCTGCCTTTCTCTCTCTCTCTCTCTCCATCCATCCATCCAATCTATCTCCATCTGTATCTAAGAGCCATGGTGGTATAGTGGTTAGAATGCAGTATTGCAGGCTAACTCTGCAACCACCAGCAGTTCAATCCTTACCGATGGACTCAGCCTTCCATCTTTCTGAGGTTGGTAAAATGAGGACCCAGATTGTTGGAAGCAAGAGGCTGGCTCTGTAAATCTTTCAGAGAGGGCTGTGAAGCAGTATATAAGTCTAAGTGCTTTCTCTCTCTCTCTCTTCATCCATCCATCCGTCCAATCTATGTCTATACCTATCTAAGAGCTGTAGTGGCATAGTGGTTAAGAACGCAGTATTGCAAGCTAACTCTGCCCACTGCTAGCAGTTCGATTCTCACTGGCTCCAGATTGACTCAGCCTTCCATCCTTCCGAGGTGGGTAAAACAAGGACCCAGATTCTTGGGGACAATAGGCTGACTCTGTAAACTGCTTAGAGAGGGCAGGGAAGCCCTGGGAAGCGGCATATAAATCTAAGCGCTATTGTTATTATTCAGGAGGGGTTGCCCTCAAGATGGGGAATCTGGGGAGTGGGGCGGCAACCCTGGCCAGATCAAAAAGAGGTTGCCAGTTACTGCTCTGCATGAATCACTGTTTTAGGATGGTTTCCTTCCAAACACGGAGCCCGCCCAGCAAGTGACTCACTGCAAAATCTTGCTTTTTATATCCTCTACGAGGGGTTGAGCCCTTCACATGCCAGACTGATGTGCCTTTCCCCCCAGAGCATGCAGAAAGCATGACTCAGAACGAGGGGCGGTCCGTGCTAGCATCATTGAGCGGGGGAAAAAAAAACCCCGACAGGAACCCTTTTTTGGTTCTTCTCCCCCCCCCCCTGGCAGTTTTACAACCACACATTCTCGGCATGCTAGGACAAAGCTGTGGTTTCTCAGCCCCAGTCAGATCTTCAGGCCTTCCATCCTCCCACTGGCTCCCACAACAAAGTCCTTTTTGTGCCCGAGTGGTTTTTGCAGACAGTAGGGAATTGTCCCCCTTCCCCCACTCCTCAAGGCCTGAAGTCGGGGGGGGGGGGGGGCAAGACAAGAGCCCTAGAAACTTTGCGGTAGAGGCTGGCAGTGAGGAGGGGAGGTGCTTTCCTAACCCCCCCCCCTTTCCAATTTGAAGAAACAAAGTATAGTTAACCCTCCAAAAGTTTGCCAACCTTGGCCCTTTGAAGCTGGGAGGAGTTCAAACCTCCAGAGTTCTCCAGCCAGCAAGCGACAGCCGTAAGCGTGAGGATTGGTTTTAAGTCGCTTTTTTTCAGCAGTTGCTAAATGAATGGTTGAAAGTCAGAGACTATCTGTATGCAGTGCTTATCTAATGTGCCTTTAGATTTTTTTTCTAATTTAATCCTTTTATTTTAATCCAAGATTACATAAATTAAATTATATTTGCATTGATTTTATATAGCTTAAAAATCTAGTTTCTGTTCTCTTTTTTTCTCTTATTTTTTTCTATCTCTTTTTCTGAGCGGTGTTTTTAAATATCTACTAATGTACTTTAAAAAAAAAAATCTTTCAAAAACCAGGATCACAGAATCCTAAACCGCCATTAGATGGCAGCCAAGGTTATTCACTGTGTCTCTTTGCTGCCATCTAGTGCTCATTTGGGTCTTGCAGCCCAGTTTCAGATCCATCTTTAAAAGGCTTAGCATGGACTCAGGGATTATTTGGAGCCAGGGAGCAACATCTGCCATAACTTCTAGTTTCTCTCCATTGGTATCAACCTCTTGTTGTCTTTAAAATACAGGTAGTCCTCAACTTAAAGCCACAATTGAGCCCAAAATTTATGTTGTTAAGTGAGACATTTGTTAAGTGAGTTTTGCCCCATTTTACAACCTTTCTTGCTATAGTTGCTGAGTGAATGAATCACTGCAGTTGTTAAGTTAGTAACACGGTTGTTAAGTGAATCTTCCCAGGACACTGCAACCGTCATAAATATGAGCCAGTTGCCAAGCACCTGAATTTTAATCATGTGACCATAGGGAGGTTACAAAGGTCGCAAGTGTAAGAAATGCTTCTAAAATCCCTTTTTTTCATGGCCATTATAGCTTTGAACGGTCACCACACGAATGGTTGTAAGTGTAGGACTACTGTATTATTTCAATTATGAATTTCCACCTCTGTCCTCCTTTCCTGCGAGGTCTACCTGTATTTATGAGTTTGCTAAAATGTGGGAAAAATACACCCTCCAGGTCTTTCTGAAACCCAACAGTTTACTTCAACAACGGCAAGGACTAAACCCCAATATTTTGGGCATCAAAGGAGTCACGGTGGCGCAGTAGTTGGAGTGTAGTACTACAGGCTACTCTCACCAGGCTCAAGGTTGACTCAGCCTTCTGTCCTTCTGAGGTGGGCAAAACAAGGACCCAGATTATTGGGTGTAAGAGGCTGACTGTAAACCGCTTAGAGAGGGCTGGAAAGCACTGTGGAGCGGTATAGAAGTCTAAGTGCTATTGCTATATTTGCTGTGATATGGCTTGGAATAAAAAAAGGGGATATGGGTAATCCTTGGTTTTGCGGCTGCAATTGTGACTGGTAACTCTCTTGCTAAGTGCTGTGGTCACTAAGCATATGACCTCAATAACATGTATGACCTCACTTCCACTTCAGTCATTAAGCAAGTCACTCTGGTTGTTAAGTGAGCCATCATCTTCTTTCCTTCCTTCCTTCCTTCCTTCCTTCCTTCCTTCCTTCCTTCCTTCCTTCCTTCCTTCCTTCCTTCTTTTCTTCCTGTTAGAATGCAATATTGCAGTCTGATTCTGCCCACAGCCAGGAGTTTGATTCTGACTGGCTCAAGGTTGACTCATCCTTCCGTCCTTCTGAGGTGGGTAAAATGAGGACCCAGATTGTTGGTGGGGGACAAGAGGCTGACTCTGTAAACTGCTTAGAGAGGGCTGTAAAATCACTGTGAAGCGGTATATAAGTCTATTGCTATTGCCCTTCCCTCCCTCCTCCCCTCCATCCATCCATGATGCACAGTGGTTAGAATGCAGCATTGCAGGCTAACTCTGCCCACTGCCCTGAGTTCGATTCTCACTGGCTCCAGGTTGACTCAGCCTTCCCTTCCTTCTGAGGTGGGTAAAAGGAGGACCCAAAATTGTTGAGGGAAAGCATTATGAAGTGATATATAAGTCTAAGGGCTACTGCTAACAAGCAGCTCAGCCCACAAGTCTCCTCCAGCCTCATCTCCAGACTGGATGTTAAACCACCAAACATTTCCCACGACCTACACTATTTGCTCCCTAAAAAAAAGTAGGCCGGCTCTGCATAAAACATTGCAACCACGCTGTGTGCTTCGCTCCCCAAAATCAGTGTTTGTTTTTGCATCAGTTAATTCATGGGCGCATCTGCATGCTCTCCCCACGTAACAGCTGACTCTGCTCGGAGGCAAAAATAAATAGCGCTTTGACACGGCAGCATTTGGCATATTATTCCTCTTTTCCCAAAACAGCTGAGCTGCTCCCTGACCAGGCATTTTACTCCGCAAAGAATCCATCTTTTTGCTGCAGAGTCCATGAATATTATCAACAACCGAAGAGCCAACAATAAAAATATAACAAGCAACAACAACTCTTTGGTTCTGGCCCTTCAGAGAAACACAGGAAACACAAAAATAGAATCATAAGGTGGAAGGGACCTTGGAGGTCTTCTAGTCCAACCCCCCCCTCCTCAAAGCAGGAGATCTTATGTCATCTAGGTCAAATGACTGCCCAATCTCTTCTTGAAAATCTCCATTGATGCCTTCTGGAGGCAAGTTGTTTCCCTGAATGTTCTTGGTGTCAGGAAATTTCTCCTTAATTCTAGGTTGGATCTCTGCTTTATTAATTTCCATTAGTTTGTCTAATTTATCCATTGTCATAATGTCATAATTTCACATTATGCAATTGTTGTAATTTCAAAATTGCCTTTCAGGAAGCAAGCAAAGCGATGGTAAAATTAAAATAAAATAAATCAAAATCCAATAAGGAAATGTTCTCAACAAGTTCTCTCTCCTGGCTCCATTAAAGGTCATTTGGTTTTTATTCTCCAACAAATGGAAGTGTCCTGTCCATTTTATTTCCCAGGACTTCAGGCACCAATCCAGCAAACTGTATTAATGTCTAGGGATGGAGCATTTCCTTCCAAGAAAGCACTAATGGGCTTGGCTTTTTTTTTTTTTGCATCCCAACTATCCAGTAAGGCATGCAAGTTTGTGAGAATCATTTAGCAAAGAAGGCCAGCATGCTGGAATCTTGGATCCAGATGGGGAACATAACACTGATCCAAGAAACATCACAACACAGAGGACTCATTCCACCAGCTTGGAATTCTCTTCATAATCCAGAAATTGAGCCCGAGAGAGACTGGCCTTCCCACACCCTCTAAAGCAATAAGCCCATGAGACCTGAGACAGCTACTCAAAGCCAGGGGGAGGAGGAGGAGGAGAAGGAAGAGGAGGAGAAGGAGGAGAAGGGAAATTCTTCCTGTTTTGAGAACACATTCTCCTTGTCTCTGCTTTCTTGCGCTGAATTGGCCTTTTCTAAACTTCTGCATGTGCCAGATGAGTCCTACGATGGATGTGTGGCAGATCCATGTCTAAAGGCCTCCTTCGCCAGAAGAACTGCCAAGCCAGCCAAGATAAATTTGACACACGCACAAATCTGCTGACAATGGTCCAAGAGAAATCCTCTTAAATTTCTGACTCAAGTACTCATATGCCCTCATCTGTCTTTCCTTCACAAGGCATTATTTATTGCCTATTTTTGACAAAAAGTGCCAACCTTTGTCTCATAAACCACAGAATGAATGAATATGCAAAAGCAAAGTAACACAAAGATAATTAAAAGGCCTGGGGAGAACTTGGTCCCTACTAAAAATAAATAAATAAATAAGGGGCTCAATTTATTTGGGAAGCTGACATTAAGAAGTGATTCCTGCCTTAATGTCCCACAGAATGAGAAACCTGGGAGAGAATCTCACTGATGAAGCATGGAAAAGAGACAGGAGGGAAATGCACAGGATCTTAATATGCTTTCTTAGCCCAGATGTCTTAAGACTACAAGTTCTATAATCTTCTCAGCTTTTTGGTCATGCCGTCTGAGGGTTGGTATAAGAATCGGCGCTCAATACATTTGGGGTGGTGGTGGTGAAAAGCAGGCGAAATGCCGGCTGTTTCCCACAGGTAGCTGCAGGAAATGCCATCTGAGATATGAGCATCACAGCAGCATGCCTGCCACCGGTCCAAACAACAATAGTAATGATAATATCCAAAAATATTTATTAATTTATTGCATCCTGCTTATATGACATGTCTTGTGCCAAAGGATCTTAATATGGCTGCCTCCAACAGAAACAACAATCAAATAATTAAGGCACATTAAGACAATTGATAGCCACGTTCAATAAAAATAAAATAAAGGCACTCATTAAAAGTTAAAGGGCTACCTTCTTCCAACTTTCATCTGGGGAAACCTTTTATGCACCAGAGAGGATGCTTGGAAATGACATGTCCTGATGGATGCCCATTCTCCTTCCAGAAATGAAGCCTAATTGATCCAGGAGCTCCTTCCCAGCTGAATACAACATCACTGAGCAAAGCTTTTTGGAAACAGGCACTCCTCCACTTATGACCACAATCGTACCCAACATTTCCGTTGCCAACCAATACAGCTGTGAAGTGAATTTTGCTGTAGTGCCCTTGTTAGAGTTGGACTCTGAGGGAGAGGAGGAACAGTGGACAGGGAGTGGAGGTGTGGCTCCGGAGGTTGTGGAGGAGGCTGGGGAAGGGCAGAGGCTGGTTGGGCAGTCAGAGGAAGAACCAGGCCCATCCCCTCTGCATCCCAGGGCACGCAGGGAGGAACGGAGAAGGCAACAACTTGCCTTATGAGAGAGGAAGCGGCCATGATCCCCCTCATTAGTTGCAACTGGGGAGAATAGTATGTTAGAGAGATGTTAAAACACAGTGTTGCCAGAAGCAAAGCGTGTGTTATTCTGGGCTGAAGTTATCTTGGTTGGCGTCCTTCCAACAGACTGTGCTTTGTTATCTCCTTGAAGTTCGTAATTACTTATCCTGGTCCGTTGTGGAATTTCCTTCATTGTAGGTTGTTTTGGTTTTTTATTTCACCTCTATCATTAAGTTCGGACTGTGTTGCTTTCTTTTGAAGACTATTTTTGAATAAGTTTTATCTCCAACTTAGAATTATTGAACATTGGGGCCAAGTTGGAGGCAATAAAGGACATTTATCTATGTTTTGGATTTTGTTACGTTTGCGTTACACTCCAGGTCACCACATTTGCCTCATTTTACCAGCTTTCTTGCCACCATTAAGTGAGTAATATGGTTGTTAAGTGAATCGTGCTTCCCCATCGACTTTGCGGTCTCAAAAGGGGATCCAATGACCCCCCCCAGGACACTGCAACCGTCGTAAGTATGAGTCAGTTGCCAAGCATCCGAATTTTTATCACGTGACCATGGGGATGCTGCAATGGCCATAAGTGTGGAAGAAGTGTTATATAAGTCCCTTTTTTCAATGCTGTTGTAACTTTGAACAGTCACTAAACAAATTATTGTAAGTCAGGGACTACCTGTGATTAACACCCGATAAGCCATCTCAACCTTCCCACATCTGACATCTCCCAGTTGTGCTGGCCTACAAGTCCCAGAATTCTCCAGCTATCCAGTGGCCTTAGGCCAACTGGCTGAGAATTCTGGGAGCTGCGGACACCAGGTTGGGCGACTCTGGATTATCAACCCAGCATACTGGTGACATGACATCCATATTCCAGTATTTGAGGAGGCTGCCACAAAGAAGAAGGGGTCAAATTATTTTCCAAAGCACCTGAGGGCAGGACAAGAAACAATGGGTGAAAACCTGGAATTGAAGGGAAATTTCCTAAAGGTGAGAGCAGTCAACCCATTGAACAGCCTTCAGAAATGGTGGGCGCTCCATCACTGGAAGTTTAAAAAAAGTAACTGGACAGTCACTTATCTGGAATGTTATGGGTTCTCCTGCTTGAGCAGGGGTTGGACTAGAAGACCTCCAAGGACCCTCCCATACTACCACCTCTTACAATACTAGGCACAGTATCAACAGTAGAGACCTTCCAATTTCTAGGTTCTACTATATCACATGACCTAAAATGGACATCTAACATCAAAAATATCATCAAAAAAGCACAACAAAGAATGTTGTTTCTGCACCAACTCAGGAAGCTCAAAGTGCCCAAGGAGCTGCTAATTCAGTTCTACAGAGAAATTATGGAGTCTATCATCTGCACCCCTATAATTGTCTGGTTTGGTTCTGCAACCCAACAGGAAAGACACAGACTTCAGAGGATAATTAGGACTGCAAAAAAACCAATTACTACCCACCTGCCTTCAATTGAGGACCTGTATCCTGCACGAGTCAAAAAGAGGGCTGTGAAAATATTTACAGACCCCTCACATCCTGGACATAAACTGTTTCAACTCCTTCCCTCAAAACAACACTATAGAGCCCTGCACACCAGAACAACTAGACAGAAGGACAGTTTTCCCCCGAAAACCATCACTCTGCTAAACAAATAATTCCCTCAACATTGCTCAACTATTTACAAAGTCTCCACTACTATTGCTGTTAATCTTCTCATCACTCCTTATCACCCATCCCCTCCCACTTGTGACTGTATGACTGAAACTTTGTCGCTTGTATCCTGACGATTTATATTGTTCCTAGTATGATTTGATTGTTGATTGTACCCTATGACTATCATCAAGTGTTGTACCTTATAATTCTTGATTCTTAACGAATGTACCTTTTCTTTATGTATACTGAGAATATTTACACCAAGACAAATTCTTTGTGTGTCCAGTCACACTTGGCCAATAAAGAATTCTATCCTATTCTATCCTATTCTATCCTATTCTATTCTATTCTATTCTATTCTATTCTATTCTATTCTGTTCTGTTCTGTTCTACTCTAATTTCTATTCTATTCTACATTCCATTTTTCTATTCTATTCTATTCTAATTCCATTCCATTCCTTATTCTATTCTAATTCTATTCCATTCCATTCCTTATTCTATTCTATTCTATTCTATTCTATTCTATTCTATTCTATTCTATTCTATTCTATTCTATTCTATTCTATTCTAGCCTAGCCTAGCCTAGCCTAGCCTAGCCTAATCTAGCCTAGCCTAGCCTAGCCTAGCCTAGCCTATTCTTACTTCCATTCCATTCTGTTCCAGCTGCCTCCAAAGGCCTTCAAGGCACCCCGAGCAGAGATACTCTGCCCGCTTCCAAGCAAGGACCTTCGGAGACACCAGGACGGTCTTGCTTCTCCGCAGCAGGTCCAGGCATGAGTCTCTGGCTCCCACAGCCATTCCTCACCCAGCCTGTGCCTGCAAGCTACAAATATTGCCCAAGACAGCACATACCTGCCTTCTTAAGAAGGGAAGAGCTGAAGAGGAGGAAGGCAAGCAGGTGGGCCTGATTTTGCGAACTGGCTCTTTGGCGAGTTTGATGCTCCAATCCAACCAACTGAGCAGTGCAACTGTCCACTGAACTCAACTACACACAGTTGATTTAGGTTGGACCTCCAACTTTCTCTAAGGACAGAAGGATTTTTCACAGTACTTGTTCTGGCCCAGGCTTCCCAAGATCATGAAGCTGACTCCTCATCCTGATCAAATCCCTTTTATTTAGGTTAAAGGGAATTCCTCTCCAACAAAGTCCCGGCGAACAGTCTTTCAGGAGATTTCACCACTCTACAGACCTTTATCAAGCTGGGAGAGTTACCAGGCCGATATCTTTCAAACGCCACACCGTAGCAGCAATTACTTGGCAAGAAGTCAGGAACAGATCTTCATCCCAATGAACGCATCACGCCTGGGGTTCCTACAAAGGCCCTTTGTACAACAGCAAAACCACTCCAAGGGACAGGAAGCCCCCCCATTCCACCAGGTTGGAGCCATCTCTGCAGTAGAGTATCTCGGACCAGCATTGCCGGTGACAGCCCAACCCATAAACAGCATCTCCAGCTCTCGTTCTTGTCAAGACTTGTTTGGATCTTTGACAGCCATGATGTTTTCACGCCTGATTGTTGCTGGGGTGAAAAACACCAGGTGTTTCTCCTACCTACCCACCTCCTAGAAAAACCCTCCTTCCCTACAAGAAGGATCATTTGACAGGGGGACCAGGGATCCAGAATGGTCATGGCCGTCCGTGCATTGGATGAGTTCAAGCCCAAACTGGACTACCGTCTCCCCAGGATGCTTTAACCTGGATCGCTCTATAGAGGAAGGGGAGGGACTCGGAGTCCTCCATGCCTCTTCCAATTCTGATTCCAGTCAATCAATCAGAACAGAGGTGGAAGGGACCTTGGAGTTCATCTAGTCCAGGGGTGTCCAACCTTGGCAACTTTAAGACTTGTGGACTTCAACTCCCAGATTTCCTCAGCCAGCAAAGCTGGCTGAGGAATTCTGGGAGTTAAAGTCCACAAGTCTTAAAGTTGCCAAGGTTGGACACCCCTGATCTAGTCCAAGCCCCTGTTCAAGTGGGAGACCCTACTCAATTCGAGACAGGGGACTGTCCACTCTCTCCTTAAAAGCCTCCAGTGATGAAGCACCTGCAACGTCTGAAGGCATGCCTGGTTAACCGTTCTGACTTTTAGGAAATTTCTCCTCAACTCCAAGTTGCTTCACTCTTTGATTAATTTCCATCTATTGGTTCTTCTCTTGCCTTCTGGTGCTTTGGAAAATAAGTTGACCCCCTCCTCTTTCTGGCAGCCCCTGAGATACTGGACTACTGCTGTATGACACTGGGCTGTTTTCTGATGGCTCTTTGGCAGTTTCTTGGTTGGGGGGTTGTTTACGTCATTGTTGGTCTCAAGTTGGTCATCCCAAACTGCTCTCACCCAAGAAAAGTCTGTCCTGGAACCCTGACTGTAACCCGGCTGCTCCAAATTGCAAGCATAGAATAGAATGGAGCTGGAAGGAACCTTTGAGGTCTTCTAGTCCAGCCCCCTGCTTCAGCAGGAGAACCTCCACCATTTCAGACAAGTGGCTGTCGAGTCTCTTCTTTAAATCCTCCAGTGATAAAACACCCACAATTTCTGGAGGCAAGTTGTTCCATTGGTTAATTGTTCTCCCTGTCAGGAAATTCTTCCTTATTTCCAGGTTGCTTCTCTCATTGGTTAGTTTCCATCCATTGTTTCTTCCCTCTGGTGCTTTGGAGAATAGTTTGACTCCCTCTTCTTTGGGGCAGCCCCTCAAATACTGGAACACTGCTATCATGTCCCCATTAGTCCTTAATTTCTCTAAACTGGCCAAACCCAGTTCCTGCAACCGTTCTTCCTATGTTTTGTTTTTGTTCATCGTCTTTGTTGCTCTTCGCTGCAATTCTTCCAAAGTCTCAAAATCGAGGAGCCATGAATAAAGGTTGAGTTTTGGAACCAGAAGTCCATCCCTTCCCTCCATCAATCACAGCTTAGGTAGTTTAGGCAAGGGAAATCATGCTTCCTGGACAAAGGCCTTGTAAATAAAAAATGAAATAAAACCTTGGGGAGGTGCATTCCCCCCATTTCCCTTAAGTGCTGCGGGGAAATTAGACGCAGCCCAGGAAGAACTGCAAGAAAAAACTTGCCACTCCAACATGCAATCATGTTACATAATGGGCAAGTATTTTATCTCACTCTCCTTGTCAGACGTCCCTGTCGGAATAATCTGCAATGAGATCCTGCATGAGCCAAAATCTCCTAAGAGGCCCCGGAATGACAAGAAGCGTCAAACCGGGGCAGAGAATTTCCCAGGAGGAGGCAAATCACTCAGTGGGTGTTGCGACACTGCAACCCAACCCATGAGAATGATGCTTAGGTGCAGGGTCAGATTCAAGCGTGGGTTGGGTCTTGGTGTTGTAATGCTTACGCTGTCATTTTTTCCTCACCATGGTTGGTTGTACCAGACACCATCAACTGGGACAGAAGAGCTTTTGTGATGACTCAAGGTGGGTTCATCACAACAAACACAGTCACCGAAAACAGATGAAGCCCCTTTTATTCCTTCTCTTTGCTTCCAAACTCCGAATATTCTTGACGGAAGACAAAAAACTCCCCCACAAATAGTTACAAGAAGAAGGGGGAAAAAAGCAACACAAACCAGGCAAGGTAAGGGCTGGAGGATGTCCACAGATTTCGGAACACACACTGGGAAGGACACCAAACTCAGAGAGGAACCATAAACTAGAGATATTTCCACGCTTTGTTTCCAGCATTTGCCCCTGCGCATATCCATCCTCTTATTCAGTTGTTACAGCTGCAGCCCATGAAGAGGATCAAGGCCTTCTCCTCCCCAGCAGACCATGTCTCTCCCTTATCCTCTCCTCCCTGCATGCTCTAGGATGAAGAGGGGATGGGTCTGGGTCCCCCTCTGACTGCCCAGGCGGCCTCTACCCTTCCCCAGCCTCCTCCACAACCTCCAGAGCCACACTTCCACTCCCTGTTGGCTGTTCCTCCTCTCCCCCAGAGTCAGTCTCCACCAGGGGCATGACAGCTTTCTTAGGTCTAGCCAGGAGCTCTTCTTCATCATTCATGGACTTCACAGGAAACGTGGCCCTTCTCTCCTACCATTCTTCCCTTGTGAGAGACATTTGAAGGCATGCTAGCCCCAATTTTGAACTAAAATGGGAGGGTCTTAAGGCCACCAGCCTCCACCAACTACCCTCCATCGATGAAGCCAGGCTTTCTGAGAGCCTCCCAAACAAGTAATCTTTGTAGAAAGTCTTGTGTAGATGACTTTATGCCACCTCAAAGATCTGCTTTCTTTTGTCTGATCTAAATTTCTTTTCAGTTACTTGGGGTCTCCACAGGGCATGCATCCCAAAAATTGTGTGTGTGTATATCAAACAAATCAAAATTGGAGGCCACAATTTGGAATGGAAGTCCTGCCTCCTTTTTAGGGTACTTGATTCTAGAATTGCAGCCATCACCTTCAAGTTTGAGGCTCCTTTATCTTCAGGCTCCTCCATTGCTGGAGCTCAACAGAATCCAGAATCCCTGCCTGAAACAGAAACTTTGTAAGCCTAGGCATGGATATTCAATTGTGTATCCAAGGTTCCTGGGTATGTGAATTTTGCATCTGCTCATATACGCTTTGGTCTACTTCTCAACATTAATACTTCTTGCATCGATTCCTTACAATGACAACAAAAGCAGAGATTTCTGGAGAAGGCTATGATTTTTCTCCTTTCTTTAAATCCACTCTTCCTTGCATTTGCACTCAACCTTCCTATAGAGAAAACACCACAAACTGAATCTGTTTACTGTGATAAATTTCTTTCAAGGTTGGGTACATTATATTAAATCTTGGGCTACCTAAACACAAAAGAACCAGCCAAGCTCAGCATGCTAGGTAGGTGCCAACACCAGGACTTAAAGAGTCTTGTTAACTGTCTTGCATGAATCCAGAGGATGAGTGAAACTTTCCTCCAATGCCTGGCTCTAATCATCTGACAAGAGAGAGAGAGAGAGGTTTTGCCAAATAATTCGGAGGAAAAAAACCAACCTTTGGTTACTCCCCCTCTGACCTTCAAGACATGGAGATACATAAGGTAATCCTCAGCTTGGGACCACAGTTGGACCTTGGGCTTCCATCACTAAGCAAGACAGTCATTAAATCTGATTTTAATCAAGAAAAGGACTAGGGGTGACATGAGAGCAGTGTTTCAATATCTCAGGGGTTGCCCCAAAGAAGAGGGAGTCAAGCTATTCTCCAAAGCACCAGAAGGCAGGACAAGAAGCAATGGGTGGAAAGAAAACTTGGATGACTGAGAATCTCTACACAGACAATGGATGAAAACTAATCAAGGAGGGAAGCAACCTAGAATTAAGGAGAAATTTCCTGACAGTGAGAATAATTAACCAGTGGAACAACTTGCCTCCAGAAGTTGTAAAGGCTCCAACACTGGAAGTTTTTAAAAAGAGATTGGATAACCATTTGTCTGAAATGGTATGGGGTTTTCTGCCTAAGCAGGGGGTTGGACTAGAAGACCTCCAAGGTCCCTTCCAACTCTGTTATTCTATTCAAGGATCTTAAACTTGGCAAGTTTAAGACTTGTGGACTTCAACTCCCAGAATTCCTGAGCTAACAGGACTGGAGGAGGAATTCTGGGAGTTGAAGTCCATAAGTCTTACAGCTGTCAAGTTTGAAGACCCCTGTATCTACTTTCTATTCTATATTTTATTAGACCAGGGATCCCCAAACTTGGCAACTTTAAGACTTACGGACTTCAGTTCCAGAATTCCCCACAATGGCTGAGGAATTCTAGGAGCTGAAGTCCACAAATCTTAAAGTTTGGAGACCCTTAACTAGACAGTTTTCCAAACTCATCAACTTTAAAATGTGTAGATGTAAACTCCCAGAATTCCTCAGCCAACATGGGAAATTCTGGGCATTGATTTCCCACATCTTAAAGCTGCCAACTTTGAAAAACAATGGATTAGACTGATCCAGCCAATTAAGGCAGCAAAGTTGACTTCCTCTCCAAACTTTCAGCAAAAGAGTATGTAAATCTTTTAAATTTTGGACATTATTACAGAGGGCCTCCAAAACTTACTCCATTTGAAAGAAATATTTCTCCCTATTTTACAGAAACAGTAATTCCTTCCCATGCATTAAAAATGATTAAAATACATGAGAAGGAATTACACTCCCTGCGTTAGATGAAATCAAATTGTAATTAAACAAAGGCTACCAGAACTGAACTGCCTAACTCCAGCCAGCCACTAGAAAGCAGGAACAAGAGACCGAAGGATCTATGGTTCAGCTCTCTTGATTTTTGCAGCCCTGCATTTTGCTAAAACATAACTTGACTTTGTCCTCTCCTGTCCAAATATGGAGTGGACATCCTGGCATTTTACAACGGCTTTTCAGCTTGACGTGGCCTGCCATATAATTGCCCCCAAGTTCCCCAGGCCACAAAGCTGGCAGTCATTTTCAGAAAGATATTTTGGCTTTAAAAGCTCACATTGTCAGGATTTCGTTAGCCTTATTCTCTCAGGGAGTTTTGAATTCATAGAGGGTGAGAATGGAAAAGTCAGGAGGCAGCAAACCTGGGAAATCCCTTGTGACAAATAATCTTAGGTTAAGGCTTTGTAATCCTTTCATTTAAGACAGCTGGCTTTGGACTGGAACATGGATGGAGAGAGGAAAGACTGAGCGGGCCCCGAGATTCACATGGAAATACTATTTTGGGGGTCAGAAGCAACATTCTGGGGCAGAGGTCTCCAACTTTGTCAACTTTAAGACTTGTGGACTTCAACTCCCAGAATCCCTCAGCCAGCAAAGCTTGTGGACTCCCATTCCCAGAATTCCTCAGCCAGCAAAGCTTGTGGACTCCCATTCCCAGAATTCCTCAACCAGCAAAGCTTGTGGACTTCAACTCCCAGAATTCCTCAGCCAGCAAAGCTTGTGGACTCCCATTCCCAGAATTCCTCAGCCAGCAAAGCTTGTGAACTCCCATTCCCAGAATTCCTCAACCAGCAAAGCTTGTGGACTTCCGCTCCCAGAATTCCTCATCCAGCAAAGCTTGTGGACTTCCGCTCCCAGAATTCCTCAGCCAGCAAAGCTTGTGGACTTCCGCTCCCAGAATTCCTCAGCCAGAAAAGTTTGTGGACTCCCACTCCCAGAATTCCTCAGCCAGAAAAGCTTTTGGACTCCCACTCCCAGAATTCCTTAGCCAACAAAGCTTTTGGACTCCCACTCCCAGAATTCTTCAACCAGCAAAGCTTGTGGACTCCCGCTCCCAGAATTCCTCAGCCAACAAAGCTTGTGGACTCCCACTCCCAGGACTGCTGGCTGAGGAATTCTGGGAGTGGAAGTCCACAAGTCTTAAAGTTGCCAAGGTTGGAGACCCCTGCGCTAGGGAGCCTTAGAATCAAAGAAACAATCAAACGTAAGTACATATCAGCAGCTTCAAATATACATAAGATTATATTTATATTTTAACCCACTCAATGGTCCCTCCTCTGCCAAGGATTATTAAATTATTTCTGCTGCAGTTTAATTCCTGTAATTGGTAGTCCTTGAGTTACAACACTTCATTGAGTCACCTTTCGAAGTTACACAATTGATCCTTATGTTGCTAAGTGAGAAAATTGTTAAGCATGTTTGGCCCCGTTTTACAACCTTTCTTGCCAACGTTGTTAAGAGAATCACTGAAGTTGTTAAGTTAGTATCATGGTTGTTAAGTGAATCTGGTCGCAAAAGGGGATCACATGACTCTGGGACACAGCAACTGTCATAAATATGAGTCAGTTGCCAAGCATATGAATTCTGATCACATGACCACTGGGATGCTGCAATGGTCGTAAGTGTGAAAAACGGCCACAAGTCCCTTTTTTCAGGGCCGTTGCAACCTTGAATGGGCATTAAATGAGCTGCTGTAAGTAGAGGATTACCTGTATATCAAAAAGGAAAGGACTGTACTACAGGTAGCCCTCGACCTGTGACTACAACTGAGACCAGCATTTCCGTCGCAAAGCAAGGTGGTTGTTAAATGAGCCACACCAAATTTTAAGGCCTTTCTTGCCACATTTTCTTCAGCAAATCACTGCAGACGTTAAGTGAGTCACACGGTCATTAAGCAAATCTGGCTTTGCCCACTGACTTTTATTCACAAATGGCAATTATGGTCCCACTCCCCCCAAAGATGGCAGCACCTGGATTGGCTGCGAAGGCGAAGTTTTTGGAAACTCTCAAGATTCCTTTTTTCTCACCAGGTACATGTATACATCCAAACTAGATTGCGTTGCTTCTCTGTGTCATATAATATGCTAGCTGGATACCCATGCTTCGCTACGAAACTATGCGGTCGGACTTAGTTTTTAACGAAGGAAAATAAGAGGTGGGGAATTCTGGCTCTGCCTACTGGCATTCATAATATTCCACCGGTATTCATCTGGCTAGCGTCCTGTCAGTGTGTGAGAGAGTTGAGGGCTGTTTGGAAACTGAAGCAGTATTTGCGGTGTGAGCGAGGAGACAGCAAGGAGCCTGGGCATGGCTTAGCTCAACTGTTCTGTACTAAAGCTGCTTGGTGCTGTAAAACTGAAACTGAAACTCCTGTCCTCTGCTTATGTTTTGCATGTGGGACAGATTTCTCTCCAGGGGGAGTAGAACTTATTAGCATCAGAGTGTGTGGTTAATAATAATAATAATAATAACAACAACAACAACAATAATATAGGAAATACTAATGCTCTGATGGTCATTTCAAAAAATCCTTTCTTAGTGAGCCCCTAGAAGCCAAGAGGAATATATGGGCCAAGATTTCAAGTTTGCAGGCTTTACGGTTCTGGAGATTTTGTGATGATGCATATTACACACACACACATACACACACACACACACACACACACACACACACACATGAATGATGTGGGTATGTGCATAATAATGTATTTATTTATTTGTTTGTTTATTTGTCATATTCATGACAAATATATAGCTGTAATGCAACGAAATTTCAATTTAATGTACGCCAATTAGTGTACTTTCCAAATGACCATAAAGTAAGTCTAAATGCAACAATTGTAAATATAGGTTGGTTGCCAAGTGTCCAGATTCTGATCACGTAATCGTGGAGATGCTGCGATGATTATTAAGTGTGAGGACCAGTCATGAGTCTCTATTTTCACTTCTGCTGTAACTCTGAAGAGTCGCTAAACAAATGGTTTTAAGTCCAGGGCCACCTGTACAGGAACACCAAATCCCTTCCTTCTCTTTCCCAACTAAGGGCAGGCCTGTGGATTTTCCATATTATCGTCACCAGCCCCGGGAGACAAGCAGAGAAAATAGCCAGCCCTTGGCGAGGGTTTGATTCCGTCAGACGTCTTTCCCAATTAAAGGCTCACCATTTTTATCCCTGCCGGCACCATAGCTCTGAGCGCGGCAGATCAAATGACCAGCAGCGGATTTCCAAGGGCTTAATTCTGGCCATGGCCAGCAACTGGCACAAGAGAGGAAAGGTAAACATGCCCAACAGACGCCAAGCCCTGGCACAGGCAGCGTTGTTCAAACACACAAATCGGAGGGCTCGTTTCCTTCTGCAAATAGCCTGGCCCGTGGATCGTGCAGCTAATAAGGCAGGGATCCACAAAGCATCGAGCAGGCTATCGGAAAGACAGGAGGGCTGGCTTCAGAATGGATCTGGTTGGGATCTTCTCTCTAGCTTCGAAGAGCATGGGTTCCAGCTTGAGCCATTTTAAAATGTGCAGTCTTCAACTCCCAGAATTCCCCAGTCAGCAGTGTATGGCTGGCTGGGGAATTCTGGGAACTGAGGTCCACACAGCTTTAAACTTGTTGAAGCTGGGAAACATTGTACTAGGGAACGGAAAACAGTTTACATTTTATTCCAGTGGAAATCCAGGGAATTTAGCCCAGTGATGGGATTGCAACTCTCCTCTGGAGCGGCTTCCTGCCAATTTCCATAACCCACATGAACAGGAGTTACCCCTGATGCATTTAGAAAATATTGCAAGCATCTCTGATGTCAGCACAAAGTGCTAGAGCATAAAACACGGCTGACTTTTCCTTCAAAGTCCCATTGGCTCTCACATGTGTTTAATTTCTCCTATCAGGACTGGCCGGCTGAAAGAGGTGAGAACACACAATTTCCAGCTCCATGACCCTGCTCGGCCTTGAAACACATAAGATTGGAAAAAAAGGGGAGCAGAATTCGAAAAATAGAAAGCAGCGAAACCCGGCTGAATTTTGGTCAGGAATTGATTTTCATAAAATGCCATTTGAAAAAAGCACTCTGCGAATTTAACTATGTCCATTTTCACCACGTTAAAAACTAGGGTATGGTAAACTGAAAAGAAATGAAAAGAAGGACTAGGGGGTGACATGATAGCAATGTTCCAATATCTCAGGGGTTGTCATGAAGAAGAGGGAGACCAGCTATTCTCTAAAGCACCAAAAGGCAGGACAAGAAACAACGGATTGAAAACTAACCAAGGAGAGAAGTAACTCAGGAGAAATTTCTTAACAGTGAAAACCATTAACCAATGTAACAGCTTATCTTCAGAAGTTGTGAATGCTCCAACATTGGAGGTTTTTAAGAAGAAATTAGACAGCCATTTGTCCGAAATGGTATTGGGTCTCCTGCTTAAGTTGGGGTGGGGGTTGGACTATATGACCTCCCAAGGTCCCTTAAAACTTAAAAACTGAACTTCACTCCTGAGCTCTATAGGGAAATGAAGCCAAGGGCTTGTGCTAACTGCTCCTATGGTACATTTTGCAGGGGAGCAGCCAGGAAAAGGGGCATTTGCAACTCAGCAAGCTGGCTTTGTCCAGGGTCAAATCACCTTGGAGATCCCCTGTGCCCCCAAACCTCATATTCAAATGTGTTTGCAGGGATCACAGCTTTGCTTTTCCTCTGTCTTTTAACTTCTCCAATCACATCCAGCCCCAAACAGATGAGGCCCAGCAAAAAAAAAAAAAAACACGTCACACTAAGGCCAGCACACCATTACAGCTTGTGCAGACTCAAGCAAGCGATTCATGCTGTGTTATAGTACAGGAGTCTCCAACCTTGGCCACTTAAAGGACTTGTGGACTTCAACTCCCAGAATTCTGGGAGTTGAAGTCCACAAGTCTTAAAGTTGCCAAGGTTGGAGACCCCTGTTCTAGGGAGCTTAGAATCAAAGAGGAAACAAGCAAACATAAAGTAAATATCAGCAGCTTCAACTATACATACGATTATATTTATATTTTAATCCACTCAATGGTCCCTCTTCTGCCAAGGATTATTAAATTGTTTCTGGTGCAGTTTAATTCCTGTACTGGCAGTCCTTGAGTTACAAGAGTCCTGCTGGCTGAGGAATTCTGGGAGTTGAAATCCACAAGTCTTAAAGTGGCCAAGGTTGGAGACCCCTGTTCTAGTAGACTAGAGGGGGAAAAAATGCACACACACACACACACACACACACACACACACACACGCTTGTGAAGAGGCAGAAAGAAAGAAATTCCTCCATCCTCCATGGACTCCAGGCTAGGAAATGTTATTCAGCAACTTGTACACTGCTCCCAAATAAGTAAATTCCAAAACCGGATTGCGTTACACTGCATAAGACGTAAAGGCGAAGGAACCTACAAGCCAAGCCGATGAATCACCCGCTAAGCCAGGATGAAGTTTTTGTTAAGTTTCTGGGCTCCGGTTGTGGAGTCAATGAAGCCGGGCTTATAAATCCCGGCAGAGCCCTTCAAAAGCCGAGGGTTTCTCCCGGCACAACCGCGGCTCCCGCAGGAAACCCGAACTAAGCATGTTTCTGGCTGGCTTGAAATGTGCAAACATTTCAGATTCACAGAGTTGGAAAGGACCTTGGAGGTCATCTAGCCCAGCCCCCCCCCCACCTAAGCAGGAGACCCTTACACCATTTCTAACAGAGGGCAGTCCAGTCTCTTCTTGAAAGCCTCCAGGGCTGAAGCTCTCGCAACCTCCCAAGGATTTTCTCGAAACTGGAAGCATGTTGCCATCCTAAGCATATAGCGATGAATCACAGAATTCTAGAATTGGAGGGGACCTTGGAGGTCATCTAGTCCAACCCGCCCCACCCACCCACCCAAGCAGGAGACCCTACCCCATTTCTGACAGAATGAAGTCCAGTCTCTTCTTGAAAGCCTCCAGGGATGAAGCTCTCACAACTTCCGATTTCCAGCCACACCGAGAGAACACGCAGGCATTCCTGGCATGTTTTCTCAGGATAAACTTGGGGGGTCCGGGGAGAGAAAGGGAGTCTAGCTAGCCAACATCACTAAGAGCCCTCCCCCCTCCCCGCAACAGAATTAGGGCCACGAAAGCCCCCCCCCTTCCTCCTTTGGCCAATGAATAGAAGAATAGAATTCTTTCTTGGCCAAGTGCGATTGGACATACAAGGCATTTGGTCTTTGGTGCAAGATACTCTCAGTGTACATAAAAAGAAAAAAGAAAATACATTCATCAACAATCCTAAGATAAAAATCAGAGAGGTTAACTCCAGAATTTAAAAAAATCAAGGGGGGGGAATATGAATACTATGAAAGGTGGAATTAATTCTATCAGTGGTTGCATGGAACAAGGCAAGGTCAGAACCTAAGTAGGGAGGAGGATTAGAATAATGAGGAAACAATGTATCAAAACAAGAGGACTGCAAATGATGAAGTAAAATGTACAAAATGTAAAATGTATATATGTATAACAATTGTAGCGCCAGAACAGCTACACCGTGTTGTATTCTTATCATTCAAAAAATAAATGAAGAAATAGGGGGGAAAAAAACGGATCATAAGCTACAACACTTAGCGCTAGCCATAGGTTATGGGAGCGGGGTGCAAGCGACCGCAAAGTCTTGCAGCAAAAGGGAGGTGTAGTTGCAACCCGGGGCGGTTTGAAGGTGGGTGGGGGGGCTTCCACATGAGGTGCCCCCCCCCTTCCCACGGTTCAGACCCAGCAACCGATCCAGAAGGGATTTGGCTGGCGGATCCATGGATTTCTTCTCTGCTGGCGAGATCTGACCCCGCGGAGGAGCAAGTGGGCGGTGTGTGTGTGTGTGGGGGGGTTTCCCAAGAGCCCCCCTCCCCTCTCAGCGCTCCGCAAGCCAGGCCCGCAGCCCCCTCCCCATCTCCGGAGCAGCCAGCCGTGGCCGCGCGGCAGCCCCGTTCTCCCCGTCTTTCCAGCAGCCTCGGGAGGAGCAGCTCCCGATCGGGATCGGCTGCCCCGCTTCCTTCCTTCCCTCCCCGGCCTTTCCTGGAGCGGAGGATACCTTCTCTCCCCGCCCCCCCCCGCCGCCGCCCCCGAGCTCGCCCTTCCAAGCTGAGGGGCTCGCTCCAGACCCGGGACCGCTTTCCCCGCGGGAGAGCTCCGGCGAGGAGGAGCCCCGGTGGGAGCAAAAAGGCTGCCTCCGGACCGCTTCTTCTTCTTCTTCGCCGCCGCCGTCGTCCGAGGCCCGGCCTCCTCCTTGCCCTCCCCTCGGCACTTGCCCGGGGAGAGAAGCCGCCACAGCAGCGGAGCGGCCCCCCGAGAGTCCGGCGTCCAACGTCGCGCGCGCCTTCCGCAGGGCCGGCAGCCGCCTCAGGTGAGGCGGGAGGACGGGGCAGCCTGGCCGGGCGAGCGAGCGAAAGAGCGACCTCGCTCTTCTCTCCGGCGACCCGGGCGGCTTTTTCCAGGCTCCCTCACGGTCTCGGGGCTGCCTCCCCCTCCCTCCGTTCCCTCAGCTCGGCCTCCCTCCGCGGCGGAGACTCACCAGGTAGTTCATCTTGCCGGCCGGCCCGCCGCGCTCCTGGCGCGGCCGCAGTGCCCCGCTGGCTGGGCGCCTTAACTAACGCATGATGCGGCCCGCCGCCGAGCGCTGAGCAGGGCCGAGCCAGAGCCAGCCAGCCAGGCAAGCAGCCCCCGTCCGCCCAGCGGCGCCTCGCCAGGAGGAGGAAGGGGAGCCGGAGCCCCGCTGCCCCCGCCCCGCCGCCGCCTCCATTGGCTGCGGCGGAGAAAAGGAGGCGGCGCTGGCGGAGGGGGAGGCCGGGCGAGGCAGCCTCCGACTGGCACCGGGCGGGCCTAGCGGGGTGGGCAGCGCTCTGACCGCGGGGCCGGCCGGGGAGACAGAGGCGGCTTGTCTGACGCAGCTGCTGGCTGGCCATGCCCGCCCGTGCCAGGAGGGAGGAAGGGAGGGAAGGCTCTTCGGGCAAAGGCCGGCTCCGGCCCCGCTCCGACCCGGCAAGCAAGCGGCCAGCCTGCCTGCCTGCCTGCCTGCCTGCCTGCCTGCCCCGAACTCTGCCCCAGTTTCGGCCTCAAAAAAGACAGCTTGCCTCTTACCAACTTCTCAACTGCGCTGATTCACTTAACAACGGTGGCGAGAAACGTCGTAAAAACGGGGCAAAGCTCACCTAAGCAATGTCTCCCTTAACAACAGAAATTTGGGGCTCAACTGCCGTCGTAAGTCAAGGACCACCTGTACTGCTGGCAGGAGATGAAAAATCAACACCTTGAAATTTCCTGGATGTTTTAGCTTAAGGTTTTTTTACACGCACAAAATGTAGTCACCCAAATGGTAGTAACACCGATTGAATCCCACCCCTGCTCTATACCAGACCTCTCCAACTGTGGCAACTTTAAGACTTGTGGACTTCAACTCCCAGAATTCCTCAGCCAGCAAAGCTGACAGTGGAGGTTTTGAAACATGCCTTGTTACATAATCCTATCACTCTAAAACAGGGGTGTTCAACCTTGGCAACTTTAAGACTTGTGGACTTCAACTCCCAGAATTCCTCAGCCAGCAAAGCTGACGGAGTGCTCCAACAGTGGAGGTTTTGAAACATGCCTAGTTACATAATCCTATCACTCTAAAACAGGGGTGTCCAACCTTGGCAACTTTAAGACTTGTGGACTTCAACTCCCAGAATTCCTCAGCCAGCAAAGCTGACTGAGGAATTCTGGGAGTTGAAGTCCACAAGTCTTAAAGTTGCCAAGGTTGGACACCCCTGCTCTAAAACATGAAGACATGCTCTTGCAATGCCCCTTCTGTTGTTCCCCCACACAGGGGTCCCAGGCAGACTGACTATATGGCTCAGGGCAAGCCTTAACTGTGCGGCCCTGACTTATATACAAACTTTTGCTCCTGTCAATGTGGTGAAACAACATGGAGAGAAAAGCCCTTGGCAGGGACTGGCCTCCCCCAGACCCCTTGGCTCCTGTGATTCAAGAAGGGTGGCAGCTGTTGGGCTGTGAGACAAGGCTGCCCCACAGAAGCTACCCCATTGGGATAAAGCATCACACTGGCACCTAGTGTGCCCAGGGTTGGGGGCTTTCAGGGTTCTTCCAGAGAAATAAGCCCAGCTGGGGATTTGGCTAAAGGCCCAGATTTGCAGCCAAGCTGCCAGTTGGGTGACACTGAGCTCTGGAACAGGTGAAGGAAGGAGAGGATTCCAACAGGTGTGCAAGAGGCAAGGATGTTTGGGGCCAGGTGTCCAAATAGGCTTGTCTCCTAACGGCCACCTTCCCCAAACTGAGTGTCTCCAGGCCCCTTGGGCTACAGCTCACATGATTCATGGCCAGGAAATGGGAGTTGAGAGCCATTGTATCTGGAGGGAACACCATGGCGGGCTTCACAGTGCTCAGGTGGGGAGAGCAACAGTGCTTACAACTTCCCACATATGGGACATGGTTGTAGGTTCACACAGCAGAGAGGCGAAGCACCTATGAGGAGCTCAACTGCTGAGCACTTCAGGATAAAAGCTGTTTTTCCACTATTTTTTTCAATTTCCCATGTTTAGCATGTGTTGGTGGCCTCCCAAGTACTATCCAGAGGACCAATGTTTAATGATTGGAACATAGAATGATAGGGTTTGAAGGGACCTTGAAGGTCTTCTAGTCCAACCCCGTTCAAGCTTGTTCCCACAATGCTTTCCAGATCAGCAAAAGTCATCAGCCATCGCCCGTTGAAACCTGGGTTAGTTAAAACAGACGGGAAGCTTCAATATTTTATAAGGTATGGGAACAATGGTATAGCTGGATAGATTGGAGACAGATCAAGGATAAGTAATTATTAAATATAGAATATAGATAGAATAAGAATATAATTATGCACAGATTAATATTTGTAAATATTGCACAAATGATTGTTATATGATAAGCACCACAAACAGCTGTTAATTGAATGATGTATTTTTTATGTTTTTAATGTAATAAAGTTTAATGCAATAAAGTTGTTTTTTTTTAAAAAAAAAAAAAACAGGCCTTGCACTCCTGCCTTCCACACACCACAGATCCTCCTCATGGGCCAGCCTGGATTTCCCTCGACACGATGACCCACAACCTACCTCAGCCTAATACAGAGGTCTCCAAACTTGGCAACTTTAAGAATCGTGGACTTCAACTCCTAGAATTCTCCAGTTGGGAATTGAAGTCCACAAGTTTTAAAGATGCCAAGTTTGGGGACCCCTGGTCTAATACGGTCTGCTCTGCAGAAGGAAAACCAAAAGGTTAACCCAGGCCTGCTGTAGGAAAGGTGAGGGACTTGGGAAGGGTCACGACTGCTTCCTACATAGAACATAGAATTGTAGGGCTGGAAGGTACACTGGAGATCTTCCCCTGCTCAAAGAGGAGACCTACCATTCTGGACAGATGGCTGTCCAATCTCTTGGAAACCTCCAGTGATGGCATTCCCACCACAACTGCTGGAGACAAGCTGTTCCACTGGTTAAATTATTCTCACTGTCAGGAAATTCTAGGTTTCTTTTACCGCCCCTCCCAAAAGGCCAGGAGGAGTGAGAAGGCTGGACTGGAATGCATTGGGACAACTGGAAACCAATGGCCCCTGTGCACGTCCCTGCAAGCATATCACCCGTGATAGCTGGCGGAGATGGATGATCTCAAGCTGGACCCCAGGGCAGGCTCTCCCACCTGCACTGTCCTTGTAAAAACGGCATTGGTGAAGCCACGTGCTTGGCAGAAAACTGACACACCTAATCGCGTGTGGACTTTGGAGCAGCTTCTATCACTTCTGCTGGGTTGGGCACACCCCTGTGAGGGAAAAACAGAAAGTTGTGCCCAGCAGGAGTGAGGATTTCCTCCCTCAGCCACATTTCCCTTTATGGGAAAAGCACATGGCCCTTTCCCCAGAGATTCGGCAGGCCCAACTTGCCCCGCTGAAGCCCAGTTGAAGGTTGCATGCAGTGTGAACCCAGCCAACTGTTAACTAGGATAAAACAAGCCATGGCTTAATAAGAATCTGCTTTGGATTCATTTTTTGACCTTGGGGTAATGGAAAAAACCACCTGAGCTTTCTCCTACATGGAAATATCCAACTATCAATGCTTGCTCTTTTTTTTTTCTTTATAACTTTTTTTGCACCATTTTATTTTCCATACCAAGGTCATGGGGGAAAGGGATTTGTGAGGGTTTTTTTTTTCTGTTCCCCAAATAGTTGGGGAAATATGGATGTGTTGGAAAAAGAAAAGAGTCAGCATTTTGGGCCCGTTTGGGATCAATAACACAGTGATGGCATCTTATTCTTCAATAACAGCTGAGCCTTTTGAAGGATCTGGAAAATATTTTTATTTAAGAGGCTTTTAATTTAAAAAGTAGTAGAAGATTGGCTTGCCCAAAAGGGTGACATCATGCTTATTCATAATTCTGGTGAACCCCACCTAAAGCTAGATATATTGTGGTCAGAAAAGATGTGACCTCAGTTCACCCCTACTTTGCAAGAGGCAGAAAAATAAGTCAAAGCTGACTCTGCTCTTAATTTTTCATCTTGTTTCCAACAAATGCATATTTTGTATTTATTGATATCCCAGTACTCTCATTTTTCCTCCCCTTTTAAAAAAGAAAAATAGTTGCCAAACAGTTTCAGAACCAGGGACAATGCAGATACCAGGTGGGTGCTACCACTGGAAATGCAGAAGGGGTTTTCCTTTTACTATCGTGCAATATGTCAAGGCAAATTTAATTTAAAAAGTCAAGTTAATGCTTGGGGACAGCTGAAGTCTCTGCAACAGTACATAGAAAATAGAATAATTGGGTTGGAAGGGACCTTGTAGGTCATCTAGACCAACCTCCCGCCCAAGCAGGAAGCCCTACACCATTTCTGACAGAGGACAGTCCAAACTCTTTCTTGAAAGCCTCCAGGGATGAAGCTCCCACAACTTCTGAGGGCAACTTCTGTTCCATGGGTTGATTGTTCTCATTGTCAGAAAATTTCTCCTTATTTCCAGGTTGAATCTCTCCTTGTTCAGTTTCCATCCATTCTTATTTCTTGTCTGGCCTTCAGGCGCTTTGGAAAATGGCTTGACCCCCTTCCTCCTCTCTGGGGCAGCCCCTCAATTATTGGAAGATGCTCTCCTGTCTCCCCGGTTCTTCTCTTCCCTAGACTAGCCATGCCTAGTTCCTGCAACCATTCATGGTTCATCATATGTTTTAGTCTCAAATCCCCTAATCTTTACAGATTAACAGTGTTGGAAGGGACCTTGTAGGTCATCTAGTCCAACCCCCTGCTCAAGGAGGAGACCCTACGCCATTTCTGACTGATTGCTGTCCAGTCTCTTCCTTTTTTAAAAAATAAATGTTGTTGATTTTACAATTAAAACAAACCAACAACACATACATAAATGAAAGAGAAAAAGAAGAAAGGGAGAAGAAAATAGAAAGAAAAAAAATAGAAAACAATTAAAAACATTCTCATCTTCAACAGTTTGTAAGACCTCTTTTTTATCCTTATTTTATGCCATATACAAACACCTAATCCTTACCTATATCTGTGTATCACTGCTATGGATTTATCCTATCCTCTTTTGCCTTTTAGTGTGAAGTCTATCTTTGGTCTATCCATTTGTACCAGCAGTTCCAGCTGTTGTAGTATATTGAAGTGTCTTTATTTTTTAATGCCAAAGTTAATTTGTCCATTTCTGCACAACTTGAAATTTTTTGAATGATCATCTCCTCTGATAGAACATGAGGCTGCTTCCAACATTGTGCAAAAGCCAATCTGGCCGCTGTCCAAATGTGTATTATTATATATTTCACTTTTTTTGATATTTGTTTATCAAAGATCCCTAACAGAAAGGACTCTGGTTTGAATTCGATCTGTTCTCTCGTCATTTCTTCCAGCCAATTTCTAATTTTCTGCCAATATTTTTGAGCTTCTATACAGGACCACCACATATGGAAAAAAGTTCCCTCTTTTTTTTTTTTTTTTGCTTTTCCAGCAATTCGGACTCATATTGGGGTACATATTTGCTAATCTCGAAGGAGGAAGGTGCCATCTATAAAACATTTTATAGGTGTTTTCTTTGTATGCTACCGATTTTGTAATTTTATTATTTCTACCCCAGACCTTTTCCCATTCTGTTATGGTCCTATATTCCTACTCCAGGCGATCCTGTTCCCTTTTACAATTTCTTCTTCTAATTCTACTTCTAATAAATAATTATAAAATTTTGTTATATATTTTTTGCCTGATCCTAATAAAATTTTATCTAATTGCTGGAGTTTATTGTTAATTCCAAATTCTTTCTTGTCCTGTTTATATCTACTTTGAATTTCAAGATATGCCCACTGATCAATTTTTAGTCCCCTCTCTTGAAGTTCTTGCCACGATTTCAAATTTCTTTGTGTATCCAATAGATCCTTATATTTAATAATTTTAGTGATATCCAGATTATTTGGGTGAATCATCGCCTCCATTGTTGAAATCCAAATTGGTATTTTTAAATAGTGTTTTTTCCGTATTTTCTTCCAATTAGTTAATAATGAGTCTCCGATTAGGTGTCTGTGAAAATATTTCTGGCTAGTTTTCCCTACATCCCATAAAAAAGCATGCCACCTCCTTTGCAAGTCATGGCCTTCTAAGAATAATATTCTCTTATTGGTTAAATTCACCCATTCCTTCAACCATACTACAGAGGCTGCACTATAATAGAACTCCCAATTTGGAAGTACCAGCCCTCCCCTGCTCTTCAGAGCTGTCCAGTCTCTTTTCAAAGGCCTCCAATGGCGAAGCTCCCACAACTTCTGAAGGCAACTACTGTTCCATGGGTTGATTGTTCTCACTGTCAGAAAATTTCCCCTTGGCTTTAGGGCGCCAGACAACAAGAATATTGGGGTGTTATGAAACTAGTTCCTAAACTTCCTATAATCAGGCTGCCTTTGGGTCAAGAAGCCCACGATCTTGGCCACAACGATGTGAACGACACACATGAAATAGTGGTGAGACGGCCACCTTGCCTTCTTTGAGCTCCTCCTGAGGACACCCCTGGCTGTAGCTCTGGACTGAGCCTCCTGCCATGTGGGTTCCCAGCCCTCAGCTGACCTCTGAAGGAGCACAATGCTACCTCAGTCAGGCAGCACTGATCCTTGTTTGGGGAGAGGCATTCCAGCGAAAGCTGCTGGCGTCCAACAAACGAGGATTGTTTTCTCCCAGGAAAGCAGATTCTCTTGCAAGCTACTCCACTTCAGGGCTGGAATTGGCAACTGGAAACAGGGACCATGGAGCGGGGGGGGGGGGGGAGCTTTTATGGTCTCTGGAGTCCCTCTGTGCAAGAAAAAAAAAGTGATGAGGTTTCTAGCTGGTATGTTGCCCAACTCTTACACTTCCCTTCAAGGTTTGAGGGCTTCTAGACTAGAATTCCCCAACCTTTCTGGCTTTGCAGACCGGAGAGGGGATGGAAAGCATGTGGCACGTGCTCATCAGCTGCTCAAGCAAGTGGGGATATGTGCATGCTCACCCACTGCTTTTATGGCCCGGTTGCAAACAGTTCGCGGCCCACCATGGGCTGCGGCCCAGAGGTTGGGAACCTCTGTTCTAGACAGTCTGCAAAGGGATTCCTAGGGTGATTTTGTCAGGACTTTCTTGTTTTTTTTTTTGAAGACATTTTGCTTCTCATCCAAGAAGCTTCTTTAGCTCTGACTGAATGATGGTGGGGAATGGAAAGATTTATACCCCTTGCAGACAGCTGGTCATTTGCATCCTTTTAGAGGGTCCTTGAAACCCTTGGAGGTTTATCTGTGTCAGGTGACCCTGAAGACACAGATAAATCTCCAAGTGGCCTCAACAACCTTTTAAAAGGATGCAAACGACCAGCTGTCTGCAAGGAGTATAAATCCTTCCCTTCCCCACCGTCCTGTCAGGGCTGAAGAAGCTTCTTGGAGGAGAAGCGAAATGTCTTCAAAGAAAAAACAAGAAAGTCCAGTTGCTTCCTGAAAAAGCACCATGAGCTGAAGGACTAAGAATCTCTATAGACTTTCGGCAAAGGGATGTAACTTTTTTCCTGGATCAACCCTGACTTTGAATCCACGGTTTGAGTTAATCAGAGGTATTTTAGTCTGACATCTGGGCTGCAGACAATTTTTTTTTCATTCCCAAGAAAAAGCATATGGAACAGTCTACGATTCTTCTGGGTTTCCTTGTTTCCATCAAATATCAGGGATTAAATATTGTCTGGTCTTTTTTTTTTTTATAATGTCAGCACGTTACAAAAAAGATGTTGAGACCTTGGAAAAAGTGCAGAGAAGACCTGCTAAGTTGATCAAAGGCCTGGAGACCAAAACATATGAAGAACAGCTGCAGGAATTGGGTATGGCCAGTCTAGAGAAAAGAAGAATTGGGAGTGACATAATAAGCAGTATTCTGATATTTGAGGGGCTGCTACAAAGAATAGGGAAACTACTTATTTTCCAAAGCACCAAAAGGCAAAACAAGAAGCAATGGGTGGAAACTAATTGAGGAGAGAAGCAACCTGGAATTGAGGAGAAACTTTCTAACAGGGAAGACAAATAACCAGTGGAACAGCTTGCCACCAGAAATCGTAGCCGCTCCATCACTGGAAGTTTTTAAGAAAAGACTAGACAGCCATTTCTCTGAAATGGTATAGGTTCTCCTGCTTGAACAGGGGGCTGGACTAGAAGACCTCCAAAGTCCCTTCCAGACCTATACTATTCTATGCTTACAAGTTGGAGCAGCCGAATTACAGTTGCAGTTCCAGGCCAGACTTTTGTGAGGTGAGAGCAGTTTGGGGTGACCAACAATGAAGTAAACAACACCTTAATCAAGGAACAGCCAAAGAGCCATCAGGAAACAGCCCAACCAAAGAATCTAAGATTGCCCTCACCCACACAGGCAGGCAAGTCACCAGAATAAAACTGACAGCAAACAGCACTCCTGATGACGTTACCCAGTTAGGTAATGAAAAGTCTGAAAGAAAACAAACCAGCTCATATCAACCCTGAGCTACAAACATTCTCCTTTATTAGTTTGGCGTGAGTTGGCCTTGTTGATCGAAAGGTGGTTTGCCATAAGGCATTCAAACGAAACAAACCAAGAATAGCTGCAACACAAAATCTTTGGCAGGCAAAATTGTCTCAGCCTTGTGCCAGGAGAGTTAACAGAAACCTCCTGCTTTAATTTTACCACCGAAATACACATTTCTGCATTTTTGTTCTCTCTCAACTGGGATCAAGATTGTGAAATGAGGTTATGGAAAAATACTACCCAGCTTTTAAGCTCCAGCTGACAAGGGTGATTTGCAAATTGTAGCTAATTGCCAATTTCAGAAGCCTTGATAGATAGCAGAGCTAGAACCAAATGCAATCCATTTGGCACAACCTGAGGAGGATTTGTTTTTTAAATAATCAGTCATTGAACGTGCTTCTCCCAGATTGTGTGTGTGTAAACCAGCAAACCATGCTTGCTCATGTGCAATTAAAGTTTGAAACTTAAAGCTTTTATTTTATTTATTTTTATTTATTTTTTATTTGTCAATTGCTTACAAGATAATAAGTATAAGTAAAAACATAGTTATGAATACATGGATGCATATAAGAAAAATAAAAAAACAAAAGAAACAATAGGACAGGGACGGTAGACACATTGGTGCACTTATGCACGCCCCCTACAGGCCTTTTAGGAAAGGGGTGAGGTCAATAGTAGACAGTCTAAGGTTAAAGTTTTTGGGGTTTGGAGAAGAAACCACAGAGTCGGGTAGAGTATTCCAGACATTGACCACTCTGTTGCTGAAGTCATATTTTCTGCAGTCAAGTTTGGTGCGATTAACCTTGAGTTTGTATCTATTGTTCGCTCTTGTATTGTTGTGGTTGAAGCTGAAGTATTCATTGACAGGTAGGACGTTGCAATGTATGATTTTATATACTATACTTAGATCGGACTTTCTTAGATTTAACTTACTTAGATTTAACTGGCAAGTCGTTTGACACTCAATAAGTCGTTGTTTTTGTTCAGTGGGAAGAAAATATTTGGAAGATGAATCTCATCATAATCCACAGGGTTAGTTCAGGGAGTGCACATCCATAGAGAAAATTACTTTTTGAGACACCGGTAGGAATATGCTGGGGAGCATCCCTTTAAAATCACAGAGCTGCCAAAAACCAAGTACTCCTGGATGGAACGATGGATGAAAACTAATCAAGGAGAGAAGCAACCTAGAATGAAGGAGAACTTTCATAACAGCAAGAACATTTAACCAACGAAAGGGCTTTGCCTTCAGAAATTGTAGGTGTTCCATCACTGGAGGCTTGTATGAAGAGACTGTACCCGGTCCAGTGGACAGTCACTTGTCTGGAACAGAATTAGTATAGGGCCTCCTGCTTAAGCAGGGGGTTGGACTAGATGATCTCCAAAGTCCATTCCAACTCTATTATTCTGTTACTGATGCTCTGAGAATTAAATGCAGGTAGTCCTTGATTTACAACAGTTCGTTTAGTAACCGTTCAAAGTTACACAGAAAAAAAACCTGACTTTTGACTATTTTTCACATAACCTTTGCAGCATGCCCAAGTCATGAGATCAAAATCCAGAAGTTTGGCAATTGGTTCATACTTATGACCACTGCTGTGCCCCAGGGTCACATGATCTCCTTTTATAAACTTCTGTAACTAGCAAAGTCAATTGGAAGCCAGATTCACTTAACAACCAGGTTACTAACTTCTCAACTGCACTGATTCACTTAACAACAGTGGCAAGAAACTTAGTAAAAACGGGCAAAACTCACTTAACCAATGTCTCCCTTAACAACAGAGATTTTGGGCTCAATTGCAGTTGTAAGTTGAGGGCCAGCTGTAGGCAAGAGATAAAAAAACCAACACTGAAATTTCCTGGATGTTTTAGGTTTTTTTTTAAAGAGCCTATTTTTGCCATTCACCTATTATCTCTGCACTCTTCAGCCAACAAAAGGTGGTGGAATTTTAATTTCCTTCCCAGGAAATAATTGGGCAGCCTAGGTGTCTCCACTTAGATTTCCATAAATCTTGGCATCCACTGGTAATAAAGCGGTGAATTCCAAGGAAGGGATTGGAATACCCCTACGGCTTCTGCCCAATAACATCGTCTCTAATCTGAGTCCATCCTTTGAGCAGAAAATCAAAGATAGGAACCAATGAAGGTAGAACTGGTCACAATCTTGCAATGGGCATACATGCCTTTGAACCAATGAAAGATTCATTGGGGAAGATGTAGGAAGAAAATTAAAGAGCCATATTTTGAAGTGGTTTTAATGCAGCATTTTAGTTTTCCATCCTGAGAAGAGCTGGTAAGCAGAATGATCAACACATGTAAATTATGTATAAATAATAAAAATATTTATTTATTATATTTTATATTACATATTATAAATAATAAATATATTTAAATATAATAAATAATACATAGAGAACAGGAACGACTTCGCAACTAACAACAGCAAATAAATAAGCAAGCCCTTAACTAAAAATATAGGATTTCGTACTTGAGCAGGGAGTTGGACTAGAAGACCTTCAAGGTCCCTTTCCAACTCTGTTTTGTTAATTAAAAAAAAAAAAGATGTCATGACTCTGGCACGAGTGCAGAGAAGAGCAACAAAGGTGATTAGGGCACATATAAAGAACGGTTGCTGGAATTGGCTCTGTCTAATTTAATGAAAAGAAGGATTAGGGGTGACATCAGGGGTGGGATTCTACCAGTTCGCACCTATTCGCTGGAACCAGTTGTTACCATTCTAAGCAGTTCAGAGAACCGGGTTGTTAGAAGAAATTACAGGGCGAATTGTTGTGAATGAATAAAGTCAAATAAAATTATATTGAGCTTGAAGTCAAGTGCAGGGTTCTGGCCCTGCACTTCTGATTGGCTGTTAGTGGCAGGATCGGATTGGTCCGTTCAGGAGCATCTGATTGGCCATTAACAGGCCATTCCCATTGGTTAACGGAGCTAGCGCTCCCGGATTGCTATTGGTTGAATAGTTAATAAGTTGCCTATATAAGGAAGGCAATAGCAGCCATTGAGTTTGAGCTGTCACACCATGTAAATAAAGAGTTTGAAGTTCACTGTTTCTACCGGCTCGTCTCCATTATTCGCACCCATGCTCCAGACTTAACACTAATCCTGTAAGGAAGGCAGGAAGGAAACATTCTGGTGTTGCTTATAGAAACTGCTTCTCCATTAACCCTTATTACATTCTTGGCAGGACTGGACTTCCTGTCTCAGGAACATCTCTGGAGCTTTTTTCCCCTCCTTTGCTGGTACTTTGCTTGTGTGAAGTGACCATTCAAAGTTACAATGGCACTGAAAAAGGTGACTTATGACCCTTTTTCCACTTACGACTGTTGCAGCATCCCCACAGTCATGAGAGGCCAGGCAAGGAGATGTGTGCCTCAATGTGAGTGACGTTGAGTTGGCCACACCCAGCCAATAACATGACCACCAAGCTGTGTCCACCAACTAAGCCACGCCCACAGAACCGGTTGTTAAAAAATTTGAATCCCACCCCTGGGTGACATGATAGCAGTCTTCCAATATCTTAGGGCAGGGGTCTCCAACCTTGGCTCCTGGAAGCCTGGCGGACTTCAACTCCCAGAGTTCCACAGCCAGCAAGCTGGCTGTGGAATTCTGGGAGTTGAAGTCCGCCAGGCTTCCAGGAGCCAAGGTTGGAGACCCCTGTCTTAGGGGCTGCCACAAAGTTGAGAGGCGTAAACTATTCTCCAAAGCACCAGAAAGCAAAACAAGAACCAATGGAAGGAAACTAAACAAGGAGAGAAGCAACGTACCATAGAACTAAGGAGAAATAAAAAAAAACCTTTCCTTTCCTTTGGAAGTTGTGGGAGCGCCATCACTGGAGGTTTTAAAGAAGAGACTGGACTGCCATCTGTTTGAAGTGGTTTAGACTCTCCTTCTTGAGCAGGGAGTTGGACTAGATGACCTCCAAGGTCCCTTCCAAGTCTATAAAAATCTATTGAGTGCTTTCACCCAGTGTATGAAGCTAACCTGGGTTAGCTTCATACACTGGGTGAAAGCACTCAATAGATTTTTCTAACCTGGGTTAAGTTTTATTGTGGTTTAAAGCATTTCTAACCTGGGTTAAGTTTTATTGTGGTTCAAAGCATTTCTAACCTGGGTTAAGTTTTATTGTGGTTTAAAGCAGGCTGTATAAATCCAGCCCATTTCATGAGTTTATGATTCCATGCACTGGGCCAATCCAGAAACCAAATTGAATCAGCAACAAGCCATAGGTGTCAGACCATCTGCAGGATGTCACCTTGAGACAGGGACCCACCCTTTTCCCTGCTCCATCCCCACTGTTCCATCTCTATTTCCCAAGTTACCAGGTAAAACTTGCTGCATGAACTCCATAGAAGGGTTACTGCATCTTGGATGGTGCTTGTGGGAGAGAAGATCTTTTAACCGAACTTGACTGCCAAAGCAATTTGCAATAATTCACTGGCATGGCCCAGTGACATTAAGAAGCCAACAAGGAAAAGGGAGAAGGCATGGAAGAAAAAAATCTGGAGCGACCTTGTCTCTGCACAGAAAAAGACAGAGTGACAAAAATTATGTGGCTTTCCCTGCACTAAACTCCTTTCAACAAAATAGAAGTGCTAGATTGGTTTCAAATATAGCGGCCAAACCAAGTTTATTTTGTACTGCCTTGGTGATCTGGTTCACCCAACGTGCAAAAGGCAATGTTGGAGTCCCTACAACATGGACCACTGGCTACCCAGGCCAGTTGTGGTCTTGCCTGGCCCATTGTGCAACGCACATACACATAAACACACAGAGAGCTCTCAGCTCCAGACAGAGGAGAGGATTCCAGCTTAGGACAGCAACAAACCCTTTTGAAAGAGCACACCAGCATCTTGGGTGAATTCTCACAGTGAGTTAACCCATCATCATGAAATCAGAATATTGCTGGACCCTGGAGGTCTTCTAGTCCAGCCCGCTGCTCAAGCAGGAGAACCTACACCATTTCAGACAAGTGACTGTCCAGTCTCTTGTTAAAAACCTTCAGTGATGAAGCACCCACAACTTCTGAAGGCAACTTCCGTTCCACTGGTCCTCACTGGAAGGAAATTTCTCCTTAATTCCAGGTTGAATCTCTCCTTGTTCAGTTTCCATCCATTGTTTCTTGTCCTGCCCTCTGGTGCTTTGGAAAATAAGTTGACCTCCTCCTCTCTGTGGCAGCCCCTCAAATATTGGAATACTGCTATCATATCATCCCTAGTCCTTCGTTTCTCTAGACTAGCCAAGCCCAAATCCTGCAGCCATTTTTATATGTTTTAGTCTCCAGGCCTTTGATCATCTTAGTTGCTCTTCTCTGCACTTTTTCCAAAGTCTTAACATCTTTTTTGTAATGTGGTGACCAAAAGTGGATGCAGTATTCCAGGTGTGGCCTTACTAAGGCTTTATAAAGCGGTACTAATACTTCATGCAATTTTGATTCTGTGCCTCTGTTCATGCAAACAAGGATTGTATTAGCTTTTTTGGTTGCTGCCACATATGGCTGGCTCATATATAAATGATCATCCATATTTAAGTGATAATGAGGTTTCTTAGTTTGTTTCTCACGTAACATGTTAGGAAAGCTTAACCTCTGTGCCTTGGAAATCATGATTTGTGAACACCTCCAATTGTGACTTATATATTAAACCTAAATTAACAAAACAGTACAATCTATCATGCTCCTATTATACAAGTATTTCCAAGCATTTTCTTCCCTTGATCCCTGATTCACTGCCTCAGAGAGGTGGCAAAATCAAGAGGCTGCAACCCTCATACCAACCACTGCATTAATCAAGATTGTTCAACCTTAAAAGATATTAAATTGAAGCTGGATGTAATTAAACATAAAATGGAATTAATAGAGAAAGAAGAACTGGCACAGAAAATCAGAAATTCTAAACAAAATTACTTTGAAGATGCAAATAAACCAGGTAGATGGCTAGCATATAAATTGAGAAAGGAGAAGGAATCAAGAAAAATATTGAAGCTAATAGATGATCAAGGCCAAGTTTGTTATGGTAATAAGGAGAAAAAGGAAATTATTCGAGATTTTTATGGGCAACTATATAAACAAGAGAATATTGATGAGGAAAAAGTCAAACAGTATTTACAGAATGCTAATTTACCGAAGATACCTAAAGAGACTGAAGAAATGCTAGAAAGCAATATAACAATGATGGAATTAAATGAAGCATTTAAGAGACAAAACAATGGGAAAGCACCGGGTCCAGATGGGCTTCCGGTAAAATTCTATAAAACATTTCAAGAATCATTGAGCATCCCATTGTTAGAAGTTATGAATGAAGTTATGTTAAAGAAGATGATATCCAAAACATGGTCAGAGGCTTATATCACACTTATTCCAAAAGAAGAGGCTGACCCACTGCAAATTAAGAACTATAGACCGATTTCCTTATTGAATGCAGACTATAAAATCTTTGCTTCAATTTTAGCAGAAAGACTTAAAAAATATTTAAATAATTTTATTCACCCAGATCAAAATGGATTTCTGCCAAAGAGACAAATCAGAGACAATATGAGAGTAATCTTGGATACTTTGGAATACTATGAGGCTCATCCTGAAAAGCAAATGGCTTTGATATTCCTAGATGCTCAAAAGGTATTTGACAACGTGAACTGGAGATTTATGTTATTACTATTGGAACAGATGGGTTTTGCTAAAAAATTTATTCAAGCAATCAAAGCCATATATAATAAACAGACAGCAAAGGTAACGATGGAGGGGGATTTTATTAATATAAGAAAAGGCACGAGACAAGGGTGTCCCCTATCTCCTTTGCTATTTGTGTTGACTGAAGTGTTGAATAGAAATATTAGGGATGATAAAAGCATAAAAGGAATGAAAATTAAGAAGGAAGAATTTAAACTAGAAGCTTTTGCTGATGATTTAGCTTTTATTCTGGAAGACCCATTAGAAACAGCTCCAAGGTTATTGGAAAAGATAGAGACATATGGTGAGATGGCTGGTTTGAAAATAAATAAAGATAAAACAAAGATTTTGACAAAGAACATGCTATTGAGACAGAGAGAAGAACTGGCAGATCTTTTGAAAATCCAAGTTACAAATAAGGTCAAGTATCTGGGGATATATTTGACAGCAAGATGTAGCACATTAAAAGAGAATAATTATATTAAACTCAAACAACAGATAGCTACAGATTTGAAGAAGTGGGAAAACTTGCAATTGTCATTAATAGGGAGAATTTCAACAATCAAGATGAATATTTTACCCAGAATTTTATTTTTGTTCCAAACAATACCAATTAGGCTTGGAAAAGACTATTTTGAAGATTTAAATAAAATCATGTTGAAGTTTATATGGCAAGGTAAAAAAGCGAGAATAAAGCTAAAGCTTTTGCAAGACGCTAGAATTAGAGGAGGTTTTGGCCTGCCTAATTGGGAATTGTATTATCAAGCTGCAAATTTGATGTGGGTCAAAGAATGGATAACATTAAGAAAGCATAGATTGTTGACATTAGAAGGGCATGATTTGCTGTTGGGCTGGCATGCTTTTTTATGGTATAAGGGAACTAAAACACAGGGTTATTTTAGAAGACATTATATACGGGAGTCTTTGTGGTTAAACTGGGAGAAGATAAAAAGACAATGTTATTTGAAAATTCCAGTTTGGTTATCGACTATTGAAGCATTTTCCTATCCTATAATTTATAAGAAGGAACAAACAGTTAGATATGGGGAACTATTGGATGAAAAAGGTGAACTTAAATCAATCCAAAACTTAGAGGAACAAGGTATAAGGATGAATTGGTTTTCATATGCGCAAATACATTCAAGGTATGATGAAGATTCTAAAACGGAGGGATTCTATGATAAGCAGACTGATTTAGATAAGATCTTGATGGGTACTGATGAGAAGGTGATTAAAAAATTATATGGTTATTTGCTGGGAATAAAATTAGAGGAAGAACAAGTCAAAGAAACTTTGATTGTTTGGCAGAAGAATTTTGGATATGGGATTGATCTAGAGAAATGGCAGAAATTGTGGTCTCAAAATTATAAAATGACAATGTCAACAGCATATAAAGAAAACTTGTATAAGATGTTTTACAGGTGGCACTTTCCCCCGACAAGAATAGCAAAAATGTTTAAGAACAAATCTGAAAAATGCTGGAAATGTCATCAGATACCCGGCTCGTATTACCATATGTGGTGGACTTGTTAGGACGCGAGAAAATATTGGACTAAAATTCGCATGTGGTTGGAAAAAATGACAAAGAAACACATAGACTTGAAACCAGAGATCTTCTTATTGGGAATTTTACCTGATATTTATAGTAAAGATTTGAAATACCTGATTGTAAATGTATTAACAGCGGCTAGGATTGTATTTGCTAAAAATTGGAAGAACGAGAAAATACCATTACAGGAAGAAATTATTAAGAAAATATTGGAATGTGCTGAGATGAGTAGATTGACATTTGAAATTAGAGAGCAAGAGGATAAACAATTTTATGAAATTTGGGATCTTTTTTATCAATGGCTAGATGATAAAATACGATAATAGAATATTTAGAATGCTAGACAGTCAGGAATATTTTTATTTTGCTATTTTGTTAGTACTTTGTTATTTGACATTATATTTATAAAGGGTTTTTTAGGATTGATTTGGTATGATTATATGATTTGTTACAGAATAAACTGGTTAAAGTATTGTTATCTCATAATGCATGAATGATTAAAAGTATAGTCAAAAATTTCTTTTTTTTTAGTGATATTAGGATATATAAGTTTGGATTGACAATATGAGTTGTTATGTAAGATAATTGTAATTGAGACTACAAAATGAATGCACAAAACTGATGAACCAACTGACACACTGGATGTACATATGAGAGTTGATGTTTTAACGTTTTGTTTGTCTTGTTTGTTTGTAGAAAATTAATAAAATCTCTTTCAAAAAAAAAAAAAAGATTGTTCAACCTTTAGTATCTTATAAATCTTAACAAGCCATAGAGCTTAAATGAAACATTAGCATTTTAAGTGATCCATTTAGAATAAAGATTAAACTCTGACTGGAGGGGAAAAGAGATTGTAATGTGCCGATAATTTTAAAATATCAACATTGGAAATTTTAAAAGAGGAGAGAGAGAGCAAAAAGTAACCACAGTGGGAAAAATAGTAAAAAAAATGGAAACCAGCTCCTGCTCTTTAGAAAGAAGGTAAGAGGACAGAAGTGGTATCTCCTGGAGTTTCAAAATCAAAATTAAATTCCCTGAAGATGGGGGGGAAAAAAAGAAGGCAACAACAACCTTCAACTGTTGCAAAATGCTTCAAAGGTGGAAATTTGTAATATCCAGGAACATTCCTTGGGGGATTTTTTTGGGGCTTGTGACATGAGTCACACATGTGACAAAGTAGCTCAAACCATTTTAAAGTTGACTGAACAGACGGTGCAGGAGGAGTTTAGTTACTCTATTTATTTGATTTATTTGATTTGTCAATCGCTTACAAGATAACAGGTATAAGTATAAACATAGTTATGAATACATGAGATGGATACATATAAGAAAAATAAAAAGAAACAATAGGACAGGGATGGTAGGCACGATTGGTGTGCCTCCAACCAAGAGTGGGATTCTATAGGTTCGGACCGGTTGGAGTGAACCGGATGTTAAGTTTTCATCTGGTTCGCCAAACCGGAATTTCAACTGAATGCCTGGCTCCGCCCACCTCACCCTGCTCCTCCCAGGAGTCTCCACACGGCATGTTTTGGATGCAGTTAAGTGCAGGATCTGCATGGAGGATCTGGGAAGGGGAAAAACGGCCCTGACAGAAGTTCCAGAAGTCCAGAAACGGCCCTAATGTTTTAATCTTCCCAGAGGCCTGAGGGAAGCTTCCGGACTCTGGGGAAGGCGAAAAATGACCCTCCTGGAAGTTCTGGTAGGCCACGTTCACTATGGCCATGCCCACCCAGCAACCGGACAATGAACCGATTCAAAAATCCCACCCCTGCCTCTAACTCTGGCAATTTTAACACCTGTGGACTTCAATTCCCAGAATTCCCCAGCCGGCTGGCTGGGGAATTCTGGGAGTTGAAGTCCACAAGTCTTAACATTTTCAAGTTTGGTGTAGATTAAACTAGAGGTCTGGCAAGGAATTAGGAATGCCTTAGTACCTTTCCCATTCCTTTTTTTTTAATGAGAAGGCAGGACCTTTGCCACAAACCACAGCTCACACATCACGAAAGCTCCCTCCATACACCCGTTCATAAAACCTGTTACAGGTAGTTCTCAACTTACAGCAGTTCATTTAGTGACTGTTCAAAGTTGCAACATCACTGGGAAAAAAAGCGACTTATGCCATGTTTTTCACACTTACAAACTTCGCCACATCCCCAGGATCATATGACCAAAACTCAGATGCTCGGCAACTGGTTCGTACTTACGACCATTGCTGTGTCCCAAGCTCACACGATCCCCTTCTGAGTCCATGGGGAATCCAGATTCACTTAACAACTGTGTTACTAATGTCACCATTGCAGTGATTCTCATAACAGCTGTGGCAAGAAAAATCGTAGGCTGGGGCAAAAGCTCACTGAACAACTGTCTCATTTAGCAACATAAATTTTGGGCTCAGTTGTGGCTGTAAGTTGTGGACTGCCTGTATTCTTGGCGAAGGTGCTAACAAGATTCCTGACTTTCTGTGAAAGGCCACACATGTGCACGCGTGTGCACATGAACCCAAGTTTCAGAATAGCGCATTGTTTTACAACTTGGCAATGCCGGGCCTCATTCCAGTATGCCAACAGGAAGACACAATCACAATACAAAGCCGGAAGGAGAAGATTTTTATCCTGCAAGACAATGGTCTGGATAAATGGAGGGGGGGGCTGCTCTTCAGAGCTCCCCCATCACCACTGGCCCTTGTCTGCAGAGGGCAGGAAGCAGCTGCTAAATTGCAGGAGGCCCGTTCCAGGCAGGGTGGGTGGGAGGGAGGGAGATGGTAAAAGAGCAAGACTGGGACAATTGTTTCATTGATTTCCATCCCCCACCATAAAGGAGCTTGGCTCCAGATCAGGGGTCTCCAACCTTGGCAACTTTAAGACGTGTGGACTTCAATTCCCAGAATTCTCAGCCAGTTTTTCTGGATGAGGAATTCCGGGAGTGAAGGCCACAAGTCTTAAAGTTGAGGAATTCTGGGAGTTGAATCCACAACTCTTAAAGTTGAGGAATTCTGGGAGTTGAATCCACAACTCTTAAAGTTGAGGAATTCCGGGAGTTGAAGGCCACAAGTCTTAAAGTTGAGGAATTCCGGGAGTTGAAGGCCACAACTCTTAAAGTTGAGGAATTCCGGGAGCTGAATCCACAACTCTTAAAGTTGAGGAATTCCGGGAGTTGAATCCACAACTCTTAAAGTTGAGGAATTCTGGGAGTTGAAGGCCACAAATCTTAAAGTTGAGGAATTCCGGGAGTTGAAGGCCACAAGTCTTAAAGTTGAGGAATTCAGGGAGTTGAAGGCCACAAGTCTTAAAGTTAGATCATTATGGGGGGTGGGTTTCAACCAATCCCCCAAAGCTCCTGCAGGCAGGCATAGAAGTACAAGTAATCCTCAACATAGAACACTCATTTAGTGACCATTCAAAGTTACAACAGCGCTGAAAAAAGTGATAGGACCATTTTTCACACTTATGACCACTGTAGCACACACTCCCACACCATGATCTAAATCCGGATGCTTGGCCACTGGCTCATATTTACGACGGTTGCAGGGTCCTGGGATCAGGTGATCCCTTTTCACAACCTTCTAACAAGCTGAGTCAACGGGGGAGCCACCTTCACCTAACAGCCGTGTGACTAATTTAACAAGAGCTTCACTTAACAACGGTGGCAAAAAAGCTTGTAAAATGAGGCAAAAACATTGAATTTGGGGACATCTTGCACCTGGACTAGAAGACCTCCAAAGTCCCTTCCAGCTTCTCTTCTCTTCTCTTCTCTTCTCTTCTCTTCTCTTCTCTTCTCTTCTCTTCTCTTCTCTTCTCTTCCCTTCTCATGATTCTATTCTATTCTATTCTATTCTATTCTATTCTATTCTATTCTATTCTATTCTATTCTATTCTATTCTATTCTATTCTATTCCATATTCCAGTCTATCTTCTCTTCTCCCCTCTTCTCTCCTCTTTTCTTCCTTTCTCTTCTCTTCTCCCCTCCCCTCCCCTCCCCTTCCTTATATTCTATATAGAATGTAGAATTTGCACCAAAGACCAAATTCCTTGGGTGTCCAATCATACTTGGCCAATAAAGAATTCTATTCTATTCTATTCTATTCTATTCTATTCTATTCTATTCTATTCTATTCTATTCTATTCTATTCTGTATTATTCTGTGTTGTGTGTTGTGTATTCTATATTCTATTCTTTCGAGCAAACCATGGTAGATTACGTAAGATTTGTGAAGGTCCCCTTCTATGACACTCCCCTACCCCTGTGAGCTACACCACCAAACGTGGCTCTGATCAGAGCCACATCATTCCAGAGCGAGCTACAGCACCGTCTGTCACAGTACAAGGACCTCAATGGGTCTCACCCTGTGGGCCAGCTGCCTGCCTGGCTGGGGGAAGGTGGAAGGAGCTCCCGATCCATCTTTGAAGTAAATTTCTGAATAATTTCACATCTTTGCTTAACTGGGGTGGAGGGTGCTGTCTCTCTTTCTACCCCTTTGCTCCCAAGCCTTTGTCTTTTGTGTTATGGAATTGGGGAGGAGGCTGAAAAGCAAGGCTACCTGCTCACTCTTTCTGGCATCCCACCTTGGCTATTGGTATTCTCTAGGAGTTAGGGATGCTTTCACGGACCATCGGTTGCTCACCAAGGCCTGCTGGTTGGCTTCTGTTGGGATGCCAAAGGTCCACCTTGTTCTTGAACCCAGCCAATTTTATTCACGTCACCTAAAAAGGAGACTGTTGAGAAAGGAAATAGGCCCTCTGTCTTGTTTAGCAACCACAATGGAGGATGGCAGTTCATTCGTTGAAGCAGTCACTAAGTGAAACTGCAGTTGTATATATGATCTCACTTCCCTTGCTTCACAGGCCTGTGAAGATCATGAGAAGATTGGTGGCCAAGTTCCTTTTTTCCCTCCCCACTGAGAAAAAAATAGCTGCAAATGGCCTCTAAACAAGGCAGTCGTTAAATAAAAACTACCTCCATCCTTCCATCCATTCACCTACTCATCTATCCATCTATCCATTTATCTGTTTATCCACTTATCTATCCATTTATATATCACATTTTTCAGGACAGCATAACTAGCATTCTTGTTTTCCCTACCACAACAAACCCTGCGAGGTTCATTAGGCTGAGAAAGGAAGTTACTGCCTTAAGGTCCCCCGTGTTGTGGTTTGCCAGCAGCAGAATTGGACAATGGGGAAGAACATGGGCCAGAACAGGAGTCTGGGGAGGACTCAGATGAGGGTCCTGCATCCGATACAGAGATGCGGCCAGGACCATTTGGGAGTTATGTGCTGACTGGAGCCTCTGGAGTCTGGCAGCAGCAAGGCAGAGGAACAAGGGGAGCCTGTTCCCAGTGCGTGCATGCGAAGAGCTGCCAGAAGGCAAGAATAGTTAAGACAAAAGGAGTAAGGCTTGGAGGTGATTCGCCCTCCCATAAGACATAAAAGAGGAGCAAAGGGACAGGAACCTTTGCAGGAAGCAATGTTTGCTCTGTTCAGATTAAACCTTGGCACTTTAGTTGTTGGCAGCAATTCAAATAAGATAAGGTGCATTCATATCAGAGATCTTTTTATTTTTTATTTATTTTATTTATTTTTATTTGTCAATTGCTTACGAGATAATCGGTATAAGTAAAAACATAGTTATGAATATATGGATACATGTAAGAAAAAATAAAATATATGTGTCATGTCCGCAAAAAGATGACCAGAGTCGGTGACTATCATTCAAGCTCTTTATTAACAGTTGTGAACCGAACCGGCGAAAAGGAAAAAGCCCGCAGCTTTTATCCTTTTCGCTGCGGCGGCCGCGGCCAATGGCAGCGATTCAAGTCTCCCGCTCTTGGAGCGAGCCAATCGCGGGAGACTTCAATCGGGCCAATCAGCGCGGCTCGCCTGGCCAATCAGAAATCCCCGCGCCTTAGCCAATCAAGGCGCGGGGATTTCGAGTATTCAAATTCAGGACAGAACACCCCTCCCCTCTTGGTATGGTCCATCACGTAGCGTAGTCACGCAGGTAGGCGGGGCTCCGTCTAGTCCTAGTTGACCTGCGCAACTCAGTTTCAAGCTGTATCTCGGCCGGAGCGGTCATCTTTTTGGCTGCTCCTCCCTCTGTGTGAACCGGCTGGATGATCGGGCCGGTTCGTTCTCCGTGGCTCCCGCCTGGGCCTACCGGGTTGGTTGAGCTACGGGTTTCGCCGCTCCCGCTTGGTTTCTCCGAGTCGGTTGAGCTGGCCAAGTGGTTCTTCTCCGGAGGGGACTCGCGATGGCTGCGTTCCGGTGAGTACTTTTGGATTTTTTCTTGCGCTATTTTATTCGGGTATTCCCTCCCCCCTTGGTTCGAGTTTTGGGGGTTGAGGTCTGTTGCCGTTCGTGACCTGAGCTGGTCAATGTGTCGTTTCCAGGCTCGCCCGTCGGTGGTTTGGAGCCGGTACGACCGTGGACCTGTGATTTGAGTGATGACGGCTGGGATCCATAGGGGGTCCCCCGTCAGGTTTTTTGCGTAGACTAAGTCACCGGGGGCAAATGTCCGGTATTTGGAACTGGAGTCTGGGGGCCGCTCCGGGTTGTATGTTGGGTGTAACCTGTTGAGTGGGGACCTCAGCTTCCTGCCCATTAGTAGTTCGGCTGGGCTTTTGTTGGTAGTGGTGTTCGGGGTGATGTGTTGTATGAATAAGAGTTTATTGATTTTGTCGTTGATCTCCCCGTGGTCCATTTTCCGGAGGGTTTTTTTGGTAAACTGAACCATCCGTTCCGCCCTACCGTTCGCCGCCGGATGCGCCGGTGCTGTTAATGCGTGGCGGATGCCCCTCTCCGCCAAGAACCTTTCAAACTCGAGGGAAGTAAACTGGGGCCCGTTGTCTGAGACGACGACGTCTGGGAGGCCGTGCGTGGAAAACTGTTTACACAGTTCTTTGATGACGGCCTCCGTGGTAGTGGATTTCATGTCGCTTACTTCCAACCAATTGGAGTAAGCGTCAACTGTGATCAGAAAAGTATGCCCATTTGTTGGACCAGCAAAGTCTAAATGGATTCTGGACCAGGGCCCCCTTGGTATTTCCCAGTCCCGGATGGGTGCTGCGGGTGGGCTGGGTCTGGTCTCCTGGCAACGATGGCATTTGGCGACCCATGCCTCAATCTGTTTGTCCATCCCTGGCCACCAAGCGTAACTCCTGGCCAGGGCTTTAGTCCTGACGATGCCAGGATGACCTTCATGCAGCATCTCTAAGACCCTCCCTTGTAATCTGTCCGGGATGACCACCCTGTCACCCCACAAAATACATCCTTTAAGCAGTGAGAGTTCAGTCTGGCGGCTTCTGAATGTTTTAATGGATTCGTCATTGTCCCTTTCAGGCCAACCTTTTTCTAGCCAATGTAGGATTCGCGCCAGGCGCTTATCCTTAATAGTCTCCCTGGTAATGTCCGATGCGGTAATGGGTAGGTTCTCAATGCTAAGGGTGTTTGTCGTTGGTGCTGGGTCAGGATCAGAGTCTGGTAAGGGGGAACGGCTTAAGGCGTCCGCATGCGAAATTTTCTTACCTGGCTTGTGTAAAAGTTCGTAGCTGTAGGCTGCCAGGAATTCGGACCACCTTGTCATCTGGGGTGATAAAATGTTCGGGGTGGCTCGGTTTCCGGCGAGGATTCCCAGCAGTGGCTTATGATCCGTCATGATGGTGAACGGGCGGCCATACAGGTATTCGTGGAATCGCTTAACGGCGGCAACTATAGCCAAAGCTTCTTTGTCCAGCTGGCTATAGTTCCGCTCCGGTTTAGTCAGAGTCCTGGAGAAAAAAAGCAATGGGTGCTTCTCTTTTGTCGGGGAGGGTATGGCTGAGGACAGCGCCGACGCCGAAAGGTGATGCGTCGCAAGTGACAGCTAACGGCAAGGTTTCGCTGAATTGAATCAGGACGGCGTCGGAGGTGAGGAGGTCTTTGGTTTTTTGAAAGGCGGCTTGCTCTCGTCTCCCCCAAGTCCAGGTTGCTGCCTTATCCAGGAGTCTATGCAAAGGCTCCGCCGCCGTAGCCTTTTGGGGTAGGAAAACATTATAAAAATTCAGCAATCCTAGGAACGCTTGTAGTTCCGTTTTAGACTTTGGGGTGGGGGCTTCTTTGATGGCTTTCACTTTTTTAATTGTAGGGTGAATGCCATGCCGGTCTAGAAGGTAGCCCAAGAATTCCACTTGCTTTGTGCATAGTTGGCATTTTTCTCGTTTAACTTTAAGTCCTGTCACTTTAAATTTTGTTAAGACCTGTCTGAGTCGGTTTTCTAATTCGGCTTCGTTTGGCGCCGCTACTAATACGTCATCAAAATAGGGCACCACCCCCTCGATGCCCTGTAGCAAACGTTCCATCAGGCTTTGAAAGATGCCTGGTGCCACGCTGACTCCGAATTGGAGTCGGTTACACTTAAAGGCCCCCCGATGGGTCACGATGGTCTGGGCTTCCGCCGTTTTCTCATCTACTGGCAACTGCTGATATGCCTGGGCGAGATCGAGCTTGGCAAAGACCTTGCCCCCTCCCAGTGAGTGCAGCAGATGTTGCACGATTGGGACTGGGTAGGCGCTTTGTTGTAATGCGCCATTTAGGGTGGCCTTATAGTCCCCGCAAATTCTCACGGACCCGTCTGGCTTGACTGGGGTCACTATAGGGGTCTCCCATCGGGCATGGTCTATCGGCTGCAACACCCCCTGTTCGACGAGCTTGTTGATCTGCTCGTCAATTTTAGGCTTCAGGGCGAATGGTACCCTCCTAGGTTTAAGCCGCTTGGGGGGGACGCTAGGGTCTAGATCAAATGAGATAAGGGGCCCCTGGTACTTGCCCAAGCTTCCATCGAAAACTTCCTGGAACTCCTGGGCTAGCTGCTGTTCCCAACCGTCGTCGGTGACGTGGTTGACTCCTGTCAGCGCGATGTCAAGCGGGGCGAACCACTGTAAACCCAGTAGGCTTGGGCGGTCGCGATCGACGATAGTGAGTGGCAGTTGTTCGGTGCGGCCCTTGTAGGTTACATTAAAGCTCCTGGTACCCACTACCGGGACGCGATTCCCTTGGTAGTCTTTTATAATGATTTTCTGGGTATGAATGTTCCTCTTATGGAGGGTGGGTACGAGCCGTTTAATCTCGCGCCATGCAATCATGGAGAGGTAGGACCCGGAGTCCACTTCCATCTTGCATGGTTGGCCTTCAATATGGACTTCGACGTGTACCTTTCTGGCGCCGTCGGAGATGGCGTGGCCGATGGTCACCGTCTGGTGTGTTTCTTCCTTTCGTCGACCATCGCCGCCTCTTGAAGATCGCTGGGTACGGTCCCACCGACTGTCCGGTTGGCGCTCTCTGGTCCTGGGCGGGGGGCTTTCCTTCTTCCGGTCGTGTTGTTCCCATTTGGGCAGGCTGCGGGTCTTCTTTTGGCGGCAAACTCGAGCGATGTGACCCCGTCGTTCACAATGCCTACAAATAGAGTCAAAGAATCGGCATTCTGACCTGGGGTGGTCGCCGCCGGACCCGGCACAGTTGGTCCTCGACCTACGACCTCTTCGATTCCGTTGGTCGCCGCGTCCCGTCTGCACGCGGTGTATGTCCTCCTCGTCTTCCGACGTGCTGGAGGCTGACTGAAATTCTCCGTAGTGTGTGGTTGATTCGCTTCTGGGGTCGGCCGACCTTGCCGGGTTGTTGTTTCCGCCCTTCGCGTCAGATCTTCGCATGCTGTCAGCGGACGAGCGGGTTGCTTCTGCGGCTGCGGCTGCGGTGAGGGCGTCTGCTAGGCTGATGTCACCCTTGGCCATAAGCCGGCTCTGGAGTGTAGGGTCCCATAGGCCGAGCACGAACCGGTCTCTTATGAGGCTGTTCAGACCTTCAAACTCGCAGAGTCCTCCTAGGCGCCGCAACTCGGCGACGAAGTCGCTCAATTTCTCGTCTGGTTTCTGATTTCGGCGGTAAAACTCGTTGCGCCGTATCAGGATGGGGACCTCGGGGGCATAATGGCGCCGCAGTATGGGTTCGAGGACGTCCCAGTCCATGGCGGTTGCGTCTGCCGGCTTGGCCAATGCTTTGGCCATCTGGAAGACCTCTGGTCCGCAGTGAGTAAGGAAGACGGCGCGTTTTAGCGGGCCCGGGGCGTCCTTCATTCCGGCGCATTCCAGGTACATACGGAACCGGTCTGAGTACGATTCCCAGTCCTCGGTGGCGGGGTTGAAGGGGGCGGGCGGTGCGATCTTCGCCATCTCTTTCGCTGGAACTGGCTCTTGTTGGACACGGGGTTCGGTTCAGGGTCGGGATCCCACCCTCGTCGCCAGTGTCGTGTCCGCAAAAAGATGACCAGAGTCGGTGACTATCATTCAAGCTCTTTATTAACAGTTGTGAACCGAACCGGCGAAAAGGAAAAAGCCCGCGGCTTTTATCCTTTTCGCTGCGGCGGCCGCGGCCAATGGCAGCAATTCAAGTCTCCCGCTCTTGGAGCGAGCCAATCGCGGGAGACTTCAATCGGGCCAATCAGCGCGGCTCGCCTGGCCAATCAGAAATCCCCGCGCCTTAGCCAATCAAGGCGCGGGGATTTCGAGTATTCAAATTCAGGACAGAACAATATGTATAAAATAAACAATAGGACAGGGACGGTAGGCACGTTGGTGCGCTTATGCTTACGATCTTAGGCAGAACTTTGGCAGACTTCCGTGGGAATAATTATAACCAGTTAAGACTCATTCCGGGCTGTGAATGATGATAATTCACAGCCATTGAACTAAAATAAAAGAGTTTTTGATTTTATATGTGTTTGTTGGTGTCTCAGGAAGCTTTGGTCAGGACACCCAGGGACCTTCAGTGGCTGAAGGGGGACAAGAACCCCAGTTCTCCCACTCCTGGTCCAGCACCCTCCTCACTACCACACCTTGCTGTCATTTGGAGGAACACCTGTAGTTGGGGGTTGCCAACATCTGGACTCAAGAGAGGCTTCTATGGGGTCTTTTTTCTGAAGAAAGTTTAAAAAATGCCCCTGTTTATGGAATGAATAAAAAGAATGGAAAGATTAGAAGTTTACAGATGTCAGGCATTTTTTATGTACATTTAAATAATACAGTGAGGATTATATTAATTTGATTAATGAGATAGAGATTATCTACCATGTTATCGTGAACGGGATTAATATGAATGATACCTAGTTAAATTTGTTCATATATAACAGAGAAATGTTTAGATTGAACAAGAAATATAGAGATGAAAGAGATAAAGATGAGGCGTTAGGCATTTTTTTTGTTTATGTATGTTTAAATATTCAAATAAGGAGTACATAAATTTGATAAATGCGATAGAGATTATTAATGATGTTAGCATGAATTGGATCAATATGAATGATACATAGTCAAATTTGCTTAGGTACGATAGAGAAGTGTTTAGATTGAACAAGAAGACAGAGATAAAGATGAAGATTTGGATATTTTTTGCCTATGTATGTGTGAATAATATAATGAGGATTACCTAAAATGGATAAATGTGATAGAGGCTATTAATACTGTTATTTTGAATTGAATGATACCCGGAACTGTTGTGATTCGCCTGCCTTACGTGCAGATGGCTGAGGTCTTGGAGAGTGAGGACTCAGATGAGGCGCCTGCGTGTGATTCAGGAATGGGGCCAGGACCATCAGGGAGTAGAATGCTGCCTTCGGGGAATGTGGGGGCTGGCAGCAATGATGAAGAGGTCCCCGAGGAGCCTGTGCCCAGTGCTCATGCACGCAGGGCTGCTGGAAGGAAAGAACAGCTGTAGCAGCATGGGCGACTTGGGAGTAAGGCTGCAAGGTGATGGCCCCTCCCTGAGGAGATAAAAAGCCAGCTGAGAAACCGGAGTTCTTTGCAGAAGGCAAAGAAGTTTTACACTCAAGCCCGGTTGACGTTAGAAGTATCTGAGTTGGTGTTTGGGGACTGTTTGTGTTGGAATTATTGCTTAGTAACTTTATCTACTGTTCTTGGCAGCCTTGCAAAACCTTGGCAAGGCTCTTTCTTATTGGAGCGAATTGGTTTGAAGCAGCTTTTTACCCGTGAAGGAACGGGATTCGTAAAGAAACATTAAATGGTTTGTGCTGTTTCCTTTGTCTCGTGTTTGCTTCCTTGGAACCAAGTTTGGGTCAAAACAGTAACCAACTCTGTTCCCACACGATATGGATGTAAATTTAAAAATAAAAATATATATTTTAAAAAATTTAAAAAATAAAAAATGCTCCTGCCAGCCAGCACCTGGAAACCATTTGGGAGTCAGAAGCTGGATAGCATCTGACTTGGTCTTGGCTGGATTCATACCATCCTCTGGGGCAGAAAGCTGGCTACCATTCTGGAAGCTGAACCTAGGCGACCTCGGAAGCAGCAGGTTGGAGTGCCTGGTCGCTCAGCCGTAGAGTTAATCTGTTCTTTCTTCAACAGTCACAAGGGCTGGTTCCCAGCGCATATTAAGCAAGGTGGCAAGGCTACTTAAGCCTTTTCTCAGCCAGGAAATTTCTGGAGTTTTTATTTTTATTTTTGCAAGATTAAAGCAGTCCTTCCGGCCAGTTGGACCTTGGTTTGGTGACTGTACAAACATTGGATCGAAGTGAAGCTGCTGGGTTTCACTCAATTGAATTAGCATGGGGGTCACCAACCTTGGCAGCTTTGATAAGACTTGTGGACTTCAACTTCCAGAATTCTTCAGTCCTTAACAGGTTAACAGAGTTGGAAGGGACCTTGTAGGCCATCTAGTCCAACCTTCCCAAGCAGGAGAGACCCTACCAGTGGTGGGATTCAACATTTTTTACTACTGGTTCTGTGGGTGTTGTTTGGTCGGTGTGGCATGTCTTGGTGGGTGTGGCAGGGGAAGGATACTGCAAAATCCCCCTTCCCTCCCCACCCCAATAACCTGCTTTCCAGCTCCGTTCTCCTGTGCAGGGCAACCGGAGAAGAGTCAGCTGATCAGCTGGGACTCAATGCGAGGCAGAGCAAAGCTGGCTGGGGAATTCTGGGAGTTGTAGTCCTCCAGGCTTAAAGTTGCCAAGGTTGGAGACCCCTGCTTTAGAGCACTGTAGATCCTCAGGAAGAGAAGGGAATGGATATAATTAGAGAAATGTGGACTACACGGAGCTTAACTACAAACTGAGAAATTAAAACAGTAATGAGTTTTGAAGGGTTGGAAAAGCTGCCAATGAAGCCAACTCCCGTGGGGAATCTAGTCCTTGGATTCCTCTAACAATCAGCTTCCAAGAGAGAAGTTTTGAGTGTTTTTTGGGCTTGCAGGCATCCCTGGAAAATGGTGTTCCAACTTTCCCCAAACAGTCATCTTGAATCGGGAACTTTGGAGAACCGGATTTCCAAATCCACTCCAAGAACACCATGGTGGTGAAGCCATGGCAGCTTTGGGAAGCCATGAGTAGCTTGGTAGATGGTTAAAGTCCCTTTCTAAGTCCTGCGGATGGTCTGATCAGCATCGATGGGTTGACAAAGTCCCTAAACCGATGTTTATAGTATTAATATTGGTCTGAGCAATTGAGTTTGGCAATTTGATTGCAAACGTTTCGTCCCCATTCAAGGCGACCTCGTCAGTGTGTTTTGAATTGTGTTTGTCATCAGGGGTGGGATTTAAAAACGTTTTACTATTGGTTCTGTGGGTGTGGCTTGGTGGACATGGCAGGGGAAAGTTACTGCAAAATCCCCCTTCCCTCCCCACCCCACTAACCTGCTTTCCAGCTCCGTTCTCCTGCGCAGGTCAACCAAAGGAGACCCAGTCAATCAGCTGGGACTCAATGGGAGGCAGAGAAGAGATGGGGTTGGTGGGGCCAGTCAGAGGTGGGATTTGCCGGTTCTTCGGACTACTCAAAATTTCCGCTGCCGGTTCTCCAGAACTGGTCAGAACCTGCTGAAAACCCACTTCTGGCTTGTTTGTCAAAGCACTGGTCTTTAAATACCATCTTTATGCAATGGAAATTACTGTGGGTGTTGTTTGTTCAACTACTTCTTATATTCAACTTATGTTCAAATGCATTTCTCAATATTGTCAGTTTTGAAGATGTCTGGACTTCAACTTCCAGAATTCCCCAGCCAGCGATGCTCATTCCCTTTCTTTTCTTTCTTTTTTTAAGGATGCAGCCTCAGGAAGAGTGAATCAAAATCTTTAGTCAAGGGGAGGGGAAATTGGAAATTTGGAAATTGGGCACATACACCACAGTTGCTGCCTGCTATCTTGGAAACATAGGGCTAGAAGGGATCCGGGAGGTCTTCTAGTCCAGCCTCATCACCCTGAAATTCCACTCTGAGTTTTGGAGTCAATGAGAAGGTTTTGAGTCTTCTTGAAGTGGAGACTGCCTTAAGGGCATTACTAAGACATCCCTTTTAAAACTTTTTAAAAGATCACACACACATTTATCCTCTACCATCTTCATTTTCTGGAGAAAAGGTTGTTTGCTTCAGCTGTTGGAAATATTCCGGATGCCTTGGAAGACTCTGTTGGTTGGCTGGCTGTATCCAAGGGAGATACTGATTCCAATTCATTCAGGAGCAATCTTCCCTCTGGTTTTTGAAGTTTTCTCACTGGTGCAAGCAACTTGAGTTGAAGGCTTTGGTTTATCCCAGTTGGCTGTTGCCCAGATGAGTTCCTTCGGCTCTGCTGGCATCAGCAGGAAAAATAAAAAAAGACCCTGCTCCCAGAGAAAAGCCAGAGGCATCAAAATGGAGCAGCAACAGAGCCTCCCTATCTGGCAAAGATGCTTGTGCATCAAAGTGCAAGAGAGGAGCAGAGAGTGCCTATGTTCTGTGCTGTTGCTTCCAAAATATTGTCCAGCACATTAAATGTTCCCTGTCGAAAGCCAGGACGGAAAACATCTGATCTGGGAAACTCTCCAATGCCAATCTGTGTAAATTCTGGGAAACAGAATAACAGAGTTGGAAAGGACTTTGGAGGTCTTCTGCTGCCCCTCAAATGCCAGCTGAAAAATCTATTGAGGTGGGTCTGAAAATTATTGATCAGGAGCCCAAATAACATGGCTGGTTTTTTTGTCGGCTGCTATCTTGTTTAAGGGGATGCAGTGGCTCAGCGGTTAAAGACACTAAGCTTGTATGCTGTCAGCCTGGGTTCGAGACCCAAATGTTGTAGGACGGGATGAGTTCCCCTTCCTGCTCCAGCTCCTGCCCACCAAGCAGTTTGAAAGTGTTGTGCATTAATAAAAGTGAACTAATAAAAGTGCTTAATAAAGATTATTAAAACCTTTAGAAAAGTGCAGGGTTCTGACCCTGCACTTCTGATTGGCCGATAATAGCGACATCTGATTGGTCCGTTCAGGAGAATCTGATTGGCTATTAGCGGGCCTCTCTCATTGATTAAGGGAACTAACGCTTCCCGTTTCTTATTGGTTACTTGATCAGCAGCTTGCCTATAAAAAGTTTTTGCTCTGTTCCACAATGTTAAATAAAGAGTTGAAGTTTGTTAAGCCTGGGTTCCCCAATCAGGGTTAAGGAGACAAGCTAAACAGAATGTGCAGCGCTAGTCAGATAGGCACACAGATAAATGAGTGAGCTAAGCTTGTATGTTTATGAACACACAGTAAAAATAACAGATACGCTTGTGCTATCAAAAATATAGTTTATTCCATTTATAGCATAGTCAAAATAACAGTCCATTAGTCATGTATCATTTAGTCAGTCCATTCAAGGATATTCAGTTAGCAAAGTCCGTGTAGAATATCTTATGTCAGTTCACTTACAAATCAGTCCTTTGTTTCTCTCCCCTTCGAGTAATGCAGTGTTGAGTCCATGCAGTAATTAGGGATCATCAAAGCCAGAGAGTGAGCAAGCTGCAGCCTTGCTTCTTTTAAAGTGCTTTCACAACCACTCCCCTAATTACATTCCCATATTTAAAGTTGCAGACACTTTAACTTATAAACCATGATTACATATTTATTATTTTACCTAAACCAGTTAGGGTAAACAATGTTATCCCTAACATTCTCCCCTTTTAGGAAATAATAATAAATATAACTATTTACACTTTTAAATCAAATTTGTTACAACTCTCTTTAAACTTAATTACTCCTTGAGCTTTTGTAAATTGGTCTGCAATGTTTTCTTCCGTCATGCAGTATTCCAATTTAATTAGCCCATTCTTTACAGATTCTCTAACATTTAAATATCTTAAATCAGTATGCTTTGATCTAGTTTTTACAGCAATACTAGAAGCTACCTTTATGGCTGCCTGGTTGTCCTCGTATACAATAATGGAATCTTTAACAGTAATACCCATGTCTAATAATAACTGTTTGTGCAGAATTAAGTCAGTGCATAGTAATGACAGACATGAAAATTCTGCTTCCATCGTGGACAAGCTGATATGCTGTTGTCTGATTGACCTCCACCCTATTAGTGTCTTACCAAATAATATAGCCATCCCAGATGTTGATTTTCTAGTGTTTATGTCAGTTGCAAAACTTGCATCTGCATAGGCACTAAGATTCAAATCACCCTTTGGTTCCATATACAATGCATGGTTCATTGTTCCTTTAAGATATCTTAAAATTCTCTTTAATGATTGCCAATGACATTGATGTGGATCTGAATTAAAAGGTGCCAGCTGATTTACACTATAAGCTATATCTGGCCTAGACCAATTGCTTATATATGATAAGCTACCAATCAAAGATTGATATATAGACTTATCAAATTTGGGACTTTGATCATCAGTTTGGCAAACTTCCTGATTCATTGGAGTCTTTGCCGGTTTACAAAGTTCCATTTTAAACGTTTTAATTAATTGGCAAATTTTATCTTCTTGAGATATCTTAAATCCATTTTTTGTTTTGTTAATTGTCAATCCTAGATACCTTTTAATCTCACCTAAATGCTTTAATTTTATCTTTTTGGCTAATAATGATATAATCTCATTAGCATCATTATTAGTCTTAGTTATCAAAGCAATATCTGTAAATAATAACAATAATGACACTGTTCTGTCCCCTCATTAGCATTCTTGAGATCCCCGCGCTTTGATTGGCCAAAGCGCGGGGCACTCTGATTGGTCAGGCGAGCCGCGCCGATTGGCTCGCTAAGAATCTCCCGCGATTGGTCTATTCGAATCGCGGGAGATTCAAAGCGGTGCCATTGGCCGCGGCCGCCGCAGCTGAAGGAATAAAAGCCGCGAACCTTTTGCATAGCACCAGTTCGGTTCCTACATGAATAAAAGAGCATGATTTGAAGTCACCGACTCCTGGCATCATTTTCGAGGATACGACACTAGCGACGAAGGTGGGATCCAGACCCTGAACCGAACCACGTGTCCGACGGAAGCCAGACGAATCTCCACGATGGCGAAAATCGCACCCCCCGCAACCTTCAATCCCGCCACCGAGGACTGGGAATCGTTCTCCGACTGATTCCGCATGTTCCTCGAGTGCAGCGATCTGAAGGACGCCACCGGCCCCATGAAGCGCGCCGTCTTCCTGACCCACTGCGGGACCGAGGTATTCAAGATGGCCAAGGCACTTGCCAAACCCGCCGACGCGACCGCGATGGACTGGGACGTCCTCAAGCCAATACTTCGGCGGCACTACACTCCAGAGGTACCCATCCTGATCCGACGCAACGAATTCTACCGTCGGGACCAACGGTCGGGTGAGAGTTTCAGCGACTTCGTCGCCGAACTACGGCACCTAGGGGGGCTCTGCGAATTCGACAACCTGAACAATGCCCTGCGAGACAGAATCATGCTCGACCTGTGGGACCCCGTCCTCCAGAGCCAGCTGATGGCCAAGGGCAACATCAGCCTTGCAGACACCCTCACCGCAGCCGCAGCCGCCGAAGCGACCCGAACATCCGCCGAACGCATGCGCTGACCGAACGCTGGGGACTGCAGCAGGAACAACAACCCTGCAAAGTCGGCCGAGGCCCAACCCGAGACGACCACCCACCAGGGCGATTTCCACTCGGCATCGGGCACTTCCGATGATGATGAGGAAATTCATCGCCTCCAGACAGGCCGCGACCCACGGAACCGGCGGGGTCGTAAGTCGAGGACCAACTGTGCCGGTTGCGGAGGCGACCACCCCAGGTCCGAATGCTGGTTTTTCGAGTCGATCTGCCGGCATTGTGACAAGAACGGACACATCGCCCGCGTCTGCCGCCTTAAAAAGAACCGCAGCCCGCCCCGATGGGACCAGAGCAAACGGAGGAGAGAAAGCACACCACCCCGGACCAGAGATCGCCCCTCGGACAACAGATGGGACTGGAACGGACGATCCCTACGAGGCGGCGATACCCGGCGAAGAGAGGAGACCCATCAGACGGTCACCATCGGCCACGCCACAACCAATGACGCCCGGAAGTCCACGTGGAGGTAGGCATCGAGGGCGAGCCATGCAAAATGGAGGTGAATCCGGGTCCTACCTCTCCATGATAGCATGGCATGAAATAAAGCGCTTGGTGCCTACCATCCAAAGGAGAAGCCTAGACAGCCAGAGACTAATCGTAAAGGACTACCAGGGAAACCGCATCCCGGTAGTCGGAACCGGACAGTTCAACGTGACATACAAAGGGCGCACCGAAAGGCTTCCCCTGACAATCGTCGACCGCGACTGCCCAAGCCTACTGGGACTGCAATAGTTCGCCCCGCTCGGCATCGCAGTCACGGGAGTCGACCACGTCACCAACGACAGCTGGGAGCAACAACTGGCCCGGGAATTCCAAGAGGTCTTCGACGGAAACCTAGGCAAGTACCGAGGGACCCTTATATCATTCAGCCTAGATCCAAATGTCCCCCCAAAACGCCTGAAACCAAGGCGGGTGCCATTCGCACTTAAACCCAAGATAGACAAGCAAATTGACAAGCTCGTCAAGCAAGGGGTCCTACAGCCAATAGACCACGCCCGGTGGGAGACCCCCATAGTCACCCCGATCAAGCCCGATGGGTCGGTGAGGATCTATGGGGACTATAAGGCCACCCTAAATGACGTGTTGCAACAAAGCGCCTACCCCGTCCCAGTAGTGCAACACCTATTGCACTCACTGGGAGGGGGCAAGGTTTTCGCCAAACTCGATCTTGCCCAGGCATACCAACAGTTGCCAGTTGACGAGGAAACGGCAGAAGCGCAAACTATAGTCACCCACCGGGGAGCATTTAAGTGCAACCGGCTCCAATTCGGAGTCAGCGTGGCACCGGGAATATTCCAAAGCCTAATGGAAAGACTATTACAAGGCATCAAGGGGGTGGTACCTTATTTCGACGATGTCTTAGTGTCGGCAACCAACCAAGCCGAACTAGAGGGTCGCCTAAGGGAGGTCCTAACCAAATTTAAAGAGACCGGGCTCAAAGTAAAGAGGGAGAAATGCCAATTATACACGGAACGGGTTGAATTCCTAGGATACCTCCTAGACCGTCACGGCATTCACCCCACAAACCAAAAAATCAAGGCCATCAAAGAAGCCCCCACACCCAAGTCGAAGACAGAACTACAGGCATTCCTGGGGCTACTTAACTTTTACAATGTTTTCCTGCCCCAAAAGGCGATGGTGGCGGAGCCTTTGCATAGGCTCCTGGACAAGGCGGCGACCTGGACTTGGGGGAAACGCGAGCAAGCCGCCTTCCAAAGAACAAAGGACCTCCTCACTTCGGACGCCGTCCTTATACAGTACAACGAGACCCTACCTCTGGCCGTCACATGCGACGCATCACCCTTCGGCGTCGGCGCTGTCCTCAGCCATACCCTCCCCGACAGAAAAGAAGCACCCATCGCGTTCTTTTCAAGGACCCTCACCAAACCGGAGCGGAACTATAGCCAGCTGGACAAAGAGGCTCTGGCTATCGTTGCCGCAGTAAAAAGATTCCACGAGTACCTCTACGGCCGGACATTCACCATCATAACCGACCACAAGCCGCTGCTGGGAATCCTTGCAGGAAACTGGGCCACCCCGAACATTTTGTCTCCCCGAATGACAAGGTGGTCCGAGTTCCTGGCGGCCTACAACTACGGACTCATACACAGACCGGGCAAGACGATCTCCCATGCAGATGCCTTAAGCCGCTCGCCGCTACCGGAACCTGACATCGACCCAGCACCCACGACGACCACCCTCAGCATAGAGACTCTACCCAACCTGCCCATAACCACGTCAGACATTGCCCGAGAGACTAATAAAGACAAACGTCTGGCGCGAGTGTTGCATTGGGTAGAGAAAGGGTGGCCGGAAAGGGACAACGACGAGTCCGTCAAAACATTCCAGAACCGGCAAACGGAACTCTCGTTATTAAAAGGGTGCATACTATGGGGGGATAGGGTGGTCATTCCAGAAAAACTACAAGGGAAGGTTCTGGAACTATTACACGAGGGGCACCCTGGCATCGTTAGGACTAAAGCCCTGGCCAGAAGTTACGCTTGGTGGCCAGGGATGGACAAACAAATTGAGACCTGGGTAGCAAGGTGCCAACGATGCCAGGAAACTAGGCCAAGCCCACCCACAGCGCCCGTCCTAGAGTGGGAAACCCCAAGGGGACCTTGGTCTAGGATCCACATAGACTTCGCCGGGCCCACAAAAGGACACACCTTCCTTTTAACAGTAGACACTTACTCCAACTGGCTGGAGTTAAGCAACATGAAAACAACAACCACGGAGGCTGTGATCAAGGAACTCGGCAAACTCTTTGCAACGCACGGCTTCCCAGACGTCGTCGTTTCCGACAACGGGCCCCAATTCACCTCGCCGGAATTCGAAAAATTCCTAGCGGAAAGGAGCATCCGACATGCACTGACAGCACCGGCGCACCCGGCGGCGAACGGTAGGGTGGAACGGATGGTGCAATTCACCAAGAAAACCATCCGGAAAATAGACTACGGGGAGATCCAGGAGAAAATAAACAAATTACTCTTCACCCAACACATAACCCCAAATACCACAACGAATAAGAGCCCAGCCGAACTATTAATGGGGAGGAAATTAAGGTCCCCACTCGACAGATTACACCCCACGTATAACCCGGAGAAGCCCCCAGACTCAAACAGCAAACACCGAACTTTCGCACCAGGCGACCCCGTATACACAAGAAACCTGACGGGAGACCCGTTATGGGTACCGGCCGTCATCACACAAATAACAGGCCCACACTCGTACCGGCTACAAACAGCAGACGGACGAGCATGGAAACGCCACATCGACCAATTAAGGTCGAGGACGACAAACCAAGAGACCACCGATGCACAAACAGGCAAAACCAACCCCCACAACACAAACCAAGGGGGGAGGGAATACCCAGGGGACCAAAACCAAAGAAGAATAAACCAACCATACTTACCGGAAAGCAGCCAGCACGACCCCTCGCCAGGAAGAGACAGCCAGGCCAGCTCGACCAACCCGGGGAGACCGAGCGGGAGCGGCGAAACCCGCAGCTCAACCAACCTGGGAGGCCCAGGAGGCAGCTACGGAGAGCGGCCTGGCCCGACCGACCAGCCGGTTCCCACGACGGCATCCGGAGAAGCAGAGATCCCGACCGAACCGGCCGGGATCCAACCTACGACTGAGCTGCGCAGGTCCAGTAGGCTAAGACGGAGCCCCGCCTACCTACGGGACTACACGACGTAAGGACTAAACCAAGAGGGGAGGGGTGTTCTGTCCCCTCATTAGCATTCTTGAGATCCCCGCGCTTTGATTGGCCAAAGCGCGGGGCACTCTGATTGGTGAGGCGAACCGCGCCGATTGGCTCGCTAAGAATCTCCCGCGATTGGTCTATTCGAATCGCGGGAGATTCAAAGCGGTGCCATTGGCCGCGGCCGTGGCGGCTAAAGGAATAAAAGCCGCGAACCTTTTGCATAGCGCCAGTTCGGTTCCTACACTAATAAAAGAGCATGATTTGAAGTCACCGACTCCTGGCATCATTTTCGAGGATACGACAGACACGTTCCATTATTTTCTCTTTTAAACACACATGGATCTGCTAAACCAGATTTAAAACCTATATTGTTTAATTCTTTCACAATATATTGGTTCCACTCAAACCCAGATTGTTTCAACCCATAAAGACTCTTTTTGAGTTTCCAACAATCATTACTATTTACTTTATTGTCTTTTATACCTACTGGTTTTCTTAAATATATAGTGTGCTGCAATGGTGCATGCAGGTAAGCAGTTTCTACATCTAAATGGTTAATGACATAGTTTTTCTTAGCTGCCCACACTAAAGCTGCTCTCAAAGATGTTGCTTTAAGACTTGGTGCAAAAACTTCATCGTAATCAGATGCAGTTTGTTTAAATCCTTGAGCTACCAACCTAGCTTTATGGGTAACAGTCCCATCATTTCCAGTTTTTACTTTAAATATCCATTTGCACCCAATGGATTTTTCTCCTGGAGGTAATTTGGCATCTTCATATACTTTCATTACCTTTAATGAATTTAGTTCTTTTTCCATTGCCTTTTGCCAATTGTCCTGATCCTTAGCAGGATACATCTTAAGTTCATCTACACTAGTTGGAACTTTAGTTACTTGGCAAACTATACTTGCTTGATACTTATCAGGTGGTCTAGTTACACGTGTAGTACATCTAGGTATTACAGGACTTACAGGTGGACTTTCCTTAACTAACTCTTCTTGATTATCTAACTCTTCCTGATCAACTGTTTCCTCTTGTTCTGGTCCTATTAGCTCTTCATGGACTTCTTCTTTAATTGGACTCTTCTTATAACTAGTCTGTTCTTTTTGCCTTTTGTAGGGTTCAATAATTACTTCATTATTTAAATCTTGCTCTAATCTATTCCATCCTACATGTTCTAGGAATTTAGCACTAGCATTAGTGTAAACTCTAGATGTACCTGGTTCCCAGAATCTATAAGATCTATGATTAGATTTATATCCTACAAAAAATAATCTTTTAGCTCTATGCTGTCCTTTGTGTCTGAGTTGTTTAGGGATATGCACCCATACTGGTGCTCCAAATGTGTGCATGTAACTTAAATCAGGTTTTGTACCATGCCACAGTGTGAATGGTAATTCACCTGTTGTTGAATTAACAACATTATTTAATATATGATTAACACACATTATTGCTTCTCCCCACAAATTGTCAGGTAATCCTGAATCAGACATCATAGTACATGCCATTGACTGTAGTGTTTGGCCTCGTCTCTCTATAAAGGCATTATGTTGTGGCCTATATGGTGCAGACTTTTTATGTTGAATACCTAACATTCTAAGTCTATTCTGGAATTTATTATTTGTAAATTCCGTACCATTATCTGTTATAAGAGTTACTAATTTCTTTTTAGTTTTCCTTTCAGCAAATTTTATCCAATTAAAGAGATTTATATACGTTTCAGTTTTGCTCTTCATTAAATAGCAGAACCCATATCTAGAATAGTGGTCCATTATACTTAGTATGTATCAAGCACCTCCTACACTTGGTTTTTTCGGACCTATTAAATCAGAAAATACTACTTCTAAAGGCTCTTTGGTAGTAAATCCATCAACTCTATTAGCCGGTTTGACCTTGGCTTTGCTTTGATTACAGATAGAACATTGCAAATACTTATTACAAGGTTTCAAACTTATTCCCTTAGATAATTCAACAGTTTTCTTAAGCATTTTAAAATTTAAATGCCCTAGCTGTCGGTGTAACAAGTGAATACATTCATCATGAGGTTTCTTATTATCATAAACCGTGTTAGCCACCTTTAAACCATTATCATTTAACACATATAATTCACCTCTTAAAGATGCAGTAATTTTCTTATCTTCTTTCTCAATTATGCAGTTATCTCCTTTAAAGGTAACTACATATCCTAGTTTAACCAAAATTCTATCTGAAATTAAATTAAACTTAAGTTGTGGTACATATAACATTTTTACATTCTCTTTTATGAAAGAACAATACGCTATACCTTGACCTTTAGCTTTCAGTTTCCAGCCATTGGCTAATGATATCTGCTGTGTACTCTTGGACATTTTAATAAAATTTCTGTTATCATTTGTTATACAGTGGGATGCTCCACTGTCAACCACCCATAAATTATTTTTTACAGCTCCGTTAGTATACATGGCTAACTCTAAATTTTTATTTATCTTTTGATGATTTTTAGTATTCTGGCCAGCGTTCTGGCGTTTTGCTTTTTTACAAAATCTTGCCAAATATCCTCTTCCTCCACAATTAAAACACTTTTTAATTGCGTATGCAGTAGGAGATTTATTATCTTCTTTTTGAGGTTGCTGCCTCCTTAATTCATCTCTTTCAAGTCTTCTTCTGGCCTCTTCAATCAATCTGCCAGTTATATTAGTTAAAGTTAAACTTTCCTTTGGCAATATTTCAAGGGAAGTGACGTAGTTGTCATAACTTTCATCTAGTGATGATAGAATTATATAGACTTGGTGTAGTTCAGAGAAAATAAGCTCTTTCTCGTGCAGTTCTTGAAAAATGCTTTGCATAGTTTTCAAATGACTAAGCATATCACCGTTCATCTGGAGATGCATCCTGAAAAGCTTTTGTGTTAGATTTATGTGAGCACTAACGTTATCTCGGACATAAATCCTCCTCAGCTTCTGCCAACACCCAACAGCCGTTTGCTCTCCGTGGATATGAACTAGTTGCTGGTCAGTTAATGTTAATCCTATTATGCAAATAGCTTGTTCATTCTTTTGCATAAATTCTTCTATCTTTAGTCTATCTTCATCATCCTCTGGATCCCATTCCTCTACGTTTGGTGGATTTTCAATTATGTTCCACAGACCTTCTCTTCGTAGAAGTAGACTACATTTCATAGATCATGATACATAGTTTATTCCATCCAGCTTGGATATAAGGGACAAACTTTGTAGATTGACTTGTGCCATGTTTTCTTGTATGGATATAAAACTATAATTAATAAAACACATCTGTCTGTTTACTGTAACGTATAACAACACAAACTCTCACTTTTACATAAATCTGTTTTATCCTAGTTAAACTGACTTTGCAGCCTCTGTGCCCATAACCAGTGTTAAGCCTGTGTTCCCCAACCAGGGTTAAGGAGACAAGCTAAACAGAATGTGCAGCGTTAGTCAGATAGGCACACAGATAAATGAGTGAGATGTTTTTGTATGTTTATTAACATACAGTAAAAATAACAGATATGCTTGTGCTATCAAAAATATAGTTTATTCCATTTATAGCATAGTCAAAATAACAGTCCATTACTCATGTATCATTTAGTCAGTCCATTCAAGGATATTCAGTTAGCAAAGACCGTGTAGAATATCTTATGTCAGTTCACTTACAAATCAGTCCTTTGTTTCTCTCCCATTCGAGTAACACAGCGTTGAGTCCATGCAGTAATTAGGGATCATCAAAGCCAGAGAGAGAGCAAGCTGTCATCTTGCTTCTTTTAAAGTGCTTTCACAACCACTCCCCTAATTACATTCCCATATTTAAAGTTGCAGACACTTTAACTTATAAACCATGATTACATATTTATTATTTTACCTAAACCAGTTAGGGTAAACAATGTTATCCCTAACAAAGTTCACTGTTCATTGTCTCGTCTCCAATCCTTGCGCCCATGCGCAGAACATAACACTGGCGATGAGGGTGGGATTTGGAGACGTCAGAGCTGACTGAGCACTATAGAGCGCCAAACAGAGCATGTGGCTGAAGACGCACCAACGGCTGAACCATGTCTAGCAGCGTCATACCACCCGCTCCATTCCACCCGGCACAAGAAGACTAGGACTCATATATGGACTGATTCCAGATGTTTCTGGAGACCAACAACTTGAAGGATGCCACTACCGGAAAGAAGCAAGCGATATTCCTAACTCACTGCGGGCCGACCGTGTTTAAGATGGCCAAGGCACTAGCCAAACCGGCTGAGGTGAAGTCCATGGACTGGGACGTCCTCGAGCCCCTTCTATGGGCCCACTACGCACCGACCGTACCAATGCTTGTTCGAAGGCATGAATTTTATCAGAGAGACCAGCGGAAGGGGGAAAGCGTTGCAGATTTCATAGCGGATCTCCAGAATTTGGGAGGCCTCTGCGGGTTCGCTGACCTCGAAGAGGCCCTGAGAGACCGAATAATTCTGGGATTAGATGCACCCCACATGCAGAGTAAGCTGATGGCAAAAGGTGACATTAGACTTGCAGATGCAATCGCTGACGCTACTGCAGCAGAAGCAACCAGGAAGTTGGCTGCACGAATGCGCTGCAACCACGCCCCACTCCGCCAACTCACTGGCGAAATCTCGCCTCACCTGGAGGGATAGGCAATGACAACCCACCACGAGGACCTCGAATTGTCATCAGAAAGCGATGAAGAAGAGGTCAACCGGCTCCGGTCTGAACGAGACCAACGCCATCAACGAAACCAGAGAGTACAGTACCAATGCGCTGGTTGTGGGGCAAACCACCCATGATCAGACTGCAAATTCCTCGACGCGCTCTGCCATGTGTGTGGGAAAAGAGGTCACATCGGAAGAGTTTGTAGAAGCAAGCAAGGATCCAACCCACCTCAGAGGGGGACCAACTACCGCCAGCCCACAGGAAGTCGTCTTGTGAATCGAGAAAACTTAACCCACCAATGGGACAACCACTCCTACAGAAACAAACCACTAGCCCAGTCAACGAAGTGGGAAGAGGCACACCAAACCATTACGATCAGTCACGCCTCATCATTAGACGCCAAGAAGATCTGGGTGAAGGTCGCCATTGAAAACCAGCCCTGCATGATGGAAGTCAATTCAGGATCATCCCTCTCGATGGTTTCCTGGAAGACCTTTAAACAATTAATCCCCACCGTCCAGCGGCAAGACCTCAGATTCCAAAGAATCATACTTAAGGACTACCAGGGAAATCGAATTCCAGTCGTCGGATCCAGCAAAGTCCGTGTCTCATTTAAAAATCGTACTGCATCCCTACCACTGACCGTAGTCAACCGGGATCGGCCTAGTTTGTTAGGCCTCCAATGGTTCGCCCCACTTGGAATTGAAGTAGCCGGCATTCACCGAACCAACAGCGACGACTGGGAAGAGGCCATAATCCGGGAGTTCCAGGATGTCTTTACAGAGAAATTAGGCGAGTACAAGGGGACCCCAATATCATTTAACCTTAACCCCAAGGTAGCTCCCATCCGCCTAAAGCCTCGTTGAGTTCCATTTGTCCTTAAACCAAAGATTGATGAGAAGCTTGATAAATTGATTGCCCAGGGTGTGTTAGAACCAACCGACCACGCTCCCTGGGAAACCCCAATTGTAACACCCATCAAGCCGGATGGATCGTTAAGAATTTGTGGGACTACCGAGCCACTCTGAATCACGCCCCTCAGCAGAACGCTTACCCAGTACCAGTGGTACAACACCTTCTCCATTCCCTGGGGGGCGGAAAAGTCTTCGCTAAATTGGATTTAGCACAGGCATACCAACAACTGCCTGTAGACAAAAAAACGGCAGAGGCACAAACGATCGTTACGCACCGAGGTGCATTTAAGTGCAACCGACTCCAATTCAGAGTTAGCGTGGCCCCAGGAATTTTTCAGAGCTTGATGGAGAGACTACTACAGGGTATAAAAGTGGTTGTACCTTATTTTGATGATGTACTAATTGCTGCTCCAACTAGAGAAATACTAAGGGAGTGCCTGAGGTTAGTTCTCCAGAAATTTAAAGACTCTGGCCTTAAAGTAAAAATAAAATAAGTGTCAACTATGTACGGATAAGATAGAATTTTTGGGGTACTTAATCGATAAACAAGGCATTCACCCCACCGATAGCAAGCTTAGGCCAATCAAAAACGCTCCAAGGCCATGTAATTAGACTGATCTCCAAGCTTTCCTGGGCCTTATCAATTTCTACAACGTGTTCCTGCCCCATAAAGCAACTGTAGCCGAGCCCCTACATCATCTGTTGGACAAAAAGGCAACCTGGGTCTGGGAACACCGAGAGGAACACGCGTTCCGACAAGTAAAAAACTTATTGACTTCAGACGCTGTGTTGATGCAGTATAATGAGACTTTGCCTTTAACGATTACATGTGATGCATCACCATTCGGAGTGGGTGCCATTTTGAGCCATGTGTTACCAAACGGTAGTGAAGCCCCTATTGCCTACTTTTCAAAAACGCTATCAAAAGCTGAACGTAACTATAGTCAAATCGATAAAGAGGCTCTTGCTGTCGTTTCTGCTGTTAAATGATTTCATGAATATATTTATGGGCGAGTTTTTACTATAGTCACCGACCACAAACCTTTGCTGGGGATTATAGTGGGGGATAAGCCAACCCCTTATATATTATCTCCCAGAATGACTCGCTGGTCGGAATTCTTGGCTGCATATAATTATAAACTGCAACACCGCCTGGGGAAAGCCATCCCCCACGCTGACGCACTAAGCTGTGCACCACTTCCTGAAACCGTTGATGACCCAGCTTCAACCGTCGTGACGCTCCAAATTGAAACATTTCAATCACCACCACTGACAGCTCAAGATATCGCGATCGAAACCAAACGTGATCCTGTTTTGGCGCGAGTTCTTAGCTGGGTCGAGCGAGGATGGCCATTGGATCAAATCCCTGACAACTTCAGTCCTTTCAAGAATCGACAGATGGAACTGTTTTCACAGAAAGGCTGCATAATTTGGGGGGATAGAGTCGTCGTCCCAGAGCGGCTGCAACGAGCGGTATTGAAAACCTTGCATGAAGGCCACCCCGGCATAGTGCGCATGAAGGCGCTCGCACGAAGCTATGCATGATGGCCGGGTATCGACAAACAAATCGAGGCCTGGGTAAAGACTTGTTGCAAATGCCAGGAAGTTAGCAATGCCCCACCGAAAGCAACCCCAACAGAGTGGGAAACACCCAGGGGACCATGGTCCCGTATTCATATTGACTTTGCGGGATCTACTAAAGGACACACATTCCTAGTAACAGTGGATGCCTACTCAAACTGGCTTGAAATCCATGAAATGAAAAGTACCACAACCGAATCCATCATCAAGAAATTGGACAGATTATTTGCAACCCATGGACTGCCAGACGTTCTGGTATCCAACAACGGGCCCCAGTTTACCGTGCTTTCTTTTGAACAGTATTTGGTGGACCGTGGTATTCGCCATGCGCTAACTTCACTGGTGCATCCTGCGACCAATGGAAGAGCCGAGCGCATGGTACAATTCGTCAAAAAACCCTACATAAAATGGACTATGGCGATATCGAAGATAAGATTAACCAGATACTCCTCCTTCAACACATCACTCTGCACAGCGTCACCAACAAAACTCCGGCCGAATTGTTAATGGGACGAAAACTCCGCTCCCCCCTTGACCGACTACACCCATCGTACGAACCAGAAAAACCACACGGATCCAGTGGGAAATGCTGCGAATTCCAGATAGGCGACTTAGTCTTCGCTAAAAACTTTCCTGGCGATCCGCTGTGGGTCGAGGCAACTGTAATCCAAGTCACAGGACCCAGATCGTACCGAGTAAAAAGGCGCGATGGAAGAATATGGAAGCGCCATATTGATCAGCTGCGTTCGAGGCTGCAACCTCATTTCTGCGACTCTGGTAACTTCCAAACTGAGGGGGGAGGAGATGCCGAGGAGACCGAGTTCGAAACGACAGAAAGCACGTGTGGAAGAAGTGAGCATTTGGAAGAATCAGAGAGGGTGGTGGACTTGCCTCAAAGAGACACCTCGTCAGAAGCAAGCCCATAAAGGCAAGAGGACAACGAAGACATTAGCGGTACCGAGTTTTTAAATGAAGGACCGGAGGTAACCTACTTGCCAGAAAACGTCCTGCCCAAACAAGATTATAAACAAATACCGGGGGGACAGCGAAAATATAACAGACAATCTAAACAACCAGCCTACCTCAAAGATTACGTCACCGCACTCCTTAAACGGAACCCGGGGGGAAGGAGTGTTGTGAATTAATAAAAGTGAACTAATAAAAGTGCTTAATAAAGATTATTAAAACCTTTAGAAAAGTGCAGGGTTCTGACCCTGCACTTCTGATTGGCTGATAATAGCGACATCTGATTGGTCCGTTCAGGAGAATCTGATTGGCTATTAGCGGGCCTCTCTCATTGGTTAAGGGAACTAACGCTTCCCGTTTTTATTGGTTATTTGATCAGCAGCTTGCCTATAAAAAGGGCTGTTGCTGCCGTAGTTTTTGCTCTGTTCCACAATGTTAAATAAAGAGTTGAAGTTCACTGTTCGTCTTCTCGTCTCCAATCCTTGCGCCCATTTTCAGAACATAACAGAAAGCATGCAAATGCAAGTAGATAAATAGGTACCACTTTGGTGGAAAGGTAACAGTATTCTGTACACCTAACATATAGTCATGCTGGCCAAATGACCATAGAAATGTCTTCAGAGAATGCTGGCTTCCTCAGCTAAGAAATGGAGATGGTAGCAATGTCCCCCAAAGTCAGACAAGACTGGACAGGATGTTGGAAGAAAAATCCGGTCTGGTTCCAATCCAGGAGAAAGACGCTGCAAATAAAATGGAGGCTGATTGGAAAGAAGGACTCTGTATATTGATGAACAGAACCAACACATAGCATGTAGTGCTGGGACAGCTGACAAAATGGCTGAATGAGTGGATGGGTCTTTATAGATTTCTTGGATTTTGTGTTTGAAATGCTTCAGGGAGTTGTGCTCTTCTTAAAATACCTGCAGTGTGTCAACTCAGAAAAGATTCCTAACGCTTCCCGTTTTTATTAGTTATTTGATCAGCAGCTCGCCTTTAAAAAGGGCTGTTGCTGCCGTAGTTTTTGCTCTGTTCCACAATGTTAAATAAAGAGTTGAAGTTCACTGTTCATTGTCTCGTCTCCAATTCTTGCGCCCATGTGCAAAACATAACAGACTTAGTTCTAGGTTAGATCTCTCCTTGATTAATTTCCATCCATTGCTTCTTGTCCTGTCTTCTGGAGGTTTAGAAAATAGCTTGACCCCTTCTTCTTTATGGCAGCCCCTGAGATATCGGAAGACTGCTATCATGTCACCTCTAGTCCTTTTTTTTTACAAGACTAGATATAACCAATTCCTGCCACTGTTCTTCATATGTTTTAGCCTCCAGTCCCCTAATCCTCTTTGTTGCTCTTCTCTGCACTCTTTCCAAAGTCTCAATGTCTTTTTTTTTTAAATAATATGGTATCCAAACTGGATGCAATATTCTAAGTATGGTCTTACTAAGGCTTTATAAAGCAATCCATTCCAGCTGCATGTTTAGGATATAAACTTTTTGATTTATTTTGGTTTCAACTTGCAAACGGTAACATTAATCCATCCATAAATATTTGAAACTCAGATATTTCCAGATATTAATTGAAAGGAGAAAATTCACATCCACAATCTGGTTGCAGTCACGGGCAATTATGAATGTGTGCCAACTGGTGGCTTTGATTAGGTTCTGCATCTGCCAGATACCAAAAACCAGGTCACCAGATGAGTTTAAATGCTGAAATAAGTTCAGAGACCAGGATTTGTGTCCTAATTTAAAGCTGCATTAACAATGCAGGCAGGAGACAGCAAGCACGCACACATCACTCTGGAGCATAACAGCAAAGTGTACTTTGTGATTCTCACGTTAGCTTATTCTATATTAGGAAAATATGCCAAGAATCAGAGAAGAGAATAGAACACTGAAGCCCTCAGATCCAACCCCCTGAGTTGGACAAAGATAGGAACAATTTTGAATAATGAGGATATAAAAACAATCAAGAAAAATCAGGCAGATCCACAAGGAATGTTTTTTTAAAGAAAAATCAAAATGGCAATAAAAACGCAATCAAGAATGCATCTGTTTTGTGTGTGTGTGTGTGTGTGTGTGTGTGTTGCACATAAAAAATGGGGAGAACTGCAATCGCACACTGATGGATGCCATTTTGACTTTTTTGACCATGCCTTGTGGACTTCCATCAAGGCGAGCAGCCAACTGGCGTTCCATTTTCACAGAGATGAACCAAAAGGGAAATCTGAAAGCAAAATTTTGAAAGGATTAAAAAAGGAGGGAAGCAAGATGCCCAGATCCTTGTCAAAATAAATTCATTCATACAGTTCCTGGATTAAAATATTGGCAAAAAGCAGAATTTCAGAAATGAAGGTTCTGTTTCAGAGAACAATTGTTTAGGAAGGACGGAGAGGAGATCCAGATATAGGTGGTTCTGAACCCCACATTTTGGCGTGATCAAGGTGTTACTTAATGAATAAACCTAGTTTTTCTACTTTTCACTTTTCTATAATCAGTTATCAATTTGATGTTGAAATAATCTATATATAAAAAAGCGAAATACCACTCAGGCTTCAACACAAAATCTCCAGAACCGTAAAGCCTACAAACTTGAAATTTGGCATGTATGTTCCTCTTGGCTTCTAGAGCATTAGTATTTCCTATATTGTTATTATTAACACGCTCTGATGCTGAGGACTTCTACTCTCCCTCCCCACCTGAAAAGCAATCTGTTTCAAATGCAAAACACAAGCAGAGGAGAGGAGTTTCAGTTTTAGTTTCACAGCATCAAGCAGCTTTAGTACAAAACAGTTGAGCTAAGCCATGCCCAGACTCCTTACTGCTCCTTCTTGGTCACACAGCAAATACTGTTTCACTTTCCAAACAGCCCTCTCTTACAAACTGACAGGACACTAGCCAGATGAATACTGATGGATGCTGGTAAACAGAGGCAGAATTTTCCCCCCTTATTTTCCTCCCAAAACTAAATCCGCCCACATAGTTTCGTAGCGAAGCACGGGGATCGAGCTAGTCTCCATATATCATACAAAACATGTCTTTATTTTTACCAGTTAGTTTTAGTTGAACTAAAGTTCAGCTTGCAACTCAAAATCCACGTTATCGATAGAGGGGACCATTGGTTTGAAAGAGCGGTAAAAGAGCCCGTCTATATTAGAACTGAACAGCCCTCCCTCAACAGAGAAGGAGGTGTAAGAGATTACCAGTCTCCTGTGTACAATGCAGCCCTTTCAGCAGTTCAAAGAAGACTGCACGATCAATTGCACCCTGATTCAGGTGACCTTGAGGGCAAAGATAAGCCCCCAAGTGATCGGAAGAGCTCTCAGGGAGAGTGCTAACGACCAGATGACTGCAAAGAAATACAATCCTTCTATCCATCCCATCTAATCAAAATCTATCTTTCCATCCCTCCATCATTTAGTCTTGACTGTCAGTACCTATCCATCCAATCCCCCACCATCACAACTGAGGAAAGCTTCTTGGATGAGAAGTGAAGCGTTTTTTGTCCACTTACCCTTCAAAAAAGCACCTTTCAGACAATTATGACCAAGATGCCCGAGAATCTCCCCAGAAACTTATAACTGGAAGTTTTAACGAAGAGACTGGACAGTCACTTGTCTGAAATGGAATAGGTCCGTAATGGCGAACCTATGGCACCTGTGCCACAGGTGACATGCAGAGCCATTTGTGTGGGCAAACTTAACTGCACTGCGTATGCGCGCGCCTCTCAGCGGATTTTTGGGCCTTTTTCGGCCTCCCAGAGGCTTGAGGGAAGCCTCTGCAGCTTTTGTAGGCCGAAAAACAGGCCCGTTTCATCACTTCCTGTATTTCCGGAAATACTGGAAGTGATGAAACGGGCCCATTTTTTGGCCTACAAGGTTGCACAGGCTTCTCTCGAGCCTCTGGGAGGCCGAAAAGGTCCAAAAATCATCTGGGAGGTGTGCGCATACGCAGTGCAGGTAATAGGGCAGCGGGGGGGGGGGGAATTGCACGCACATGTGCAGGGGGCACGGGGCGGGCACACGCATTGCCTTCTGGTTGCTGGCACATGAGCACGTATGCAATTTTTGGCACAGGAGCCCAAAAAGTGTAGTCACCCCTGGTATAGGTTCTCCTGCTTGATCAGGGGACTAGACTAGAAGACATCCAAGGTCCCTTCCAGCTCTATTCTGATTGATTGACCCATTAAACTCTATAGAAAAGTAGGAAAGAAAGCATCCTTGTATTTATTTCCCCGTCTTCAACACAAAGTATGCTAACACAAGTGTTCAAAATACAACTTTTTCCAGTGCTGAATCCACAGAAATATAATTTCATCTAAGACTGTGACGTATGCTGTATTCAAGCGGAAAATAACAGCATCTTTCAACATTTGACCACACAAACTCTGTGCTTGCTGGTGGTATTCTTAAATTCCCCTTTCAAAAGAGATTGAGTAAAGAATGAGCTTTTTTGTAAGAGCCTGTCCATTTTTTCTCCAATTGCACTTAGCTTGGTGAGAAAGGAAAGTTTTCTTTTAAATAGCACTTGATTCATTAGGTGCCCAGATTCTAATCCTAATATTCTTATTTTCCTCGTGAAAATTATTAGATTAGATTAACAGAGTTGGAAGGGACCTTGTAGGTCATCCAGTCCAACCCCCTATCCAAGCAGGAGACCCTACGCCATTTCTGACAAATGGCAGTCCAATCTCCAGTGATGAAGCTCCCACAACTTTTGAAGGCAACGTCTGTTCCATGGGTTGATTCAGAGGTGGTATTCAGCAGGTTCTAGAGGACCAGTAGTGGAAATTTTGAGTAGTTCGGAGAACCGAAAAATCCCACCTCTGACTAGAGATTTTGCAGTATCCTTCCCCTGCCACACTCACCAAGCCACGCCCACAGAACCAGTAGTTAAAAAAAAAAGATTGTTCTCCCTGTCAGAAAATTCCTCCTCATTTCCAGGTTGAATCTCTCCTTGTTCAGTTTCCATCCATTATTTCTTCTCTGGCCTACAGGTGCTTTGGAGAATAGCTTGACCCCTTCCTCCTCTCTGGGGCATCCCCTCAAATATTGGAAGACTGTTATCCTGTCTCCCCTGGTCCTTCTCTTCACAAGACCAGCCAGGCCCAGTTCCTGTAACCGTTCTTCATATGTTTTAGTCTCCAGTCCTCTCATCATCCTGGTTGCTCTTCTCTGCACTCTTTCTAGAGTCTCAACATCCTTTTTATAGTGTGGTGACCAAAACTGGATGCAGTACTCTAGGTGTAGTCTTACTAAGACTTTATAGAGTGGTACTAGTACCTCCCTTGATCTTGATTGCACCCCTCTGTTAATACAATTTAGGATTGCGTTGGCTTTTTTTTGCTGCGGCCACACACTGCTGGCTCCTATTTAACTGGTTGTCCACTAAGGCTCCAAGATTCCTCTCACAGTAACTGCTATTAGACCTTTTCTTATAATTGTTTTGCTTACAATGCCCCATGTTGTTTTTAATAGCGCATTCACTTACTGTCCCCATTTATTTGTATTTACTTCCTTCGTTCTTGTTGATGTTCATACCTATACTTGTTATCTTGTACAGGTTTGACAAATAAATAAAATAAAAACAAAATAAATCTTGGAAAGTCTCTTTTTGATTTCGAAGAGAGGGTAGTGCAGGTGTCATTGGGGCTCCCGGCTCAAGGAGGCTGTTGCAAGGATTGGTTTCATGGGTAAAGAAATTGAGCTTTTGGGTCAGAGGTGGCCTTCAGCAGGTTCTGACCAGTTCTGGAGAACCAGCAGTGGAAATTTTGAGTCGTTTGGAGAACTGGCAAATCCCACCTCTGAGTGGAGATTTTACAGTATCCTTCTCCTGCCACACCCACCAAGCCACGCCCATAGAACCGGTAGTAAAATAAATTGAATCCCACCACTGGTCCAAATATAATCCCAGGCTTGAAGAGAGGGGAGGTGAAGGGAGAGGAGAGGAGAAGAGAGGAAAAGAAAGGAAAAGGAAGGAAGGAAGGAGAACGGGAAAAGAAGAGAAGGAATTATGCTTTTTCTATTAAACACGGACAGGTTGAGTGAATGAATTATTTGATTGGTTGATGAAATATTTTTACCACTGTCAGGTTGCACTCCCAGGGAGACTGTGAAGAGAATAAAACAACGCCAAATGCACACACACCAGAGGTGGCATTCAGCAGGTTCTGACCAGTTCTGGAGAAATTTTGAGTCGTTTGGAGAACCGGCAAATCCCACCTCTGAGTGGAGATTTTACAGTATCCTTCCCCTGCCACACCCACCAAGCCACGCCCATAGAACCGGTAGTAAAATAAATTGAATCCCACCACTGGTCCAAATATAATCCCAGGCTTGAAGAGAGGGGAGGTGAAGGGAGAGGAGAGGAGAAGAGAGGAAAAGAAAGGAAAAGGAAGGAAGGAAGGAGAACGGGAAAAGAAGAGAAGGAATTATGCTTTTTCTATTAAACACGGACAGGTTGAGTGAATGAATTATTTGATTGGTTGATGAAATATTTTTACCACTGTCAGGTTGCACTCCCAGGGAGACTGTGAAGAGAATAAAACAACGCCAAATGCACACACACCAGAGGTGGCATTCAGCAGGTTCTGACCAGTTCTGGAGAAATTTTGAGTCGTTTGGAGAACCGGCAAATCCCACCTCTGAGTGGAGATTTTACAGTATCCTTCCCCTGCCACGCCCACCAAGCCACGCCCACAGAACCGGTAGTAAAAAAAAAATGGAATCCCACCACTGTTCTGGGTCCAGAATACTTATTTGCTTCATCCTTCCAAGGCAGAGTTAGTGGGACCTTTTTGGAGAACAAATGGGTGTCATAGCGGGCATAGAGCTTCCCTTATGCCTCCCATTTCAAACATTAAAAGATGTTGCGTATAAGCTCAGTTCAATCAGAATAGAGCTGGAAGGGACCTTGGAGGTCTTCTAGTCCAGTCCCTATACCATTTCAGACAAGTGCCTGCCCAGTCTCTTCTTCAAAACCTCCCGTGATGGAGCATGCAAAACTTATCTGAAGGAAACTTCTGTTCCACTGGTTAATTGTCCTTCCTGTTAGGAAGTTTCTCCTCAATTCCAGGTTGCTTCTCTCCTTGATGAGTTTCCATCCATTGCTTCTTGTCCTGCCCTCAGGTGCTTTGGAGCAGGGGTCTCCAACCTTGGCAACTTTAAGCCTGGAAGACTTCAACTCCCAGAATTCCCCAGCCAGCTGGCTGGGGAATTCTGGGAGTTGAAGTCCTCCAGGCTTAAAGTTACCAAGGTTGGAGACTCCTGCTTTGGGGAATAGCTTGACTCCCTCTTCTTTGGGGCAACCCCTCAAATACTGGAAGGCTGCTATCACGTCACCCCTGCTCCTATTTTTCTCTAGACTAGCCAAACCCCAAATCCCGTTTAAGCCAATTACCATCTCACTACTGTGACTCTGGGGTGTTATTGATTATCTGCCATTAGTCAGTGTCAGCTCTTAGCAACCCTATAGATTGATTTTCTGTCCCGTTGATCTGTCCCTAAACTGGTCTTCCGATGGTGCCCCTCACTGCAGCTGAGTCCCTCCCCTCGGCTCTGATTGCCTTCTTGTTCTCTTCCCTCTCTCCACTTCCCTTTCCTAGCACCACAAACTACTCAGAGGTCTTTCCCACGACTGATGGATTGAGTATGTCCTGAAAGCCAAGGATGACACCTAGTAACTTCATACAGATATCGACAGACCCTTCACATCCTGGACATAAATTGTTTCAACTTCTACTCTCAAAACGACGCTATAGGGCACTGCACACCAGAACAACCAGACACAAGGACGATTTTTTTTTCCTGAACGCCATCACTCTGCTTAAGAAATAATTCCCTCCACGCTGTCAAACTATTTAATAGACCGTATTACTATTATTCTTCTCATCCTTCCTATTACCTATCTCTACCCACTTATGACTCTAACCATCTTTATAATTTATCTTGTTTTATTTGTTTCCTAGTATGATTTGATTGCTTATTAATAACCTATGGATATCACTAAGTGTTGTATCATGATTCTTGATAAATGTATTTTATTTTTCTTTATGTACACTGAGAGCATATGCACCAAAGACAAATTCCTTATGTGTCCAATCACACTTGGCCAATAAAGAATTCTATTCTATTCTATTCTATTCTATTCTATTCTATTCTATTCTATTCTATTCTATTCTATTCTATTCTATTCTGTTCTGTTCTGTTCTGTTCTGTTCCATTCCATTCCGCATTCTATTCTATTCTTCATCCCAATATTCCCTTCTTTTCCCTTCCCTTCCCTTCCCTTCCCTTCCCTTCCCTTCCCTTTCCTTCCCTTCCCTTCCCTTCCCTTCCATATTCTATTCTATTCTATTCTATTCTATTCTATTCTATTCTATTCTAGTAACTTCATACAGGTAGTCCTTGCTTAACAACTGGGCATTTAGCAATGGTTCAAAATTATGACGAACACCCAAAAAGATGATGTAGCAGTTCCAATGACTGCACTCCTCTGCCCCCTGGTCATGTGATCACATTTTGGACCCTTGGCACAACCAGCAATCACATGACCATGATTTTCACTTTTTTTTATTATTTTATTTTTGGTTTCCAACATCCACTTCCAGTTTTTGGCCCAAAACGGTCATTTGATAGGACAGATTTGCTTATTGAACCCAGCTGCTTGACAATCATCACAAAAATGGTGGTTGATAATTTACTTAACACCCGCAACAACTTACAAGCATCATTCCAGTGATGGTCATATGTTAAGGACAGTTATGAAAACATCGTGCCTAAACCCTGACTAGTTGCACAGGGGTGGGAAATGCAGGGTAGTGAAGGGAAGGAAAATTTGAAATTAGCAATAGATAAACACATAGATTTATATACATCGCTTCATAGTGCTTTACAGCCCTCACTGAGAGGTTTACAAATGGCGGCATATTGTCTCCAACAATCTGGACAACCATTTGACCAAGATGGTATAAGTTCTCCTGCCTTGACCAGTGGTTGGACTAGAAAACCTCCAAGACCCCTTCCAGCCCTGTGAGTCTATGCCCCATAACAGCAAGAGCACTTAGACTTATATACTGCTTCATCGTGCTTTTACCGCCCTCTCTAAGTGGTTTAATTGGGATGCGGTGGCTCCATAGCTAGGACGCTGAGCTTGTCAATCAGAAAGGTCGGCAGTTTGAATCCCTAGCGCCACATAATGGAGTGAGCTCCCGTTCCTTGTCCCAGCTTCTGCCAACCTAGCAGTTCGAAAGAAGGTAAAAATGCAAGTGGAAAAACAGGGACCCCTTGGGTGGGAAGGCAACAGCGCTCTGTGGTCCTTTGAAGGCATTTAGTCAGGCCGGCCACATGACCACGGAGACATCTTCGGACAGCGCTGGCTCTTCGGCTTTGAAACGGAGATGAGCACCGTCCTCTGGAGTCAGAAACAATGAGCAGGTATGCGTGAGGGGAGCCTTTACCTTTACTAAGCGAATTACAGAGTCAGCCTATTGCCCAGACAATCTGGGTCCTCATTTTACCCACCTCAGAAGGATGGAAGGCTGAGTCAACCTTGAGCCTTTGGTCAGGATCGAACTGCTGGCAGGGAGCAGTGACTTAATCTGCAGTAATGCATTTTAACCACTGGGCCACCACGGCTCCTACGGATTTTGGTGGGCGATTCTCAGTTCTGGCTTTGCATTAACTACATTCCATTTGACTTCTCATAAAACTATATACCTTCCTCAAAAAATGTAGCCAAGGATTGTGTCAATTTAAAGGTTGGAGTTTTGTCAGATCTGACAGCAGGGCTGATAGGGCAGCTTCCAGGTAAGCTGCCCTATGCTCTTGCGGGAGAGAGGAGCTACACTGTTAGGGAACTAAGAGGAAACACATCAATTGCCCAAGGAGGCACTTGGTCTTGCAATGAGCAGCCCTTTGCTTCTGTAAGTTCATCCCATCACCCAACCAATGGGCCCAGGGAGGCCTGAGGGGGGGGGGGCTCCTTGCTCTGCACCCCCGTCCCCATTTGCAGCAGTGGCATGCAGCTGGAAGGGTTGCTGGGCGTTGTCATGGCAACTCTCTTCTCTCCCCCCCCCTCCAGGGACCTCTTCCTGTGGGGCTTGAACAGATGCAGTGGACTGGAGCAATGAATCTGTTTGCAATGGAGGGGAAAATGGAGAGAAGCTCCCTCTGCAGCTGGAGTCAAAAGGGCACCCTGGTTTGTGGCGTCTCCCGTTCCTGCATTTGATGTGTTTATTAGGGGCACAAGTCCAGCCATTCTCCCTATTCTTCCTGCATTTTAGTGCCCAAATGGCTACAGCTGGGGATGATAAGAACTGCAAAAAAACCCAGTGGATGCAAGAAGGCAGCCATGAGCTAGGTAGGGTTTTCTTAATCTCTTTACTGCCATCTAGTGACAGACAAGAGTATTGCAGCTAGGATGCAGCAACCTCTACCTACCTGTATGGTAGGGACCTTGGACTTCCACCCACAACAGGCTGAGCAGGACTTTCAGTGCAGTGGTGGAATTCAATTTTTTTTTTTACTACCGGTTCTGTGGGTGTGGCTAGATGGGTTTGGCAGGGGAAGGATACTGTAAAATCCCCATTCCCTCCCCACCCCCACTAACCTGCTTTCCAGCTCCGTTCTCCTGGGCGGGCAACCAAAGAAGACCTAGCCAATCAGCTGGGACTCAGGAGGCGGAAAAGAGATGGGGTTGGCGGGGACAGTCAGAGGTGGGATTGGCCAGTTCTCCCAACTACTCAAAATTTCCGCTACCGGTTCTCCAGAACCAGTCAGAACCTGCTGAATCCCACCTCTGTTTCAGTGGAAGGCCAAGGAGGGGGAAGTCTCTAAAAAAATAAGTGGGTGAAAGCATTGGAAAAGTACCTGAGTACGAAACGCTAGGGCAGAATTTCTCAATTTTAAGATAGGTGGACTTCAAGTCCCAGAATTCCCAGCCAGCTTTCTGGGAGTTGAAGTCCACCTATCTTAAAGTTACCAAGGTTGAGAAACCAGCCTTCCAGATCAAAATGACATTACCATTCAGGTGAGGGAATTAAATGCAACACCACCATTTTTTTGGGGGGGGTCTTTTAATGGCCCCATAATCCCATACATTGGAGTGGAGTCAGGGTGAATGGAGCGGAGAGTTTACTGGCCGGATGCCCTTCCTGTCACTAATGCAAATTTCGCAGCTGATATTTACTCATTGTGCCCGGAGAGAGAAATATCTGCTTCTATCTAGGATCGAATTCACAGCCTCCTGATTGTGAGATGAGAGCTCCACCTCTAAGCCACTGCATCACTCAAATGCAACAACACCATGATGGCCCATAAATCCAATAATTGTCCTCTTTTCTTAGTTTATTGGCTACCATCTTGAGCAGAAGGGTTTTTTTGTAGCCATAGACATGCAGCCTCTGTGTGATGATCCAGGGAGGGATACAAAAGCAAGTTCACAAAAACAGGTGAAGTCCCTTTAATTCCTTCAAGTTGGCTTCAAAGGTCCAATTATCATTGACTGGAGAAAAAACTCCCCCACAAACAGTTGCGAAAAGGAAGAAATACCATTCAAACTCAAAATACATATAAATTGTAAATAGAAAAATAACACAAACCACACTGAAGCAATTACTGAGACAAGGCAGGATTAGGGCTTGAAGACGTGCACAGATATCAAAATACAAACATTGGGAAGGACACCAAACTCCGATAAGAATGGATAGACTAGAAATATTTTCAAACTTTGCTTCCAGCACTGGGCCATGCGCAGTTTGTCCTTTTAAACCAGGGGTCTCCAACCTTGGCTCCTGGAAGCCTGGCGGACTTCAACTCCCAGAATTCCACAGCCAGCTTTGCTGGCTGTGGAACTCTGGGAGTTGAAGTCCGCCAGGCTTCCAGGAGCCAAGGTTGGAGACCCCTGTTTTAAACAGTCCTCCCGCTGCAGCCCATGAAAGGGATCAGGGCCCTTTCCTCCCCGTAGACCACACCATTCACATTTCTCCCTGATCCGCTCCTCCCTGTGTGCCCTAGGATGAAGAGGGGATGGGCCTGGGTCTTCCTCTGAATGCCCACCTGGCCTCTGCCCTTCCCCAGATTCCTCCACAACCTCCAGAGCCAAACTCCCACTCCCTGTCGGCTGCTCCTCCTTTCCCTCGGAGTTAGGCTCCAACAGGGGCATGACACTCTGGCACCCCAAGATCAGGGCTCCAAAATCAACCAAATTTTGATGATTTCAAGATTTTGGGGGGTGTATGCCTCTCCCCGCCCTCCAACTAAATGAGATGAAAAATTCCGTCCACATCTTCTCCTTCTCAAACTCCTCCAGCAAAATTCCCACGGTCTTCCAGGCTAAGAGGCAGAATTGTGGTTCCACCAACTTCTCGAGAGTTGCTCCCTTCTCACTTCAGAGATCTTGAAAGATTCCAGGCAATCTTCTGGATGGGTGGGGCACAGGAAGCCCTCAAATTGTTCTTCTAGCAATTTGCTGTTGTCGTAACCATCTCTGTGTTGTTTGACTTCCTTACCTAAAATCCAAAGTTATTCTTTGCCCGACAAGATTCTCGCTGCGTTTTCTCTAGTGAAATTTCATAGAATCACAAAGCTGGAAGGGACCTTGGGGATCTTCTAGTCCAGCCTTCAGCTCAGGGCAGGTGTCCTTATACCATCCAGGATAAATGTTTGTCCAATCTTTTCTTGAAAACCTCCAGTGATGGAGCATCCACAATTCTAGGAGGCAAGCTGTTCCGTTGGTTAATTGTTATCCCTGTCAGGAAATTCTTCCTTATTTCCAGGTTGGCTCTCTCTCTCTCTGATGAACTTCCACATATTGCTTCTTGTCCTGCCCTCAACTGCTTTGGAGAATAAGTCAACCTCCTGTTCTCTGGGACAGCCCTTTAAATGCTGGAAGGTGGCTCTCATGTCACTCCTGAACCTTCTCTTTGTTAGGCGAAACATATTTAGTTCCCTTAGCCATCATTTCTGCAATGTAGCTCCAGTCCCCCTTCATCATCTTTGTTGCTCTTCTCCACCTTCTTTCTTGGCTGGGCCTCAGCATTGTTGAGAGATGTTGAGGTTGACAGAGTAACAGAGTTGGAAGGGACCTTGTAGGTCATCTAGTCCAACCTCTGCCCAAGCAGGAGACCTTACACCATTTCTGGCAGATGGCAGTCCAATCTCTTCTTGAAAGCCTCCAGGGATGAAGCTCCCACAACTTCCGAAGGCAACTTCTGTTCCATGGGTGGATTGTCCTCACAGTCAGAAAATTCCTTGTTTCTAGGTTGAATCTGTCCTTGTTCACTTTCCATCCATTATTCCTTGTTTGGCCTTCAGGTGCCTGAGAAAATATCTTGACTCAGTCTTCTTTGTGGCATGAGATGAGAAGAATAGAGTTCCAAGAAATCCAGCAACTGACCTACTTCCCATTTAGAACCAATATATTTCATGAAAATTGTAACTTTCTGATTTTCCTTCTAGTGGCCTCTTTAGAATCCAGGAAGCGGGTAGCCTTTTTACTGATAATCTAAAACAGGCAGCTGGTTGTTCAGATGACAGATCAAGCACATTTTTGCACCTGTTCAGCGCTCCCTGGCTGAAGAATAGAAGAACCTGCTGAGTCCGTCAAACACAGCTCCTTACCTGAGGCTGCTCACCTGTGGAGCTCACAGCCCTCTCAACATGTTTATGTTCATATTAAAGGCTAGCCAGCATTTATTTTTATTTACAAGTCAGTAGAGGGATTAAGTGGTTTGGAAGTAGCCAGGGTTGTAAACTATCCATTAGTACCTGCAATGCCACAGGAATTTTCTCCATTGGCTTGTAAACTTCACGAAGATTAAGTAGAAGGTTGGCCAACTGTGGTGTCTTCCACAAATCACGAACTCTATCAGCTATAACAGCGCAAGGTGCGATTATTTTAGCCTCTTAACCTTGAGAATATTTACCTGTTCTTTTTATGGCTAAATAGCGCTTTCCATTGAAGTTGCCTCCGTTTTCCAACTATTGCCTCACCACTCCTGGCCTACTTAAAGTGTGCCTCTAAGGAGAGCTTCATGTGGGACTAAGCGTTTGTGAAGGCTTTGTTCTTTATCTCCCATGTTTTTTTTTTTTTCCACTGAACCAATTATTTTATCAAAGAAGGGAAACTAAACTAGCCTAACATAATTAGTTTCTAATAAAAGCATGCTGGCAGCCTGTAATCACCTAATTTCCCTTTGGGCACTCGGCAATTAATTGTTTTCTTATTGTATCTTTGTAGATCCGGAAGTCAGGCTAACATGCCATGGCTGTTCTTGCTTTATCTTCTTCCCTTTTATAAAAAGAGATGGCTCGAGTAGATTTCTCTCTTCCGCCTGCCCTGCAATTTCTAGAAACCAGACTGGTTATCAACACGTATTTCAGCACGATGGTTTTTGAGGTTCACTGATACGCTTAGCATCTCCCTGGAATTTCCTGATCAATTGAAGCTTCCCTTGAGCAGAGGGAACAACATGCAAAGTTAAGCCAAAAATGTGGCTCTTAAAATTGGAAAGCAGATTCTTCTTGAATCCTACCAATTATTGCCTAAACAGCGAGAGCAATCCAAGGGTGAACCAAATGTATTCAAGTGGAGGGTTAGGTGGCCATCTGTCTGTCATGCCCCTGTCAGAGTCTGAATCTGAGGAGGAAGACGAACACCTGACAGGGAGTGGGAGGTTGGCTCCCGTTGACTGTGGAGGAAACTGGGGAAGGGCAAGGTCTGGCTGGGCAGAGCAGGAAAGAGGTAGAACAAGGGAGAGGGAATTCAGAGGAAGATCCAGGCCCACCCCCTCTTTATCCTAGGACATGCAGGGAGGAATGAAGGAGGGAGCAACATGGGTTGCGTGGCTTACAGGGGAGGAAAGGGCCCTGATTCCTTTCATTAGCCACAGCTGGGAATGAAAGTTTAAAAGAACTGAATGCTGACTGCAGCAGCTGCTGGGAGCAAATGTGACTTTATCTTGTGTTGTCTTTGCTCATCTCTGTTCCTGGTGTCTTCCCAACCATGTGAGTTTTGCCATGCCTGCACACCTGGAATTCTTGCTCCTGCCCTGCTAAACTAATTACCTCAGTTTGGCTTGAGTGGACTTATAATTACAGTTTGTGTTGACCATGTTTTGGACTTGATTCGTTATAGTCAAAGGCTGTTCCTGGGAGAGCTTTTCTCCAGCCCAGAAGACAACCAGGACATTGGGGGCAAAGTTGGAGCTAATAAAGGGACTCTTATTGATTATCTGACTGTGTTGCCTTTGTGCCAGGCCCCTTTGGGTCATCACACTGTCAGAGATGCTTTCGTGATCCTAGTTCCGGACTAGCGTTGGACTCCACATCTCGTTTTAGGAATCTCTGATTCTAGGAAAACTTAGATTAATGTATATTTAAAACTAATGTTAGAACAGAACAGAATAATAGAGTTGGAAAGGATTTTTAAGGTCATCTAGTCCAGGTTCCTTCTCTCCTTGATTAGTTTCCATCCATTGCTTCTTGTCTTGCCTTCTGGTGCTTTGGAGCATAATTTGACCCCCTCCTCTTTGTGGCAGCCCTTCAAATATAGGAACACTACTGCTATGTCACCTCTAGTCTTTCTTTTCATTAGATAGTCATACCCAGTTCCTGCAACCATTTTATGTTATAATCTCCAGCTCCTTAATCATCTTTGTTGCTCTTCTCTGTACTCTTTTTCTATATCTTTTTACAACGTGGTGACCAAAACTGGATGTAGTATTCCAGGCGTGCTCTTACTAAAGTTTTATAAAGCAGTACTACTCCATGTGATCTTGATTCTATCCCACTGATTATTCAAATATTAATATTGTATCGTATGATATTTTATTTTTTCCTGGTTGCATGAAATATTGCTATTTGGAAGCCATCCGAAGATCACAAGAGCTGGCCTCTAATGTATATTTAAGGATAGAGTAGCATTTATGTTGCTAGATTCTGAGGCTTTATTACATCCAAGACAGTTTATTTAGAAGAAGCCTTCAGAAACACGATGTTCCCCCTCTGCAGGGAAGAGTCATGGTTTATGGACTAATTGCCATGTTTCATTCTTTCCCATCCTGGTTCACACATTGGCATGTGATTTGGTTGAGGGTGCAGTCATGTTTGTGAGAGAGTGGCTCTTGGTATGACTCACCCATGTTTAACTAAACCATGGATGACCGAAGCAACCAAATGTTCTGAGCATCTACTCCACACTGAACCACCACACTGGTTATGTTTCCGTAACATGCTAGAATTAAATGTGACTTGTTGGTCTTTGGCAGGAGTGGGATTCAAATTTTTAACAACTGGTTCTGTGGGCGTGGCTTAGGTGGTGGGTGTGGCTTGGTGGTCATGTTATTGGCTGGGTGTGGCCAACTCAATATCACTCACATCGAGACACGCATCTCCTCGCCTGGCCTCTCATGACTGTGGAATGCTGCAATAGTCGTAAGTGTGAAAAATGGTCATAAGTCACTTTTTTCAGTGCCATTGTAACTTTGAATGGTCACTCCATACAAGCAACGTACCAGCAAAGGAGGGGGAAAAAACTCCAGAGAAGTTCCAGAGACAGGAAGTCCAGTCCTGCCAAGAATGTAATAAGGGTTAATGGAGAGGCAGTTTCTGTAAGCAACACCAGAATGTTTCCTTCCTGCCTTCCTCACAGGATTAGGCCAGCAATTTCTTCTAACTACCTGTTCTCCGAACTGCTTAGAATGTTAACAACCGGGTCTAACAAATAGGTGCGAACTGGTAGAATCCCACCCCTGGTCTTTGAGACAATAGTTCCCAAATAAGCACAGGGAGCAAAGCCATGGAAAACCTTGGATAAGGTATTAAAATGACTTCATTCTGGTTTAAATCTTGCCTGGTGTTAAGCCAGTTCCCCAAAATAACAGGCTGCTATCAAATTATGGGAAGTTTTCTGCTTGTGGGTTTTAATGACTCTCTAGAGCTTTAAGACTTGTGGGCTTCAACTCCCAGAATTCTCCTTCCGGTCATGTTAGCTCAGGAATTCTGGGAGTTGAAGTCCACAAATCTTAAACTTGCCAAGTTTGAAGACCCTTGCTCTAGAGCAGAGGTGGGCAATTATGGCCCCTTTACAACTTGTGGACTTCAACTCCCAGAATTCCTGAGACAGCATAATCATGGCAATTCCTGGGCATGGCTGGGACAGGAATTCTGGGAGCTGAAGTCCACAGGTTGTAAAGGGGCCCTTGTGGCCCACCCGTTCTAAAATGAGGATGTACCAATCAAAAGATTTCCAGGTCTCTCCCACAATAGCTCTCTGTACATGACTTTGGCTTTCACTTTTGAAGGCAGTGCAAATTCCCACATGCCCTCTTGCACGCAAGTGTGTCCTAGGTTGGATGGGAGAACACTAAACACCTCTCTCTCAATTTCCTCCAATAGTTTCCCACAAACAGACTCAGAAAGCAAGCGTAGAAATCATAAAAACGCTGGATACTGAGCAAGCATAGTGGCAAAGAAAATTGCAGTCAGCAATCTCGTCCAGAGTCAGGCTAAGGAAGGAAAGGGATGTACAGAAACCAGGGATCAAACAGGTACAGGTAGTCTTTGGGCTTACGACTTTGTTTGTAGAGATTCTCAGTCCTCCAAGTCATGGTTGTCCTAAAGGTACTTTTTTTGAATGAATGAATGAATGCTTTATTGGCCGAATGTGATTAGACACACAAGGAATTTGTCTTGGTGCATGGTGCTCTCAGTGTACATAAAAAGAAAAGATACATTTGGTAAAGAATCATAAGGTACAACACTTAGTGATAGCCATAGGATACTAATAAGCAATCAAACCATACTAGGAAACAATAAAAACAATATAAATTATAAAGATACAAGCAACACGGTTATAGTCATAAGTAGAAAGAGATACATAATAGGAAGGATGAGAAGAATAGTAATACCGTCTTCGTAGTTAATTTGACAGTGTTGAGGGAATTATTTCTTTAGCAGAGTGATGGCTTTCAGGGGAAAAACTCCCCTTGTGTCTCGTTGTTCTGGGGTGCAGGGCTCTATAGCGTCGTTTTGAGGGAAGGAGTGGAAACAGATTATGAGCAGGATGTGAGGGGTCTAAAGATATTTTCTTCCTTTTGACTTGTGTGGTATACAGGTGCTCATTGAAGGCAGATTGGTAGTAATTGTTTTTTCAACTGGACTTTCTGGTGTTTCTTTGAAGACATTTCGCTTCTCCTCCAAGAAGCTTCTTCAGCTCTGACTGGATGGTGGGGAATAGAAGGATTTATATTCCTCGCAGACAGCCGGTCATTTGCATCCTTGTAGAGGGTTGTTGAAGTACCTCGATGTTTATCTGTGATCTGCTTCAAAGACCAGCTATCAGCAAGGAGTATAAATCCTTCCATTCCCCACCATCCAGTATGAGCTGAAGAAGCTTCTTGGAGGAGAAGCGAAACGTCTTCAAAAGAAAAAAACAAGAAAGTCCAGTTGCCTCCTGAAAAAATAGCACCTTTGGGACAATGGAACCCAAAATCTCTGTTGCCGAGCGAGACATTTGTTAAGTGAGTTTTGCCCCATTTTTACAACCTTCCTTGCCATGGTTGTTAAGTGAATCACTTCAGTGGATAAGTGATTCACCCGGTTATTAAGTGAATCTGGCTTCCCCACTGACTTTGCTTGTCAGAAGGTCGCAAAAGGGGATCGTGGGACCCCAAGAGGACTCTGCAACCATCATAACTATGAATCAGTTGCCAGAGGCCCAAATGACGATCCCGTGGGGATGCTGCAATGGTCGTACGTGTGAAAAACGGCCACGAGCCACTTTTTTCTAGTGCCGTTAAGTGCGCTGATTCACTTAATAACCACGGCAAGAAAAATGGGGCAAAACTCACTTAACAGATGTTTCACTTAGCAACAGAAATTTTGGGCTCAATTGTGGCCCAAAATTCAAGGACTACCTGTGTTAAGGCAAGCCATCCTTTAATATCCTGTTGGAAGTTAAATCCCACCCCTCTCCTAGGAAAATGAAATATTTTAGGATATACTAAAAGGCAGAATGTTTCCCCTAAAAAGAAAAGTAGAAACTGAGAGAGGCAGAAACTCAGCCCTTCCCACCTTTGCTAATGGACCATTAAGGCCTGGGCTAGTCTAGTTTACATAACAAAGATCTACTCCAGGTAGAGCTATAATAGGAATTGCCCAAAGCTCCTTCATTACATCATCATCCAGCAAGGTTCAACCAAGCCTGGGACTCAGGACAGTCTACAGCTGTGATGGTGAACCTGACACGCATGCCATAGCGCAGAGCCATTTGTGCCAGCACGCGAGCTGCTGGCAAACTTACCTCACTGGGCATGCGTGCGCCTCACAGCTGATTTTTGACCAGTGTGAGGCCTTTTTCGGCCTCCAAAATGCTTGAGGAAGGCTTCTGCAGGCCAAAAACTAGCCCCATTTCATCACTTCCTGTTTTTACGAAAATACCGGAAGTGACTAAACGGGGCTAGTTTTCGGCCTGCAAAGCCTGCAGAAACCTTCCTCAAGCCTTTGGGAGGCCGAAAAAGGCCTCAAACTGACCAAAAATTAGCTGTGAGGGGCAGTGCAGGTAAGGGGGTGATGGGGGTGGGTGCCTGGGGATTAAGCACGCATGTGTAGGGGGCATAAGGGGTGGCGCATTGCCTTCTGGATGCTGGCACGTGAGTGTGAGCGTACACACAATTTTTGGCACAGGAGCCCAAAAACATTAGCCTGCAGAGTTGCCCCTGCATGGCCCTATGGGAGCCTGACATCCAATCAGCATACAAGCTCAAATTCAAATCCCAACAGAGGGCATAAAACCCAGGGATTCTCAGCCTCTCATTCCCTTCCTTCTTTGGAGCTCCAAGCCATGTGCTCCTGTCTACCATTAAACCATCTTTCCAAACAGCCGCCATGTTTCCAGTGTCTTTTTCCCCTCTTGGAACTGAACCCAGAAGGATCTTTCTTCCAACAATCCTATAGCGAAGTCACATTAAGCCCAAAACGGAATCCTGTCAAAACCTCCTTGAATTCTCTGCTCCTCCAAGGCGATAAAATGTGAAATATCTTATTTCCCAAGTGCCCCTTTTTCTCAGCATTTTCTATTACTTCATATTAATTGATTGTTATCATGTGATTGACAGTCCTAAAGCTGAGTTGCATGGCTAAAGCTAGAAGAATCACTAGAGATCATTTATCAGGTCATGGATGATTTAAATCGGTGGGGACCTGAAAGTAAACATTTTAAGCAGCCCAAGGACATCCCGAGGCTAAAAATAACCCTAAAAAAAATGAACTCTTTTCTTCCTAAAGGGAACTTCCACAGAGCCTGGAAAATAGGACAACCCTTTTCATTTTTCCTAGTCAGAAAAGTGAATAAATTTTGACTTCATTTTACAACTTGCAAAGAAATGCGTCCTCCAAGATTTAAGAGACCACTCGATCCAGTTTTGTTTTAAAATTTTTAATGTTTACTGGTCGCTTTATTTTTTATTAAAAAGTGTACAGCGAGGCTCTTCCCCCCTTTTAGACTGGTGTGAGATCTCCCGCCATCAACTGCCCTGCCAGGATCTCTTCTTGATCCCACGTGCTGCACAGACATTCGATTACTCAATGGACAGGATGAAAGGGAGGCTGGGATGGTTAGGATAGAGGTTAGGATACAGTACAAAAGACAGTTGGGGGGGAAGACAAACATGATAGATAAATTAGATATTAAAAACACACAGCCAAGTTTTCAGTAACATGTTTATAAGGGAATTTCCCCAGAGCATTAAGTGAAGAAAAAAAACCTGTTTAAAAAAACTCTTTAGGGATTTAGAGTTTAGAGATCTCTAAACTTGGCAACTTTAAAATGGGTGGATTTCAACTCCCAGAATTCTTCAGCCAGCTACGTCCACAAGTCTTAAAGTTACCAAGTTTGGAGACCTCTGCTTTAGGGATTCAACCACAGGTAGTCCTTGACTTACAACCATTCAGTGACTGTTTGGAGTTGCCATGGCAGTGAAAAAGGCGGATTATGACCATTTCCCACACTTATGACCTTTGCAGCAGTCATCAAATCAAAATCTGGACACTTGGCAAACTTTGCAGCGTCCCATTGGGGGTCATATAATCAAAATCCAGAAGCTCGGATGCCTGGCTCACATTTATCACGGTCGGTGTCCTGGGATCAAAGTGATCCCCTTTTGAGATCTTCCAGCCGGCAAAGTCATTGGGGAAGCTGGATTCCACCTCCTAACGACTGTCTCACTCACTTAATAACTTGCACTGAAGAACTCTGGGAGGAAAGGTCGTAAAAAATGGGGCATAAGCTCACCGAACAAGCGTGTTGTGATTCGCCAGCAGCAGGACTCGGATGAGGGGCCTGTATGTGATGCAGGGATGGGGCCAGGACCATCAGGGAGTGGAAGGCTGCCTTTGGGGATTGTGGAGGCTGGCAGCAGTGAGGAAGAGGCCCCCGAGGAGCCTGTGCCAAGCACGTGTGTGTGCAGAGCTGCTTGAAGGAAAGAACAGCTGCAGCAGCACGGGCGACTCAGGAGTAAGGCTGCAAGGTAATGGCCCCTCTCTGAGGAGATAAAAGCCAGCTGAGAAACCGGAGTTCTTTGCAGGAAGCAAAGACATTTTTGCACTCAAGCCTTGTGGATGTTCGGAATATCTTAGTTTGTGTTTGGAGACTCTTTGTGTTTGAAATATTTCTTGGCAACTTTATCTAGTGTTCTTGGCAGCCTTGCACAACCTTGGCAAGGCTCGTTCTTATCAGAGACAATTAGTTTGAAACAGCCTTTTAACTGGGAAGGAACAGAATTCATTAAGAAACATTAAAAGGTTTTGCTGTTACCTCTGTTTGGTGTTTGTTTCCTTGGACCAAGGTCTGGGTCAGAACACATCCTCATGGTCAGTGTCTTTGCTTAGCCATGGGAATTTTGGGGCTCATGCACAGGTCATAAATCGAAGATTACCTTATGACGGCTTTCAACGCTGTCCGTGCCAGAACGGGACGAGATCAGGACGCAGGGAAAGAGCTTGCAAAGGGGCCTTTTGAGGGGTGGGGGGAAACGGAGCCCCCCTGTGGTCTGGCTCACCTCCTTGGCCAAGAGGGGAAGAAAGACCTGCCAGAACTGATTTAACCCCTTTATTCAAGGGAAGGAAGGAGATGCCGGCCTCCCTCCCTCCCTCCCTCCCACATAGGGCTGCTGCTCTTACGAGTTTGCTGCAGGATATGAGTGCCCAGAGGGGCTGCTTTAAAAACACAGAAAAACGGGGGGGGGGGGGGGGAGGCATTAGAAGAAAGAAAAAAAGAAGAGCCTGAATGGGAAAATTTCTTAGGAAAGCAGGCTGGGGTGAGTATGGCTACCATATTCCCCAGAACTCAAGACTGGTCCAATGCAGGACTGCGGGGTGCGTGTGTGGAGCTTTTCAGTGGCACAAGGAAGCCACTGGTGCCAGCAACGTGGGGATCGCGAGGGCTGGTGTCATGCACAAAGCAGGAGGGGGAATGGCAGCAAGTCCACAATCCGAGACTTGCTGCATTCTTCCAAACCACCCAAAAACATGGACAGTTTGGGAAGCGGCCTTGCAGCCCCTCCCCTCCCCCAGCCGAAAAACGGGCAACAGGAACATGCCCGAGTTAAACCGCCTGCTGCCCGGAGCTGCCCGGGACCTCAGGTCACCTATTGACTACTGCAGTGGGAGAGAAAGGCCCCCAGAGGCCACGCTGGGGACGGCTGGATTTGGAGAGTTGGTCTCAGCCCAACAGTTTCAGGGTTTCATATTGCTCAGGCGGATATCTCGCTCGTGCTCGAACTGACGGTAATCCACTCTTTCCAGGAAGGCTCGTCTCTCCAGGTACCTGCAGGGAGGGAGCACAGAGTCAGCTCCCCAGAGAGGAAAGAGGGGCACATTTCGGATGGGCTGGGAGGCAGGATAGCTAGAAAGAGGGCACTACCTCTCCTAGTTTTATTTGACTGCCTTCCTCCTGGAGTTCCTTGCACCAGGTGGGTAGGCAGGTAGGTAGGTAGATAGAGAGAGACAGAGAGCTAGATAGATAGAGATAGCTAAATAGATATGAGATAGCTAGATCGATAGATCGATAGCTATAGATTGATATAGATTGAGATTGAGATAGAGACAGATAGCTAAATAGATATAGCTAAATAGATAATATAGATCAATAGCTAGCTAGCTATAGATAGATCGACAGTTAGATATAGATACATACAAAGAGATAGATATAGAGACAGATAGCTAAATATAGATAGATAGATAGATAGATAGATAGATAGATAGATAGATAGATAGAGACAGACAGACTTGTGCAGTATACAGGTCCTCCATGGAAGGCAGGTTGGTAGCAACTGTTTTTTTCTGCAGTCCTTTTTACTCCCTGGAGTCTGTCTGTCTTCTTGGGTTGCAGAGCCAAACCAGGCAGTTATAGAGATGACAGGTAATTCCTTGCCACGTCTCTGAATTAAGCTCAACAACAATGCCTTTCACCTTTTGGGTCGCCTCACTTGTCCTCAAAGAGCAACAGGCGTCTTTATATATGGCTAGAAAAAACAGCGGGATGCTTCTTTCCTTCCACTCTGACTTTCCAGAAAATAAACCTGGGTTGCCCAGGTGGTTATCCCCTACAAATCACTTTCCCAGTAATGGCGGTGAGAGAAAATGCCATGGAAGTCAATGCAGGCACTGAGCCATGGTGGCGCAGTGAACACAATGCAGTATTGCAGGCTGACTCTGCCCACTGCCAGGAGCTTGATCCTGACCATGGCTGACTCAGCCTTCTGAGGTGGGTAAAACAAGGACCCAGATTGTTGCAGGTAATAAGGCTGATCCTGTAAAATGCTTAGAGAGGGCTGTGAAGCACTGTGAAGCGTATATAAGCCTGTACTACTGCCTTTCTATCCATCCATCCATTGATGGTTAGAATGCAGTATTGTAGGCTGACTCTGTTCACTGCCAGGAGTTTGATCCTGACCATGGTTGATTTAAGCTTCCATCTTTCTGAGGTGGGTCAAATGAGGACCCAGATTGTTGGGGGCACGAGGCTGACTCTGTAAACCGCTTAGAGAGGGCTATAAAGCACCGTGAAGCATAATATAAGTCTGTGCTATTGCCCTTCTATCCATCCATCCATCCATCCATCCATCCGTGAGCAGTGGCTAGAATGCAGTATTGCAGACTGATTCTGCCCACTGCCGGGAGTTTGATCCTGACCATGGCTGACTCAGCCTTCCATCCTTCTGAGGTTGTTAAAATGAGGAGCCAGATTGTTGAGGACAATATGCTAACATTATAAATCATCCAGAGAGTGCTGTAAAACACTATGGAGTGGTGTATATATCGAAGTGCTATTGCTTTATGGCAGGGCTGTCAAACTCACAGCCTGTGGACCAGGTGCGTCATGTGCTAGCCATGCCCACGTCCAGTTAAGTGAAGGGAAAAAAAAGTCACGATATATCACGTGACAATGCTGTGACGACACGAGTTTGACACCCCTGCTTTATGGTCTTGGGGAAGAACTTTGTAAGGCTCCCTAGACCCCAAAGCTGGAGGTGTTCCAGAGATTTGTCCCATATAAGGCCAGAAGTGTAGGAGATGACCAGGCTGAGCCTGAGGGAAGGGTCACACATGCCATCAGTCTGGAGTTCTTTTGGGCCCACAAGAGATCTAAGTCTAGCCCACCCTGAATTCTGTTGATTCTGATCTGCCGCCAATTTGCTTTGACCATTAGTAGTTCAGATTCTTGTAGAGAGCTAGCCTGGAATAAACTTTTACTCATTTGAACCACCCTGCTTCCCAATTTCCTGCACCTGACAAGAATATTATCTTACATGCCACCATGATAAAGCCTGGGATTCATGTTCCTCTTTTGCCGTCTGAAACATCCAAATCAGGCCCCAGCAAGGTCAGCCTTGGTTCACCGAGAATGGCCAAACTATTGTGTAGGGATTTTTGTATGTGTTGTTACCTATAAGTGTCAACTCTGAAGCTGGCCTGATTGAGGCCATCTTGGAGGCTTCAGTGTTGCTACAATGGTGGTGAGGGTTAGGGAGGGGGGGAATACCAATAGCTGGGGTTTTGTTAGCCAAAGCAAAATAGTTTCCCCTGAGAACCAAGGTCATTCCCACAGGTGGCTGAAGAAAGGAGGAGTGAAGTTGCCAAGCAGCCAGACAGCACCTTGATTGGACCATGTAACTGTTTGTTTGGGAAAGAGGGGAAAACTTTTACTTTTAATTAGGTGAAAACCATGGGAACCTTTAGAGTCAGTTTTCACCAGTCTGTGCCAATTCTTTTATATATATAAAAGCCAAGTTCCACTCACTCATCACGAAATCTCCAGAACCATAAAGCCTACAAATTTGAAATTTGGCACATGTGTTCCTCTTGGCTTCTAAATGCTCACTAAGAAAGGATTTTTCAAAATGATTATCAGAGCATTCGTATTTCGTATAATATTATTATTATTATTAACACACTCTGATGCTAAGGAGTTCTACTCCCCCTCCCCACCTGAAAAGAACTCTCTTCCAACTGCCAGTTGCCTCACATTCCGTTACCTCAGTTCAAACCGGCAGACGTTCCACTCCCTCACTCCAGAGCGGCCTGGGACTCCTTACAGTACCTCACGTTGGTACCTCACCAAAATGTCTACGCCTTCCACCTATGGAATTGCTTCCGGGCTCAAGGCGGCGGGAGAGATATTCCCTTATGTGTTTCAATCACCAACCACCATGAGCCCATGGATTGTGAACCGGATTTCTCCTGCATAGTCCGATCACAAAGTTTTGTCGTGAAGCACAGGTCTCCAGTATGATACATTACATAATAAATGATATATTCAATAAACCTGTTCTTTGAGGAACCTACTTGCCTTGGAGTTCTGTTTGTTATGGGTATATTACTTGGAATCCTGACATTGAATTGATTCCAAGGCAAGTGGGTTCCCCATATATAGGTTGTGTTAAAAGAGCCATGATTTGTCCCAAATTCTACTTCTGCTTGCTAAAGCCAAACCTAAGTGAAATGCCTGCATTTTGGCCCCAGGAACTTAAGAAATTGGTGGGAACAGTGAGTGGAGCATCGAGGTTCTTGAGGAATCTCACCAACATTAAAAAAAAAAAAAATGGGGGGAAAATAATACTGTTTTTGAGAGCATGAGCAGCAAGTGTTACTCATCAAGTAGTTGCCAAGGGAACAGAACATCTTTTTTTCTTACCCATCTTTCCCTCTGTTGTGGATGGCCAGCTCATCGCCGATGCCTTCTTCTTCTTTGAAGTTCTCCCAATCGAGCTTGGACTTCTCCAGCGTGCTCATTTTCTGCTTTTTGGAGCCCATCTTCCCCAGAAGGCTGTTAATACTGCTAGGCCGCTTCACTCTGCCAAGGTAAAGCGGAAGATAAAGACAAGAGGTGATGGACTGGCCCATTTCTCTAACTGTTGGACAAGATGCCACCTGGGTGCCTCTGCAGAATGTCATCCCGGTGTGTTCACTACCACCCCTGTTTCCAGAGAGGAGGTTGGGAATACGCAGCCTTTTTTTTTTTTCTAAAAAGTGTTTTATTTTTAACAACATAGACAAACATAAACATAAAACAACAAATGAAACCTATATAGTGTGTCGGTTGGTACATATTTCTTGTGCACAACATCTACAGTCTTTTCCTCTTAGATTTAAGTTTACATTCATATTAATCAACTTTCCATGTCATATTATATTATTACATCATCATTAGACTTTAATTTCAAATCCGCATTATCCTTTAGAGCAAACCTCAGTTCTTACTAATTTTAATTCATATTATAATTCATTCCATAATAATCAATTATACTATATCATTACTATTACAATATGCTTCAATTTCTTACTCTTCCATCTAGCCATTGATAAAATAAATCCCAAATCTTATAATACTCTTTTTCTTCTTGCTCTCTAATTGCTAATGTTAATCTACTCATTTCTGCATATTCCATTATTTTTTAATCACCTCCTCCTCTATTAGAATTTTCCCATTTTTTCCAATTTTGAGCAAATACAATTCCAGCTGCGGTTAAACATTAATAATCAAATATGTCAATTCTCTGTTGAAACCTTCAAGTAAAATTCCCAATAAAAAAATCTCTGGTTTTAAATCTATATGATGTTTTGGGGAATACCCAGTCCAGGGGAGACAGGAGAGCATCTTCCAATATCTGAGGGGCTGCTACAGAGAGGAGGAAGGGGTCAAGCTATTTTCCAAAGCACTTTTGAAGGCCAGACAAGGAATAATGGATAGAAACTGATCAAGGAGAGATTCAACCTGGAAATAAGGACAAACTTTCTAACGTGAGGACAATCAAGCCATGGAACAGAAGTTGCCTTCAGAAGTTGTGGGAGCTTCATCCCTGGAGGCTTTCAGGAAGGGACTGCACTGCCATTTGTCAGAAATGGTGTAAGATCTCCTGCTTGGGCAGCGGGTTGGACTAGATGACCTACAAGGTCCCTTCTAACTCTGTTAATTATATCTATATCTGTAACTTCAATAATGAGAACGTCTTTAGAGCCAATCCTGTATTGCGGCTCTAACTACCTTAGCTCTACAACTGACAGTGATTCAGCTCGAGCTGAAAATGCCTAGGGCATCCTGTGTTACAGGCAAGCCAGGCTCAACCTTTGCCTGGTTTTCAAACCAGGTTTATCCACACCTCTGGATGATGAACCAAGACAGAGATGAGATCAGGTTCTGACCGATTCTAAAATGTGAACTGGGGTTCCCATTTTAGTTATCAATTTTATGGCTACCGTATATAGAATACACTGTATTTTCATATCTTAATCCTCACTGCAAATCAGAGGGTTAATGCAAGAAATTTTGATTGTTCTAAATGTTATCTAATTGTTAATTCTCACGGTCACATGATCAAAATTTGGCTGCTTGCCAATTGGCTCCCATTTATGACAACTGCATGGTCCCTGTGATTGCCATTTGTAATTATTATTACTTTTATTGTCAGAGTACAATCTGCGTACAATGAGATTGGCTCAGCCTCCCTTCGTGCACCCCACACCCCCGAACACAACTCACAGTGAGGGTGAGTCCCAATCTTATTACACTATCTGAGCTTATTGCCCAACGTGCCAGCCCCGCAAGACTATCGTACGATGTTGACAGGAAGTTATTTTCCATTCAGGAGTCTGACAGCCCACGGGTAGAAACTGTTCTTCAGCCTGTTGGTGTGGCTGGCTATTGTGATGACCCAGGGTGAGTTACAAAAGCAACACAGTCACAAAAACAGGTGAAGTCTCTTTAATTCCTTCAACTTGGCTTTAAAGATCCAATTATCATTGACTGGAGACAAAAAAAAACTCCCCCACAAACAGTTGCGAAAAGGAAGAAATACCATTCAAACTCAAAATACATATAAATTATAAATAGAAAAAACAACAACACAAACCACACTGAAGCAATTATTGAGACAAGGCAGGATAAGGGCTTGAAGATGTCTACAGATATCAACTGGGAAGGACACCAAACTCAGATAAGAACTGAAAAACTGCAATTATTTCATGCTTTGCTTCCAGCACTGGCCCATGCGCAGTTTATCCTTTTAAACACTCCTCACAGCTGAAGCCCATAAAGGGGATCAAGGCCCTTTCCTCCCCCATAGACCATGCCATTCACATTTCTCCCTGATCCGCTCCTCCCTGCATGCCCTAGGATGAAGAGGGGAATGGGTCTAGGTCTTCCTCTGAATGCCCAGCTGGCCTGTGCCCTTCCCCAGTTTCCTCCACACCCTCCGGAGCCACACTTCCACTCCGTCTGCTGTTCTTCCTCTCCCTTGGAGTCAGATTCAAACAGGGGCATGACAACTATGCTTCTCTATCTCCTACCTGATGGCAGGAGAGTGAAGAAGTGCTGACCGAGGTGTGAGTCGTCCCTGAGAATTTTCCTCACTCTTCCAAGGCAGCGAGTCCTAGTGAGATCATCTAGTGGTATCTGGGGACAGCCCACGATATTTGTGCTGTCCTCACCACCCTCTGTAGTGTCTTCCCATATGGATTCTGACAGGCAGAATCAATGGGGGAAGCTGGATTTGCTTAAGGCAGGGGTCTGCAACCTGAGGCTCTTTTGGCCCTCTGCTGCAACTCCCTGTCAGCTGACCCTGCCATTGGCTGGTCCATCCCCATCACTCCTCACCTGGCCTGAGAAAGCAAGGGTGACGGCAGGGGATGGAGACTCGCTTCATATTCCAGAGCAGGAGGGAGCTGGGTGGGAGTGAGTGACGTGGAGTTGGCCACATGTCCACCCGGTCACACTGGTTGTTAAATTATTGGCTCCCGGTGTTTTCTTTTCTGCGGGAAACGGGTCCAAGTAGCCCCCTTGAGTGTTTAAGGTTGCAGACCCCAGGTTTAACGACTGCGTGATTCGCTTAATGGGGCGGAAAAGGTCATAAAATGGGGCACGACTCACTTAACTGCCTTGCTCAGCAATGAAAATTTTGGACTCAGCTGTGGTCATACATCAAGGACACAGACACGAAAGCACCTGAGGGCAGGACAAGAAGCAACAGGTGTAAACTCATCAAGGAGACAAGCAACCTGGAACTAAGGAGGAACTTTCTGACAGGGAGAACAAGGAACCAGTGGAAGAGCTGCTCCATTACTGGAGGCTTTTAAGAAGAGACTGGACAGCCACCTATCTGAAATGGTAGAGGGTCTCCTGCTTGAGCAGGGGGTTGGACTAGAAGACCTCCAAGGTCCCTTCCAACTGTTTTTCTAACTCTCTATACTTAATGTCAAAAGTCTTCCTGCCCCTCCACAGCGTCCTGTTTTAAGCCTCCTTGTGAAACAGCAGCAAGATTTTAAATGACCCAAATTGCAGTATCCAATTGCATTCAACAAGTGGATTCCTAATCCCATCGGAGACGCTTAATATAAAATGCAAAGCACTTGAAATGTAGGATAAACAGGCCCCAAATGCCATTTCTGCAGGCCCCTGCATGAAAACTGGCTCCCCCCCTCCCCCCCGCTTGCCAAATGTCACCGTCACCAATTCTTCAGCACAACTGACACAATGAAGGGTAACTACAGAGAAGTTTGGCTCTCCACTAGTCAGAAATGCCACCCACTCTAAGTGACAGCGGGGTAGCCCTGAGGGCAGACAGAAAGCACCGCACAATCGTACAGGGCCCACTGCAGATCAATCACAAAATCTGTGGAGCGCAAAGCCATGTCATCCATTAGCAGCAGAAGCTTTACATCTGCACAGTAGATTTTGTTCTGCATTCCTGGGAGAACTTCCTTCCTTTCGACCTCGGGCCATTCTGAAAATCTGGAAAGGAAATGACTGGCATTCTTAAGCCCGATGAAACAGCAATAAGCCCCCCCCCAAAGTTAAGGATATTTTAATGAACCTTTCCAGGAAAAAAAGAGAGACTTTTCCAAAAGCCTAGTTTCTTCAGTGTTCAGTTAGAAGCTCTTTCTCCAATCTGCAGCTTTCTCAAGAACCAGAGACAAAATTTAAAGGAATGAGGTCTGCGTTCAGATGAGCAAACTGGCTAAATGCTGATAAAAACATTTATTTCCTCGCTTCCTTCGAGTGCCAAATAGCCGTAGCAACAGCACTTAAAACTTATATACCGCTTCACAGTGCTTTCACAGCCCTCTCTAAGCGGATTACAGATTCAGCGTATTGCCCTCAACAATCTGGGTCCTCATTTTACGCACCTTGGAAAGACGGAAGGATGAGGGAGGGAGGAAAGAAGGAATGGAGGGAGGGAAGGCATCCATGTTTACATATCCAAATATCTAACTTTTGTCATTATTTCTACTAGAGAATAGTTCCCTTGGGCCAGTTTAAAAGGAGCAGCTGCGTCCCCTTTGCCACAAAGCAGAACAAAAGTGACAATTCAACTGAGTGTAGTCACAAAAGAAGCAAATTGTGCAAACCCACAAACCGCAGATTGAAACCTTAAAATCGCTCTTGGGACAAAGCAGGCCCTCTCAACCTCAGCTCCTCCGTACAGAAATATATATGGTTACTTGAATGAGATTCCTGGGAACACCATTCTGGTTCTCCTGCAAAACGCTCCAAGCCCCCCCCTAACCAAATATCTGGGTTTTAAGAAACCCCCCAGTATGGCCTGAAATTTGAAAGACATGCCGCAGGCAGACCACAATAAGCCGTGGCTTGTTTTAACCATGGCTTGTCACATGAAGCCACAAAAGGAGGAGTTCAGGCCACGATAACCAATGACAAGAGGGTTCAATAGGATGTGTCGTGCCAATCACACACACACACACACATAAAATCCCCTGCTCCCGGTATAAAATGGTCTGTTTTGGTATATGGAAACTGATCACGTAATGACTGCAAAGTGTGAGAACTCTCACAGTGTGTCAAGTGATCCCATGGGATGGTCCCTCGAGGGGAAATTCCTTGCGGAATCAAGTAATTAAAAAATGGTGAGCCTCAGTTGAGGCTCCTGTGCACAGTTCTCTCGAGGAATGAAGCCGCCTGTCAGGACTTCCATCTCACTATGCCATGCATAGCGGTGGCGCAGTGGTTAGAGTGCAGTACTGCAGGCTACTTCGGCTGCCTGCCGGCTGCCTGCAATTTGCCAGTTCGAATCTCAACAGGCTCCAGGTGGACTCAGCCTTCTGTCCTTCTGAGGTGGGTCAAATGAGGACCCAGACTGTTGGAGACAAGAGGCTGACTCTGTAAACCACTCAGAGAGGCCTGTAAAGCACTGTGAAGCGGTGTATAAGTCTAAGGGCTATGGCTATTGCCTGTTGTTAGCCTGCCATGCTTGAAGGGAGAACAGGGGAGTTGCATCGTGTGTGTGTGTGTATGTGTGTGTGTTAGCATCAGAGGAAACGAAATGCCATCCTACAACAGCCGCTGGCTGTTCCAAGGTTACATTATGGAATGCAGAACCATCCACCCCACAAAGCCAGGAACTGATACCCAAAACAACTTGTTAGCATCTCATTGGAGGATCACCAATAACCAGAGGCAGGGGAGGTGGTGGGAGCCAGTGGTGTATTAACCATTAAGCAGATTAAGCACATGCTTAGGGCACCAAGCCCAAAACACAAAGGGGCACCAAAACACTTTTTATGTAGCCTGTCTACTGCACAAGTCAAAAAGAGGGCTGTGAAAACACTTACAGACCCCTCACATTCTGGACATAAACTGTTTCAACTCCTTCCCTCAAAACGATGCTATAGAGCCCTGCACACCAGAACAACTAGACACAAGGGGAGTTTTTTCCTCAACACCATCACTCTGCAAAACAAATAATTCCCTCAACATTGTTCAACTATTTACAAAGTCTACACTACTATTACTATTCATCTTCTCATCACTCCTTATCACCCATCCTCTCCCACTTGTGACTGTATGACTGTAACTTCGTCGCTTGTATCCTTACAATTTATATTGACTGCTTCCTACTATTATTTGATTGCTTATTGTACACTATGACTATCATTAAGTATCATACCTTATGATTCTCGACTCCTGAAGAATTTATTTTTTCTTTTATGTATACTGAGAGCATTTGCACCAAGACAAATTCCTTGTGTGTCTAATCACATTTGTCCAATACAGAATTCTATTCTATTCTATTCTATTCTATTCTATTCTATTCTATTCTATTCTATTCTATTCTATTCTATTCTATTCTGCTCTATTTTTCATCCCTCTATTCTCTTTTGTTCTGTTCTATTCTTCATCCCTTATTTCTATTCTATTTTGTTCTATTCTATTCTAAGCTTGGCTTTGTTTGTCCAGGATGTTACAGTATGGCACCAAGATTTAGGGCACAAGAGAAAAGTTAACCAGATGCTTTGGGTGTGAAAACCCCAGATCCGGCTTTGTTTCTTCTGTGGCCACTTGGCTTTAGTTAAGGGGACCTTGGGCTAACCATGGGCTTGAGAGCCTTTCTTTTCTAACTGACCAAGCCCATTGGACACCACTTCTTGCAGTCTTTCTTAGCGACAAGAAGGAAGACAGAGGCTTTGGAAAGCAGGACTGTCCTCCCAGATGGGAAAGGGGGCTTGTTTAGACGAGGAATCTGGTGACCACCCTGGGAGGGAAGGGGGATGAAGGACAGACCAGCGACCTTTCCCAGAGAACTTCCTCACCCCAGACTGACAGGTTCACTGGGCTCACAACACCCCCGGTGAGGAATTTAGCACTCAACATCCGGTTTGCTCTCAAAAGATCTGGCAGTTGGAGGAGAACCCGTTTCCCCCACCCCTTCCTTATAAAGCCATGTAAGGGAAGGGGAACTCCACTTACGACCGAAATGGAGCTCCCCGGGTCCCCATTTGCTAAGCACGGCATTTAAGTCCAGGGGTCCCCAACCCCAGGGCTACGGCTCGTGGAAGCAGCAGATGAAGGCATGCGTGTGCACGGCTCCGCCTGTGTGGGCGAACCCACGCAGCTCCACTGGTGGGAGTGGCAAACGTGTGTGCCAGCTGCTTGTGCAAATGGAGCTGCGCACACATGCACACTCGGCCACCTCTCATGTGTTTAACCATACCCTCTCCTCTCCCCTGGCCGGTCTGCAAAGCCAGAAAGTCTAAGGCAGGGGTGTCCAACCTTGGCAACTTTAAGACTTGTGGACTTCAACTCCCAGAATTCCTCAGCCAGCTTTGCTGGATGAGGAATTCTGGGAGTTGAAGTCCACAAGTCTTAAAGTTGCCAAGGTTGGACACCCCTGGTCTAAGGATCCCTGGTTAAGTGAGTTTTACCCCATTTTATAACATTTTTTCCCCCCACCATTGCTAAGCAAATCATGATAACCGGGTCTCAATCTTTGAGGGGCTGCCCCAGGGAGGAGGAAGGGGGTCAAGCTATTTTCCAAAGCACCTGAAGGCCAGATAGAGGAATGGATGGAAACTGAACAAGGAGAGATTCAACACGGAAATGAGGAGGAAATTTCTGACTGTGAGAACAATCAACCCCTGGAACAGAAGTTGCCTTCGGAAGTTGTGGGAGCTTCATCCCTGGAGGCTTTCAGGAAGAAACTCGACTGCCATCTGCCAGGAATGGTGTAGGGTCTCCTGCTTGGGTGGGTGGGGATTGGACTAGATGACCTACAAGGTGCCTTCCAAAGCTATTAATTATCTCTTTTATTCATTAAATATGAAACTCAGTTGACTGGACCATTTAAAAATGCATCATAAATATCAGTGACTGGCTCTGATGGTTGATATGAGTTGCTGCCAGCACCCCAGACATCAACCAAGTATCTTCTGAAAATGTACAATGTTCCGAGTACTTTTGCAGTTCCGCTGGTGTTATTGCAGGAAGCTGCAATGGATTTGATGTGTTTTGTAAAATTCCTGGACATGGCTGCTGTTGTTATTTACCATTATTATATTATTATTAAACCACTGCAGTTGTTAGGTGACTCAGACCGTCGATAAGCGAATCTGGCTTCGTCCATTGACTTTGCTTGTTGGAAGCCAGCTGGGAAGGTTGCAAATGACAATCACATGATCTTGGGAGAGTTAGACTCTCATGCCAGGTACCAAGCCTCTGAATTTTGATCACATGACCACAGGGATGTTGCAACCGTGTGAAAACCGTCTGCAATCACTTTTTTCCGGTGCCGTCACAACTTTGAACATTCACTAAACGAATGGATCTACATCGAGGATGATCTGTATTGCTTCTGCCAGGGCACTGCTGAACTGAGCGCCGGCGCTACCTTTTCAGAGCTGCTCCAAGTCAGGGTTGCCCAAAAGCTCTTGCAAAGATCCTTGCTCTGGGGCAGCTCCTTGGAGTCTAGCACACCGTGTCTTCGAGAAAAATGCCTCTTAAGTGCAGAAGCTGGATTGGGTTCCCAAGAGCATTTTCTGGCACAGCTCCCCCTTTTGGCTGGTGCTTTGCAGCTGTGCTCCCGGTTTCCACAAAGTGCCGAGCAGTTTAATGAAAGACAGAGGCTCGACGTTATTCTCCTCTTCCTCCTCCTCCTCCTCCTCCTCCTCCTCCTCCTCCTCCTCCGTGGCTGCTTACTTGAATGAGTCTGCCTTCCTTTGCTAATTGCTACTCCTTGTCCAGGTTGGAAAGGGGTCAAGAAGTTGCAGCCCCAAGCCAAATCCACTTAGGGGTGTCAAACTCAATTTCATTGAAGGCCTCTTCGGGGCTGGGGTTGACCTAGGGCAGGTGGGTGTGGCTGTCTCGGTGGGCGTGGCCAGCTTGAGGCCACTCCCCAAACTGCTGGCATGTTTCCTCTTCACATTGGGCAGACCGGGCCAAAGGCATGTGGGCAGCGGTGCAATTCAACCGGTGTAACAACGCGTGGAGCTTTTGCTACTGACCTTCTCCAGCAATCCCTGTGGGTTAAACAGCTGACGTGCGGCAATCTGCTGTGCCACGCCAATCAGCTGAGCTTGAAAAACAGGATATAAAGAACAGCCTAGAGCCCAGGTGGGCAGGTGGACCCCAACAGCTGATCATCAGAGCAAACCAAACTGGTCTGCTCCCAGCTGATCCTCGTAGTGGTTTGCCTGAACTGGACCAAACCGGTAGAATCCCACCCCTGCATACGGGCTGGCCTCTTACATTTTCCAGGATGGCCCCAGGGACCAGATCCAACCATTTCGTGTTTTGTCACCCCGGCATTAAATCAAGGATGTCCAAGATTTGGGATTAAGATTTCTCGACATCAACTCCCAAAATTCCTTCTGGGAATTGAAATCCAGAAGTCTCAAAGCTGCCAAGGTTGGATACCTCTGCTCTAAATCCATGAAAGGACAGGTGGACCAACTTGTCTCCAAAAATTGTGGGTGATCTATCACTGGAGGTTTTGAAGAAGAGACTGGACAGACACTTGTCTGAGATGGTATAGGTTATTCTATTCTATTCTATTCTATTCTATTCTATTCTATTCTATTCTATTCTATTCCTATTTCTATTTTAATTCTAATTCTAATTCTAATTCTATTCCAATCAAGGAGAGAAGCAATCTGGAATTAAGGAGAAACTTCTTAACATTGAGCGCAAGTTGGATCAACTTGCCTCCAGAAACTGTGGGTGCTCCATCCCTGGACGTTTTTAAGAAGAGACTGGACAGTCCCTTGTCTAAAATGGCACAGGTTCTCTCCTGTTCGAGCAGGAGGCTGGACTAGACGACCTTCCAGCTCTAGTTTATTCTAAATTCTACACTCAAATCCAGCAAAAACACTGAGCTAAATCCAAAGCAGTGTACAGATGGAGCCATGGTTTGTTAAACCCACAAGAAATGAATTCCACAGATGGCCACCAGGCAGGACAGCCAAAAGGATTAAAAAAACAACAACCCAAGTTCCAAAATAGATTCCTCAAAAACGAGCTCAGAATGAAGCAGGGGGCTGTCTCAGAAATCCTGCCACTGGATCCCTGGGTTTAGACTTCAAGGCTCTGCCCTTTCCTTCAACTGAGACTAACAAAGTGCTGTATCTCTCATCTCAGCAACATATTTATTTCATCGATTCCATTCCTTTGCAGAATGGCTCCGATTGTGCAGTTGAGGGACACAGAGGTCCACTCTAGCTTGACAAAGGAGATTTCCAGTGGCGATCAAATCTGGCCGGCTTGTGAGTTGTGACATCACCGGGACAATAGCTGCCTTAAAGGCTCAAGATGACCAGGTGAGGTTTTGCGACCCCTGGTGGCTGGTGCTTCTTCTTCTCCTCCTCCTCCTCCTTTCATATCCGCCATCAGATGTTGGCAATCATGTTGACAATCCTATTTTTATTAACAGCCACACAAAAAAGGGCTGCTGAGTTTTGTCCAAACCGGCCCCTTACATTTTGAAGCCACGATGTTCTTCTTTTGCCTGGACCTCGTTTGCCTTCAGTCTTTGCCTGAAGGATTAAGTGAAATAGGCTGTATTTTCCGGGTATCACACCCGATGTCGGAAATAGTCTAACCTTCGCTTTTTTTATGGTTTTGATCAGTGGTGAAATTCCAAAAGTTTTACCACTGGTTTGGTGGGTGTGCTTTGCGTTCCAACTCACCTCCTGCAAGCCTGCGATCTCCCGGTCGCTTCAGCAGCTGACGCGCAGCACTTTGCTGTGCCGTGCAAAGCAGCCGTGCCTCAAAAGCAGAGGATAAAGGAGAGTATGAGAGCCCAGGCAGGCGGGTGGCGTGGCACAAAGGCAACAAAGTCACATAAGTAAGAAAAGCCCCTTTAATACCGCCAACTTTGCTCCCAATGTCTTCGGCTGGAGAAAAAAATCTCCCAAGAACAGTCTTTAAATGGAGGAAATTCAGTCCAAAAACAGAGTACATACAAACTGTAAATAAAAATCCACAGAAACCACACTGCAGCAATGACTGGACAGGGCAGGAGAAGGAATTGCAGACTTCAAAGGCCAACAAAACGCATGCAGTTGGGAAAACACCAGGAACCCAGATAATCCTCGACAATAAAAGATAACTCACAATTTGCTTTCAACTAGTTCCTGTGTGCAACCTCCCTTTTTAAACACCGTGTTCCCAGCTGCAGCTAATGAAGGGAATCAGGGCCCTTTCCTCCCTCGTAAGCCACACAGCTCACGTTGCTCCCTTCTCCGTTCCTCCCTGCATGCCCTAGGATGAAGACGGGGTGGGCACTGGTCTTCCTCCAAATTCCCTTTCCCTTGCTCTACCTCTCCCCTTCTCTACCCAGCTGGACTTTGCCCTTCCCCAGTTTCTTCCAAAGCCAACAGAGCCACACTCCCACTCCCTGTCAGCTGCTTGGCCTCCCCCTCGGAATCAGATTCGGACAAGGGCATGACACCCAGCTTATAGGTAACAGACACCAGTAAATCCACATTTCAAATGCTTCCAATCTCTTCAAGTGGCTGTCTGTCTGAGACCAACTCTCCGCTCTGTAGAGCAGGATTTTATTTGTTGCATAGACTCCATGCTCCATGTGCAGAGTGAGGATTTCCGCAAACACGTGGGGTGGGTTCCCGATAAGACTACAGGCGGCCCTTGACTAACAACAGTGGCTGATCAAAGTTACACTGAAAAAGAAGGGACTCTTGACCATGTTTCACACTTATGATGGGTGTAGCATCCCCACGGCCACGTGATCAAAATTTGGATACTTGGCAACTGGTTCATATTTATGACGGCTGCAGTGTCCCGAGGCCATGGAATTCCCTTTTGGGACCTTCTGACAAGCAAAGCGAATGGGGAAGCCAGATTCACTTAACAACCGTGCTACTAACTTAACAATTGACTTAACAACGGTGGCTAGAAAGATCGTAAAATGGGCCAAAACTCACTTTACAAATGGGCCAAAACTCACTTTTTGTTATTTATTTAACAAAATAAATGTCGGGCTCAATGGTGGTTGTGGGTCCAGGACTATCCGTACTCCAATACAAGATCTGGCCACTTGTGGGAAGCCAGGCACTGACTCACTGCGCTGTGGAAAACATGCTGGAGAATGAGATAATTTGCTTTTAGATGAAGCATGTTCTCTGAACATAGCAATTACGTTCTGTTCACTAGTTTTTGAGAGCCAGTCTGGCATTGTGGTTAAGGCCTCAGGCTGGAAAACAGGAGATTCTGAGTTCTAATCTTGCATTACGCACAAAGCCAGCTGGATGATCTTGGGCCGGTCACTATCTCTAAGCCCTAAGAAGGAAGCAATGGCAAACCACTTCTAACCACTTGGCAAGAAAATTGCAAGGGTTGTCCCAGCAGTATCTGAGAATTGGATACAAGGGAACGGAAAGAAGAAGAAAAGAACCCAAGTATTTAGCATGCTGTGTGACTCCAGCCTTAGATTATATTAGCTAACTACTTAAATTATTTGCACGTGCAGAAGATTGTGACTGTTTAAGGTGAATCAGGACATTTGAAAACCAAATTTGGTTTAGCGTTTAAAGCACCGGATTAGAAAGTGGGAAGCTGTGAGTTCAAGTCCCACTTTAGTCATGAAAACCACCTGGGTGACTGGGCCAGTGGCTTTCTCTCAGCCCAACCCACAGGGGTTGTTGTGGGGAAAAATAGGAGGAAGATCTGTGTTCACCACTTTGAGTTATTTGTAAAAAATAATAAAAAGCAGGATACAAACAGACAAATAAATTCTCAGCCCCGCACCCTACAAATATCTGGCTACAATTCCCATCAATCACAAGCAGCCATTTGGGATAAGGATACTGGCAAATGTAAGATAGATCCAGCACTCAGGCTAACTAGGATTATCCAAACTGAGCAGGATTAGATGGAACATGACTGAACTCTTTTCCAAATTGCAAACTCATTAGTATGGAAGGTCCTGCCTATGACAGGAACAGGGCCTGTTGTAGAAAGACACGTGGAATACGTGGAAATAAAAACAAATGGTGAAGCCTTTTCCGGCCTCGGAAACATTAATGATTAGGGCACCGGAGGTTAAAACATTAGGTAGGCCTAGTTTAATGAAAAGAAGGACTATAGCAGCGTTCCAATATTTGAGGGGCTGCCAGAGAGAGAAGGGGGTCAAGCTATTCTCCACCAAAAACCAAAAGAGAAGAAGCAATGGATAAAAATTAATCAAGGAGAGATGCAACCTGGAAATAAGGAGGATTTTCCTGGCAGTGGAAGAAGGTGGGGGAGAAGGGAAGAGTTAACTGGTGCGAAAAGCCAGCTCTGGCGTTGCTTCTTCTGTAACCGTTTGGCTTTAGGAAAACGTACTTTCACCACTGATCTTGTCAAGAGTCTTTCTTGTCTAACTTGCCAAGTTGGGAGGGCTGACAATACCAGTGTGCGAATCTTCCCTCCCCTGCCAAATAAAACTGCTCCGGTGCATCCATATCCATTTCCTTTCTAGGTTGAGTGATCTCCAGAAGGAATCTCCCTGGTTGAGTGACATCCAGGAGGCTCTAAGCGAGTCAGGCAATTCCCTCTGGTTCTAAAGAGGCCATGGCAATTCCTGCGCTGGATGCATAGCACTTTCTCACGATCTTACCCTGAAACAGTTGGATGAGGTGTATGGGTTGACGCTTTCGGCTCCTGCTGTTTCCGAAAGAGCTGGGCTTCCTTCGAAGCGGCGTCGACTTCCTTGGTGACTCTGCCAGAGGGATGAAAGACAGAAAAGGGGAAAAAGGACATTAAAGCAGAAGCCATTCCTTTCATCTGACTGCAGGATCTCTGGAAGTGGGAACTGGGCTGCCTGCGCGATTAACATAAAGCTTCAGCCAAGAAGATGTGGAACCAGCCGAAGAAAGTGGCCAGTGGAAAAACCTATTCAATCAACTCCTGAAAGGCCCCATAAGAGACGCATTAACTAATTTGGGTCATGAAATGCCTGCAAGAAAACAGCCAAGCTCAGAGAGCTTCAGGGATCTCGCAGACCTTCTCCTCTTCCTCCTCCACTCCATCCTACTCCCTTCGAGCACTGATGGGTAACCTAGTTGAGTCATGAAACATCTGCAAGAAAATAACGAGGGAGCACCAAGGACTCCTCATTTCAACCCTGAGCTACAAATATTCTCCTTTATTCACACATACAATCATCACAAATGTGCTTCTCAATTTCATAAATTCAAATCCCAAATGCTTACATACAAAGGCATGCTGGGAGAGTTATAATATCTAGTGCTAAAAATCTCCATGACTCTGCACTTTGCTAGTGCTATTAAGTTTCTCAGTACATCAATCTGAAATTCATAAATTCCATACAACAGAATTCTCGTGTTTCTACAATCATCATTGTTAGGGATAACATTGTTTACCCTAACTGGTTTAGGTAAAATAATAAATATGTAATCATAGTTTATATGTTAAAGTGTCTGCAACTTTAAATATGGGAAAGTAATTAAGGGAGTGGTTGTGAAAGCACTTTAAAAGAGGCAAGACTGCAGCTTGCTCTCTCTCTGGCTTTGATGATCCCTGATTACTGCTTGGAATCAAGACTGCATTGCTCGAACGGGAGAGAAAACAAAGGACTGATTTGTAAGTGAACTGACATAGGATATTCTGCATGGACTTTGCTAACTGAATATCCCTGAATGGACTGACTAATATGATACATGACTAATGGACTGTTATTTTGACTATGCTATAAATGGAATAAACTATATTTTTGATAGCACAAGCATATCTGTTATTTTTACTGTATGTTAATAAACATACAAGCTTAGCTCACTCATTTATCTGTGTGCCTATCTGACTAACGCTGCACATTCTGTTTAGCTTGTCTCCCTAACCCTGGTTGGGGAAACCAGGCTTAACAATCATATCGAGAAACAATTACAATATCTAAAAGTAGATAATACATTTATTTGTAATGATTTGGACTTTTCACTGGGCTAATTCCATTTTAAGAGCCAGTTTGCTTAGCAGTTAAAGCAGAGGTCTCCAAATTTGGCAACTGTAAGACTTGTGGACTTCAACTCCCAGAATACTCCAGCCAGAGAATTCTGGGAGTTAAAGTCCACAAGTCTTAAATTTGCCAAGTTTGGGGACCTCTGGGTTAAAGCATCAGGCCAGAAAGAAATAGGAAGTTATGAATTCTAATTCTAGATTAGGCACAAAGCCAGCTGGGTGACTTTGGGCCAGTCACTCTCTCTCAGCCCTGGGAAGAAGACAATGGCAAACAATTTCCAAAATCTTGGCAAGAAAAATGCAGAGACTTGTCCAGGCAGTTGCCAGGAGTCAATAATGACTCAAAAGTGAAAAAAAGAATAAGAAAAAAAAAATCTCATCCACACTGCCTACCTTTAACTTCAAACGGGTTTCCAATCCCAGCTTTATGTTTGACATTCTCTGAAATATATTCACCGCGCTGAAAATTCTCGTCAACAAAACAGGCTACTTTGGGATAAACAGACAAACACAGGCTACCAATGAAAAGAATGTAGACACAGAAAATCAGACGGAATCTTTCCCAGGAAAGTCAAAAGCATTTGGACCGCAGGCGGTTAAAAAGTAACAGAGACATGATATAGTCTATATTGCATTTGTGCAGAGAACACACAATGTCTTCTACACCAGTGGCCCCCAACCTTTTTTGTGCCACAGCCCGGTACCGGCATCACAAAATGATCCGTGGCCCGGTATCGGCATCAGCACGCATGACAAGGCAAGGCGAGCCGAGCGACCGGCCAGCCAGCCGTCTCCCGCTTCTCCCCGCCACCTTCAACTCCTCCTTTGTACCTTTGTTGATGGGCTTCGGGACGGTCGCTCAGCTCGCCTTGCCTTGGGTGCTGAAAGAATCCTCGCGCCTTAGTTTTGTTCGAAGCCCCCCCCCCTTCAATGAAACTAAGGTGCGAGGATTCCTTCAGGACCCAAACGCCGCTTTCCAACTGGAAAAGCTCACCTGGAAGCACTTTCTCATTGAAACAAGATGGCGGCACCCAGCAAACCGGCGGCCCGGTAGAAAATGATCCATGGACCGGTACTGGTCCGAGGCCCGGTGGTTGGGGACCCCTGTTCTACACCAAGAGAACCCAAGGACACCCAGTTAAACTGGACGATGGGAAATTCTGAAGATTAATAAAAAGGAAAATCACCTAGGGCATATGTGCATTCTGGAATTTTGCTATTCAGAAAATGGAACAGCTGCCAACTGGAATAATTCAGAAGTGGTCTCAGTCTCAGTCTCTCTCTCTCTCTCCCTCTGTGTGTGTGTGTGTGTGTGTGTGTGTAGGAAATAAATCAAACATCCAGCCAGGAATGCCTGCTAAGGTCACTGTCAGAGCAGAAACAGTCTATCTCTGAATCCGAAGTACACACCCTAATTATTAATGAGCTTCCAGACAGCTGTGGGGAAACATAATGACAACTGGTGTATTTGTTTGGTCCAACATGGTCCTACGCTATGTAGCCAAAATACGATTGGACTTTTGTTTTAATCTGCCCAAGAGCACATGCTCTCTGAGCAGATTAAAATGCATGACAACCACCCCCAATCAACACACACATACACACACCAATTACAAAGTTGCTCTAGGCATTAAAGTTTTTCCCAATTTACAGAATGAGGAATAGCTGCCAACAGTGGCAGGCAGAAAGGCTTGACTGAACAAATCTGTACCCCTGGCTTGAATTCCAAAAAGGCAGAATGAATATATTTTTCCTCCAGGAAACTAAAAAGCAGAAGCAAGTTTGGGGGCTTATTAAACAGTTGTGGTTGAAGAAGCAAATTAGCATTTCCTCTCTGTGAAGGAACCGATAGCCGCCAAGGAACGGGTTTGCAGACACACAGAGCACACGGTAAAAAGGTCAAGACAAAACAAAAAGCAACGGGTTAATCTCAAAAACATAATCTTTTTCCGGTTACAAGTCAGATACTGGCTTCTGAATGCCAGAATTCTACCTCGCACTATCATGGGGAATTTGTTTGAAAAGTAATTCTTGAGTTTAATAACCACATATGAGATAAAAGACTAAATAAACCATCTGTGTAAATCGATCTTTCTCATGTTGTTTGAATCCCATCTGTTTTTCTTTTCTACGTGACCTTGTAAGGTATTTGCCTCACCCCTCCGTTTTCAGCAACCTTAACAGATTCCTGCTTTCATTTCTCCCTGAAATGCAACGAAATTGTTGCACGCAATGAAATTTCATTTTAATGTATGGTGATTAATGCACATTCAAAGTGACAATAAAGTTATTCTATTATATCTTATCCTATCCTATCCTATCCTACCCTACCCTACTCTCCTCTATTCTATGGTATATTCTATGCTATTCTATGCTATGCTATTTTCTATTCTATTGTAGCAATCAAGGGAGGAAACATAGCGTCTCTCTACAGCAAAAGTGAGAAAGCATGGTGGGTTTATGACTTGTGGACTTCAACTCCCAGAATTCCTGGCTTAGGAATTCTGGGAGTTGAAGTCCATAAAGTCATAAAGGGGCCATGCTTCCCCACCCTTGCTCTAGAAAGATGACTTTATCCCAATCCAAATGTTTTATTTAGGGAACTCTGCTTAATGCAAAACCCAATTCCACCTTCTTGTGCAAAACCTTCACTTCCCAATGCAATTGGCCCAGTTTCCTTCCCAAACCTCTAAGGAAGAGCAACATGCCACCCTCTTTTTAGTCGCAGATCTTCAAGCTTCTCCAAGTGGTCACTGCCTCACCGAGGCTGCTCTAAATATTTCTCAGAGGTTTGGGCAGTTTTCTGGACTTTCATCTCCTCAAACTGAGTGCAGCCATTTCCTTCCCAGGCCTTGGATCTGAAACCTGTGGACATTAAAGGACAATGCAGCCCTTGCCCTGAACACCAGCCCATCAGTCTGAATTACTTTCAGCATTGCTGAAAAATGACTGGGATTGTCCCCCAATTTCTCTTTGGGATTTCAAAGACTTTCTTTGAATGATCACCTTAAATTTTGTTTTAAGTCCCAAAGGTGTTTTTTCAAAAGGCAACTACACTGTTTTTTTCCTAGAAGACGTTTTGCTTCTCATTCAAGAAGCTCTGCGCGGTTCCAGTTTCGCGTGGCTTCGGGGCAGCAGGAATTCGCGACAGCTCGCGATTCCTGCTGTGCTAGCCGTCGAGGTACCCCCGATCCAGATGGGTCAGGGGAATATGGCTGCCCTGTAGGGACAGCTGAAGAGAGAGGGGAGTTGGATAGGGAGGTGGGGGTGTCGCAGACCCCCCCCTTCTCCGGAAAAACCCCTTTTTCCCAAGGCGGTGGAGCGGCGGTCAGCAATGGCCGCCACGAAGAAGCCAGCAACCGGGTAAGATTGTGCTGGAGGACGTGTGAAGAGTGAAAGTTCTGTCTGAGCCGGGTCAAGTAACATCTTTTAAATTGCCTGGAATTGAGCTGTTTGAATTGCTGGAGGATACATTGTATCCCTAAGAAGAGCGAAAAGCGGCGGAGAAGCTGTTAAAGGGAACTTTTTTTTTTTTTTCTTTACTCTCCCACCCCATGGAAACAGCAGAAATATTTGGATATATTGGACATTGAAAGTGGATTGCTTTGAAAGTTGAAGCTAAGAGACAAAAGGATTTTTGGACATTGAAAAATTTAAGAAATTGGAAAACCCTTGTTGGAGGTATGGATTTCTGATTATTTAAAATTGACATTGCAAGTGGGAAGGGAGAAAAAAAATTGGAGCAGAAGCTGAAAAAGGAGGAGATTGCCTAGAATCCCAAAGGAAGATATATGGTAATTGGACCTCTTTGATTAAAAATTAACCCCAGAAAGAGAAAGAGAAGAAGGAAGAAAAGTATTAACTTTTGGAACTTTTTTTTTTTAATTGCTTTTGATTGTCTTTGATTAAAAATACTTGTGGTTGTTTTGGAAAAAGTTTCCCTTTTCATAATGGCATCGTTTGTGGATGAATTAGAGATTGAATATCAAAAATATAAAAAAGAAGATACTTTGGGCACTTTGTTTCAATTCTTAGAAATGGCCGCTTCCCTGGCGTTATGTACTTATGAAAAGTTGATTACGCAGCAGAAGGACTGGGACAAGGAAGAAGAGGAAGAAGAAGCCATCTTTGATGAACAATGGGTCCCTTCCGGAGAGGAGGAGAAAAAGGATAAGAAAAAGGGGATTTTAAGAATTATAAAAACAACCAAAAGAGAGAAAAATGAGCGAAAAGGTGGAGGCAAGGTTAGAAAGCAAAGGAAAAGGAGTAAAAGCGAAGAGAAAAAGCAAAGGGGTAAAAAGGGCAAGGAGAAGAATAAGCAAGAGAGAAAGGGGGGGAGGAGAAGCCTTAACGGGGGGAAGCAAGACCTAAAGAAAAAAAGTTTATTTAGAGACAATGGGTGAATTTAATTTAGATTAAAAGAGGGATTCTGGAGGGTACATAGGTTTGTGATATGTGTACTTAGAATATAAAATTTATTATGTAATCTTAGAATCTTTTAAACAGAATCCCAAGAAAAATTGCTATACGTAGTATTTTTAAGTTAGGGTAATGAGTTATAGATGTTACTCCAATTGGTGTACAGGAGAAGTATAGTAAAAGAAAAAAGAAAGATGAATGGATAATTGGAAATAGAACAGACAAAGAATGTTGTTGAAAATGGTAATAAGATATGGAAGGATATATATGCTTTTTTTTGGATTTTGTATATTGATAAAAGGCAATAAAATTTTAATTAATAAGAAATAATTTGGATGGAAAGGAGAAGTAGGAATAAGATATGAAGTTAATACTATATGAAGTATTGATATTATAATTTGGAAATGTTATGCCTTATTGGTCTTTTATTATTATTTTTTCCTAGAAAAGAATTTATAAGCTGTTATGCCTTGATTCTTTGTGCATTGTTTTTATAAAACTGATAAAAATGGTTTTTTATATTTATATATAAAAAAGAAAATGATAATAAGTTATGGAAGGATATATGGGATGAATATGATGTTTGAATTTGTGTCTGTGTGAAGAGTTTTAACCCGGGAACAGACAACCTTCAGAAAAGATCTTTTAGTTTTGTTTATGTTTTGTGTTTTGTATGTTTGTGTATTGTGTTTTTGGTAAAACTAACAAAATTTGTTTTTTATAAAAAAAAGGAAAAAAGAATCAATAAAACCTTGGAGGAATGTTAGATGAGAATAATTTAAACAAGCCAGAAAGAAATGAATATGAGGACTATAAAATGGATAAATATGGAAGAGAAATGAAATTGAATAGGAGTAAAGAGAAATAATGAGAAATTTGCTGAAAGATATTTGTGTGTCCATATGGAGATGGGATAAATTGGAATTATGTTGTATAAAAATAATGTTTTATTCGACTTGTAAGGATTTATAATGTTAAGAGGTTTTATGTATTTATGTATTTAATGGTTAATGATGTGTTGTTTTATCTTTAAAATTAATAAAAATTTGCTTCAAAAAAAAAAGAAGCTCTGCAAAGTTTTCAAAGAAAATGTCAAGAAAGTCCAGCTGCCTTTTTAGCAAAAGCACCTTTGGGACTTAAAACAGAATGTAAGGTGATCAGTTCAATCAAAAGGAGCTTCTTGGATGAGAAGTGAAACATCTTCAAGGAAAAGCATCTTCAAAAAAATGCTGAGTCGCCTTTTGAAAAAGCACACCAGCTTTGAGGAAACTCAGAACGACCCCATAATCCCTTGCGGGCTGGAGTCTGCGCAACTGAATGGCGCTAGCAGAGTGTTTTAGTGGCCGAATGCCCTTCCTTTCACCAATGAGGAGTTTTGTTCAGCAGATATGCTTTCAGTGTGCCCAGAGAGAGAAAGATCTGCTTCTACCTAGGATCGAATAGGACACTTGTCGATCAGAAAGGTCAGCGGTTCGAATCCCTAGCACCGTGTAACGGAGTGAGCTCCCATTACTGTCAGAGCTTCTGCCAACCTAGCAGTTTGAAAGCATGTAAAAAAAAAAAAAAGCAAGTCGAAAAGTCGGGACCCACTTTGATGGGAAGGTTACAGTGTTCCGTGCGCCTTTGGTTGGCCACATGACCACAGAGAGGTCTTTCGACAGCGCTGGCTCTTCAGCTTTGTAATGGAGATGAGCATCGCCCCCTAGAGCCAGAAACGACGAGCAGCTATGTGCGAGGGGAACCTTTACCATTACATTTACCTTAGATCGAGCTCGTACCACTCCTATTTGCCTATTGTATGTGTATTTTAATACAACTCTGCTGTTTTACAGCCCAGTGAAATGTTTCAAGGTCCCTGTTTTGCAGCGAAAAGCAGTTTATAACGTGGCCCTTGTCCCCTACTTGTGAGCTGCTGTTTGAATGAGGCGGCTGAATGCAGAGGAAACAGGCCCAACTTACCTCACCTCTTCGCCAGCAAAATCAAACACTTTGGTGACTGTGATTTTGCTGCTCTCGGTTTCCTTCAGTTCCCTCTGAGACTCGCACACATTCTTCTCATCGGCTGACTAACCAAAACCGGAAAGAAAACAAAAAACAAAAAAACCCCACATTTGTTTGAGCACTGGAGACACCTCAGGCGCTTTCAATGCACGCAACATACAGTATTAAATGCGTTTATAACCGTGACAGCGAACCTATGCCACGCGTTGGAAGTGGCACGCAGCGCCATCTCTCCGGGCACGCCAGCCGTCGCCTGTTGCTCTTTTGGGTTCCGGTGAGCGGCAGAAACCAGAACAGCAGCTCCCTGGAGCATATGTGCATGCCAGCCAGCCAGGTGGTCTTAGTACACGCATGCGCGTTAAAAACCGGAAGACCAGATGGCCAGCTCGCATGTATGCGCTGGGAAGCTAAGCTTCCGGTTTCCGGTGCTCCTGCATCAGGGAGCTGTTCTTCGGTGCCAAAAAAGTTAGCCACCGCTGGTGTCAGAGTTCCGGCGATTGCCCTAATTAAATCATGAGCCTCGAGCCAAGCTTCAAAAGAATCCAAGAGATTTATTAGGAGCAACATGTTTGGCATTGACCCACATGAAGCCAACTCTGGCATGAATAATTCATGGTTACCTTGGCCCTGTTTCCCCCCTCCCCCCTGGGTGTGTCATAAATTAGATTCTCCAATGAAACACATTCACAAGCTGGGTGTCATCAATCACGTTCTCCAATTAAGGATTTTCCTGGGTAGAAAATCTGGTAACCTAGGCTACAATCTTTGTAAGATAAGTGTGGAATGTACTTCTGGTTTTAAACTGCCGTACTGCTCCTTCAGATTTCCTTCTCACTCCCCTGCCCCCGTTTATGGCAACTCGAAAACAGGCATAGGAACATTTTACAAATTGACAACTGGTTTATAACCTTCCACTCATCTATAATGTGGTTTGCTTTGGTTTGGCTTATCTGGGCTTTATGATCCGTTGTGGGTTTAGCACAATATAGGTAGTCCTTGACTAACAACCATTTGTTTTAATGACTGTTTGAAGTTACAACTTACGGCCGTTTTTCACACTTAATGCCCACTGCAGCATTCCCATGGTCATGTGATAAAAATTCAGCAACTGGTGTCTGAATGGCAGTTTTCTCCTTACCGTGTGTTTCTGGTTGTGGGGAATTTGCTCTGCGGAAACAGCTTTGGACTTCTGGCCAACATCACTGAGAAAGCTGGCCCACAATGCCTCCTCCTTTTTCCTTTCCTCGTTTTCGTTTATGTGTGTGTTGTGACTTTCGCCCAGTTCGCTGTCCTCCTGGTCGCTTTTGTTGCCTTTCGAAGATTCTCCTTCCCCCACATCTAAGAAAAGCCCGTGTTGTTTCTTTCTTTTCCTAGGGGGAAAAAGTCTGTTGTTATCAGCAAATAAATTACCATTCAAGAACCTAAAATGGCGGCCAAGGTTATTTTGGGGGTGCTTGGAAACAACCAGGAGCGTCTGCAGGGTTTGGATAAAAAAATAAAGCAAAGATGGCTGCCGGAACAGCGTGACTGAAGTGCCACCTGTGGTGGTGGTCATGTTGATTCTTCCCCGCCCCAAACATCCTGTGGATGCTGCTGAGCAATCTTGTGTGAAGTAAAAAGGGTAACATAACGTCTTCAAAGAAAAAACAAGGAAGTCCCGTTGCCTCTTGAAAAAGCACCTTTTGGGGCAGCCATGACCTGGAGGACTGAGAGTCTCTACAGACTTTTAGCTATACAATTTGGGATGAACACGCTTGGAATCGTGTGGGAATAAGGAATGGATTTCCAGACTACAGGAGCCATTTGCACCACTCAGGTGACCCTGAGGACACAGATAAACATCCAAGTGGCCTCAACAATTCTCTAAAAGAATGCAAATGACCAGCTGTCTGCAAGGAATAGAAATCCTTCCATTCCTCACCATCCAGTCAGAGCTGGAGAAGCTTCTTGGATGAGAAGTGAAACTTCTTCCAAGAAAAACCAGAAAGTCCAGTTGCCTCCTGAGAAAGCACCTTTAGAGCAACCATGACCTGGATGGCTGAGAATTTCTACAGACTTTTAGCTATACAATTTGGGATGAATACTCTTTGAATGGTATGGGAAGAGGGAATGGATTTCGGGGGGGGGGGGGATGAGACTACAGGAAGCATTTGCACCACTCAGGTGACCCTGAGGACACAGATAAACCTCCAAGTGGCCTCAATGACCTTCTAAAAGGATGCAAATGACCAGCTGTCTGCAAGGAGTATAAATCCTTCCATTCCCCACCATCCAGTCAGAACTGAAGAAGCTTCTTGGAGGAAAAGCAAAACGTCTTCCAAGAAGAACCAGAAAGTCCAGTTACCTCCTGAGAAAGCACCTTTGGGATTAGAAATGGCAACAGGTAAGGCATTGTTCGCATTAAATATGAGCAAGGAAGCAAATATTGAAATATGGACTAAGGTGATTTGTTTATACCTGGGTTTATACAGGTAGACCTCAACTTTCCACCACAATTGAGACCCAAATTTGGGTTGGTAAGCGAGACATTTAAGTGAATTTTGCTTTATGACCTTTCTTGCCACAGTTGTTAAGTGCATCACGGCAGTTGTCAAGTTGGTAACAGAGTTCTTAAATGAATCTGGCTTCCCCATCGACTTCGTTTGTCAGAAGGATCTCAAAAGGGGATCATGTGACCCCAGGGGACATTGTGACCGCCATAAATATGAATCAATTGCCAAAAGCATGAATTTTGATTACGTGACCATGGAAACTCTGCTAAGGTCATGTAAAAATGGTCATAAGTCATTTGTTTCCATACCATTGTAACTGTGAAGACCCAGAGTGTAACACAAACGTAACAAAATCCAAAAAGTAAATAAATGTCTTTTAATGCCTCTAACCTGGCCCCACTGTTCAATAATTCTCAGCTGGAGATAAAACTTACTCAAAAATAGTCTTCAAAAGAAAGCAATACAAGCCAAATTTAATAAGCAGATAGAAGCAAAATAAAAAAGTCAAACAAACAAACTACAATGAAGGAAATTCCACAACGGACCAGGATAAGTAATTACGAACTTCAAGGAGATAACAAAGCACAGTCTGTTGGAAGGACGCCAACCAAGATAACTTCAGCCCAGAATAAAACACGCTTTGCTTCTGGCAACGCTGTGTTTTAACTGTCTCTCTTATATACTAGTCTCCCCAGCTGCAACCAATGAGGAGGATCATGGCCGCTTCCTCTCTCGTAAGTCAAGTTGTTTCCTTCTCCGTTCCTCCCTGCATGTTCTAAGATGAAGGATGGCCTGGTTCTTCCTCTGACTGCCCAGCCGGCCTCTGCCCTTCCCCAGCCTCCTCCACAACCTCCGGAGCCACACCTCCACTCCATGTCAGCCTTCTTCCTCTCCCACAGAGTCCGACTCTAACAAGGGCATGACAGTAACTTTGAACAGTCACTCAGTGAAGTGTTGTTAAGTCGAGGACTATCTGTATATGGGCTGACCTTGGCTACTTTAAGACAGGCAGATTTCAGCTCCTAGAATTCCCCAGGCAACCAAGCTGAATATAGTGCTAGTCATGCTGGTTGGGGAATTCTGGGAGTTGAAGTCTGCATGCCTTAAAGTAGCCAAGATTGGGAAACCCTAGTTTATGCTAATAATCCCACAGAGATAGCAGGCCTATCTCAAATCTAATCCCAAGCTTGGGAGTTTTGTGAGTCTTCATACAGCTCTTCAGCTTTCAATGGAACTGCTCTCCTCAGTCATCACTTTCCACAAATAAAACACCTTATCGAAAAAAATGCAGCTTCAGACATCATCTCGAAAAGGAAGCAAAACAACACTTTCTTTTCTTTCTTTCCCTCTTATGCAAATGACTGCTTACCGAGGTGGGATTCCTTTAGTGTCCTTTTTGCATTTCTTCCAGTCTGCCTGCTGCTTCGGCTCCTCCACTTCCTCTTCCTTTACCAGCTCACTGATGTCATCTTCACTGTATTCTTCCCCTGCATCAACACAGCCTCAGTTACCCAAAAGGAACAGGTTGTCACTAGGAACAGGGGACGGATGGACTAGACTGTGTGTTATCCAAGCAGCCAGGCCTGTTCTGACCTAAACCCTTGTCCAGTAAAACAAATACGAACCAAAGGGAACAGAAACCTTTTCATGATTCTTATGAATCTCCGGTTAAAAGGCTGCTGCAAGCTAATTAACTTTGATAAGCACGAGCCTCGCCAAAACTATGAGAGGCTGCCAAGAATCACAGATAAGGTTACCTAGAGATATTTTACAACACAAGAGTCTTCAAATACCAACTTAAGATACTGCAATGCCCACGAGGCTCGAGTTTCAAAACATCTTTGCTTCCTCCAAAGAACGTCCGATTCACAGCTGGTTTTTATCTTCTTGAACGAGGAGCCATTATCTTGTAGCCTCACTCTCGAGTCGCCCGTGCTGTTGTAGCTGCTTTTCCCTGCGAGCAGCCCTCCATGCATGCACACTTGGCACAGGCTCCTCAGGAACCTCCTCATCGCTGCTGCCAGCCCCCACAATCTCTGAAAGGCCAGTCCCTAATGATCCTGGCCCCTCATCTGAGTCCTCGCTTTTCTCAGCCGTCTGCACCTGTTGCTGGCTAACCACAACAAGGCCTGAGCAAAAAGGAAGCATTGTCATCACAGGGAAAGCTGAAAGAGAATCCACCAAGGAAGCTTTTATCCTTCATCTGCCCTTGGGCAGACCGGAGATACGCTGGGTCAGTTGGGGTGCTGCAAAATGTATGTGTGGGGGGAGAAGCTGTTTCTTGGTTTCTTTCTCCATCCTGGTCATTTAAATATACAAAAACAGCAGCAATCAGGTTTGTTGCCGACTTGCAAGAGAAGTAGCTGCTTGGGACTCCATGTCATCCTCAAAAGAACCATGGGTTTCATAGATTTAGTGGTGAATGTGCCTAGAAACCAGGAGACTGTGAGTTCTAGTTGTGCCTTAGGCATGAGAGCTGCTTGGGTGACTTTGGGTTAATCACCAGGAGAAGGTGAGTTCTAGTCCCGTCTTAAGCATGAAAGCACTTTCAGTCCAACCCATTTTACAAGGCTGTTGCTGGGGAAAATAAGGGGAGCAATGAATATTAGGTGTGTTTGCTGCCTTGAATTATTTATAAAAAAATAAAATAAAGATAGGGTTAAAAAAAGTTCTTTCCATTATACTAATTACAGAGCTGAGTTTCTTAGCCTTGGGTCCTTGAAGATGTGTGGACTTGATCTCCCAGAATTCCCCAGCCAGCAAGCAAAACAGCTCTAGACAGATTGCACCAACACTCCTACCTCATCAGACTCAGTTTAAGATAGCAGAAATCTTCATTCTTCAATTCCCCAAGAAATGCAATGGACCTCCCAAGACAGAGGTCTCCAAACTTGGCAACTTTAAGACTTGTGGACTTCAACTGGAGCTGGCTGGAGAATTCTGGGAGTTGAAGCCCAGAAGTGTTAAGGTTGCGACTTTGGAGACCTTTATCCTAAGATTACAATTTTGGATAGGACTGAAATGGGAGGACTGTACAAATGCCAGAGGCATCCTGGATGAAAAAAAATGGAACTACAAATAAAATAAGTAAAAAAGGCTGAAGGGAGAGACTTTCTATTCAGGAGTCCCAGTTCATGACAGTGCTAATAAAAGGCTGCCATAAAGTTTGAGGAAGGAAAATCCACCGAAGGCTCCATCTCCCACTTTTAGGATTCACGCTGGGCGCAAAGCTAGGGTTGATCCTGTGAAAGTAAGCCATTTATCTTGGATGGGAGACCCCCAGGAAACCCCCAAGGAAAAGATCAGAAAAAAGGACTGGGAAATCTCCATCCCAAAGCAAGCAGCCTCACTTGAGGTTTGGCTGCAAGGAGCTTTTTCCTTTCCAGGGCAGTGAGAAGGGAAAGGAGCCAGCGGTCCTTGCAAAGTCTATTCCAGTTTCTCAAACTTGGCTGCTTTAAGGCAGGGGACTTCAACTCCCAGAATTCCCAGCTCAGCAAAGCCAAGGCTTTGCTGGCCGGGGAATTCTGGGAGTTGAAGTTCGCGGCCGATCCAGGATTTGCCGGTTCTCCAAACTGCTCAAAATTTCCGCTACCTGCGAGCAGAAACGGATCTGCAACCCAACGCCTTCCCTTTTTAGGGTGGTAAAACCCCGCGCCATCCCGTCCTTTCCCCCCCATGCAACAACCCGCATTGGATTCGCCCACCAGAAACGGTGCCGGGCTACTGTCACGTGACGCCCTCAGCGCGTCGCCCGGATGTAGGGAGCCGCCGGACAGAGGCCTTGACCCGAAGGCCTCGCCGCCTGGTCTCGCCTGCCCAACCCGCCCGTCCGCGGCTCGCCGCGCGCTCTCCCCGAGGCCGGGGTGTATGTCCTCACCTGAGGGCAGGTAATCTTCGTCTTCCTCCGACGAAAAATCCTCCGAATCCGACATGGCTCTTCCGGCGCGACTCCGACCTCACATAGCACGCCCCACGTCTTGAGGCGACAACCCGGAAGCACACGCCTCCCCGGGGGGGGGGAAATGTCGTCTTTGCCGGAAGTACCCCTGGAGCTACAGAACAAGCCTGTGGAAGACCGTCATGCGTCTTTGGTGAAGTGGAAGAGTTGAATATTTGACCGATCCAGCCGTCAATATTCGAGACTGGGATAAATACGCGCCATAGATCGGTCAAACCTCCCGGGGGTGGGAAAAGAGGCGCTGGAAAAAAAAAAAAGAGAGAGAGATTGGGTTTCTTGAGGCCCAGAAAGCCTGGAATGATTTGGATGGCAAAGGCTACGAGAGCCGCGCGGGCCTTTGCGGGTTAACGAACGTTATTGCGAGCGACCTTCCAGCCGTCGGTGAATTAGCCGCTCCCGGCACCCGTCTCTAAGAGCAAGAAGGGCCTACTGGGAAGTGTAGTTTTCCAAGGGGGCGGGGCGGGGAGAAAATTAAAAAAAAAAAAAAAAAACCATAGAACGTCACGATCTAGAGCGGCCGGAAAGCGGCCCTGCTGGAAGTGCGCCTGGCGTCGCTCTGGGCGCCGCTCCTCTCTGGATCCGGCAACGGGATGCCGCGGCGGGATGGCGGAAGGCGGCGGGGCGTCTCCGCCGGACTCCGGCGGCCTCTTGCAGCAGATCTTGAGCCTCCGCTTGATCCCGCGGGTGGGCAACGCCACCAACCCGGCCTGCATCGCCGCGCTCTGCCACTTCACAGGTGAGGAGGAACCGTCGAGAGACTGGGACCACAATGCCTACCATCCCCTCCCGGAGGGGAGCCCTGGAGAGGCACCTGCTCCTCGGCTGGTATCAGAAGGGGGGGGGAGGTCTTTCCCGCTGGGAGGGTGGGGGGGAACCCACGCACCCACCCCCTGTCAGCGGGGAATCATGGGTGTTGGAGTCCTGAGGGCATGGGGTGGGAAGCGGGGGGAGATGTTCCGGGCGACCCATCACGGGAATCTCAATATCAGATCTTATCCGGGGCTTTCAGTGTCTCCTTAGGGGTTTTTCTGGGGGGTGGGGGCAGTTTTCAGAAACAGCTGCTTCAATTCCCCCCCATTTCTGCCCTTTTGGCCACGCCCCCACGCACTGCCCCGCCCCTACCTGGTCTTCGCCCCGCCCCCCCCAGCTGGAATTTGCCCTTTTCCTGGCCTCACCTGGAGAGGCAGCTGCCACCTGCCCAACCTTCCTGGAGCCTTGCCAGCCTTGTCCACCTTCCCAACTCGGTCAAGTTAGAAAACACACAGACACACATGCAAGGAACCCCCCTAGGGCTGCCTTAACAGCATTATGGGCCCCGGGCAAAGCAGTGTCCTGGAGGGGCCCCTACGACAACTACTCACCGAAATAAAAATGTAAATGGTCGATAAACTTAAACCTATATTTCTTTTATTGGCTCTTCCAACAAAATTGGTGTTATTTAATAAAATAACACCAACTAATTAAAAATTGCAGTAAAATGTAATAAACATGTTGCTGTATTTCTATGATGCAAGGTGCATTGAAGGGTTAACATACACAGATCAGTGGTGGGATTCAAAAAATTTTTACTACCGGTTCTGTGGGTGTGGCTTGGTGGGCGTGGCATGGGAAGGATATTGCAAAATCCTGGTTCCTTCCCCACCCCACTAACCTGCTTTCCAGCTCCGTTCTCCTGTGCAGGGCAACCAAAGGACACCCAGCCGATAAGCTGGGACTCAATGGGAAGCAGAGAAGAGATGGGGTTGGCGGGGCCAGTCAGGGGTGGAATTTGCAGGTTCTCCAAACTATGCAAAATTTCTGCTACTGGTTCTCCAGAACTGGTCAGAACTGGCTGAATCCCACCTCTGACACAGATAGCTGTAGTATGGGGTCCACAGGCCCACGCATTAAGATAGCTCTGCCCCGGCCCATGGTTAGGGATGGTTAGCCAAAGGTACCCTTTACTATTTACTAGAAGTATCTATTAGCAGGATTACCAGATTCTGGAACAGCTTTGGCCATTCATCCATCTGGTAAACTCAAAAGATTCATTGTTCCCGCCATGTACATCCCTACATCCAGATTAGACTGTGTTGTTTCTCTCCGTCATAGAATAATATATGTGGGCATGTGCATAATTTTTGTATTTATTTTGTCATTTTTACATGGTATATGTTGGAGGTGGTGCCCCTTTGAGAGCTGTATGGAACGGAATTTTATTTTAATGTATGCCGATTAGTGGACATTCAAAGTGACTATAACGTTAGTCTAAGTCTCCTAAAGTCAAGAGGTTTCAGAAGAAGCAAAGCCGGATCTGGGGTTTTTGCGCCCAAAGTATCTGGTTAACTTTTCCCTTGTTCTGTCCTTCCCCATGAGTGTCCAATTAGGTCAGGGGTCCCCAAACTTGGCAACTTGAAGACTTGTGGACTTCAACTCCCAGAATTATCCAGCCAGCATAGAATTATTTTTGCAATTTTGTACCCCAGTAGTTCACACACAGTCATGGGACATTAACTTCCCCCCAAATATTAATTTTTAGTATCCTAGAATTGTTTGGGAGTGGGGCATCACTTAAACCAGGGGTCCCCAAACTTGGCAACTTGAAGACTTGCTATGCTGGAGCTCTGCTGGCTGGAGAATTCTAGGAGTTGAAGTCCACAAGTCTTAAAGTTGCCAAGTTTAGAGACCTCTGAATAAGGTGCTAACAAATTGTTTGGGTAACAGTCCCTGTCTTCGTAGGCTGGATGGTTCTGCATTCCTTCGTGTGACATTTCTCCCCCCCCCCACATCCCCCCCCACCACAATATGGCAGGCTGATAGCAAACAATGCATAGCAGAGCTGAATGGCAGTCCTGACACCCTTCCACTCCTCCCCCCAACAACCTTCAGGTTGGGCCGTAGCAGTCGCTGACCTGTCCACGGAGGACTTGCTGCTTCCTGCCGACTTCCCCATTGACTTTGTGGAAAGCCGGCCAGAAGTCAGCCGCTCCTCACTTCATGACCCACAAGCTTTGCTTAATGATGGTACCTGGGCCTGCCAGGTTTGCCATCACTGAGCAGAGCTGTCATGAGATGGTTGCACTTTACAAACCACCATTACTTAGTGATGGAAATTTCAGCCCCGATGACCCTTGTTAAATTGAGGAATACCTGTACCCTGAAGTGGCTCACTAAAGGTGAGGTACCAGGAAAGATGTACAGGTAGTTCTCAACATATAAGTTTAATGGAGCCTCTGCCCATTACGGTTCTAAGTCGTGACTGTCATAAAATAGATCTGTTACTGACCTGATTTTACAGCTTTTTTACAGCGGTCATTAAGCAAATGCAGCAATAGTTAACAGATAATCAGAGTTGGAAGGGACCTTATAGGTCATCTAGTCCAACCCCCGCCCAAGCGGGAGACCCTATACCATTTCTGCCAGATGGCACTCTGGGTCTCTTCTTGAAAGCCTCCAGGGATGAAGCTCCCACAACTTCTGAGGGCAGCTTTTGTTCCATGGGTTGATTGTTCTCATTGTCAGAAAGTTTCTCCTTATTTCCAGGTTGAATCTCTCCTTATTCAGTTCCCATCCATTATTCCTTCTCTGGCCTTCGGGTGCTTTGGAAAATAGCTTGATCCCTTCCTCTGGGGTAGCCCCTCAAATATTGGACGAATGTTCTCCTATCTCCCCTGGTCCTTCTCTTCACTAGACTAGCCAAGTACAGTTAAATGACCCCATGGTTTCCTATGGGTCTGCTTTTACCAAAAATCAAAAGAGCCAGTTTTCAGAAAAACTGGCATAAAATGCAATAACATGACCACAAGGATGCTGCAAAGAGCTGTAAATGCTGGCTGGGGAATTCTGGGAGTTGAAGTTCACCCATCTTGAAGTTGCCAAGGTTGGGAGACACTGGTCTAACCTGACTCAAATATGGAATACCCTCCAGAGTGAATCTCTTCCACCTGGGAAGCTGCACCTTCTGGAATTCCCGGCTCTTCTGGAAGAAGCTGTCAGTTTCTGGAGGCCCCACCTAAGAAAGCCTTAATTATGTTGCCACTTTGGAGAAATGGCTTGACCTTTGCTATGGGGAGAGCAACCTCTGGAGGGTTATTGGTGGAAGCCATTCCAAGGTGGTTGTTCTGAGCTGCTCTTCCCTCCTTTCCCGCTGCAGAGATGTGGTATGGAATCTTCCTGTGGGCACTGGTATCGTCTCTCTTCTTCCACATTCCTGCAGGACTACTGGCTCTTTTCACTCTCCGGAGGCACCGATATGGCCGGTTCATGCCAGTCAGCATCTTCCTGATGGGCCTCGTTGGGCCGTTAGCGGCCGGGACCTTAACAAGTAGGTTGATTCTGGCAGAATTTGTTGGGTTAGAGTTCTGGATCCTGGCAGGGGAAAGACCTGGTGTACACATCACCCATTAGGATCATATGCCAAGAACTACCTGTCTTTGGGAACAGGGAGAAATCCCCCCAGAGGTGTGTGGCAGCCCAGTGAAAGTGTTATTTCCCTCCCCACCCCCCTTCCTGTATAGGTGCTGCGATTGCTGGGGTCTACCGAGCTGCTGGGAAGAAGATGATCCCCTTTGAGGCTCTGACTTGGGGAGTGGGACAGACCTTCTGTGTGGTGATAATTTCCTTCTTACGGGTTTTGGCTACTCTTTAGCCCCCTTTACCCGCTCGGTCACCGGAGGCCACCGGAGAAGTGTCACTTGGGAATCACAGAGGTTCGGAAGCGTGAGAAATCACCACCAAAATAGTTTTGTGCAATACCTTTTGAAAGAAAAGAGAGCTTTGCCACAGCTTCGCTTCGCTTGAGGCCGACTTGTTGAGAAGAAACCTTGTGCTGGACTGAGGGGCCAGGGGGTCTCCCCGAAGGACCTCCCCTCATCTGAACTCCCCTCAGCCAAAGTCAAGAGAGTGGTGGGTCCTTCCACGCATCATCCTCGCCCCAGCACTGACTTGGCTGCTTTCAATGTCCGCATTGTGATATTATTGCCTGGGGCTAAGATGACCCACAAGGAAATGTGAAAATGTTCGCACTCCCCGCTGCTGGTGAACGAATGTTCAGGCACCGCCGGGTCTGAAGGGAAAAGCGATTCTGTGTTTATGATTTGTGACATTTTTGTAACCTGAAGTGCCAACTTGAGTGTTTCTGGTTTTTTGTTTTTAAAAGTATGGATATCTGGTTTAGATTGGGGGAGTGATGGCGATTGGAATTCCAGAGAACAAAAGAATGGGCAAACTGTTCTCGGTGTTACCTCTGGTAACCCTGCTGGGGATGGGGCAAGAGGCTTCACCCGGATGGTTGGAAGCCTTTCCTAGGGAAGAATGGGAAGGGGAGGCAGCTGCAACAACCTGCCCCCCTCCGATGGGAAGCGTTCGGTCGAGTCCAAGAAGGAACACTCTTTACTGCTACCTCAAGCGCGCAGGATGTATTTAAATTGCAATTTTGCTGGCAGGTGGTTTACTGCAGGGGACAGAGGAGTGGAGGCAAGGATTGGAAATGCTCTCTTTTAATTCCCATCCGATGGACTCACAGAGAAACCATTGCCAACGTACAAGAGCATCACCCTTTATTGCCGGGTGGGTTGGAAGGAAGGAAGGAAGAAGTGGGCTGCACTTTTGGACATGCTTGCCTAGGAAATGCTCCGTTCCCTGCAGGCAAGAGGCTCAGATTGTTTTGGGATCCTCACAAGTGCCTGGGCAACCTTGCCCTCCCTCCCGGGGACAGTCTTGCAACCCATCAGTGCCCTTTCTCAGTGGCAGCCGTGCACGGCTGCCCAGGAGCTCACCAGTCTGCCTCATGGAGGCAGAGCCCAGTGTATTTTCCCCTGATAGGATTCATTTGCAGGGCGGGCGGGAGGACATGCCCTTTAGCACTCAGATGGGACATGCATGGTTAGACTTCCTCATTTATCAGGAATTTAAACCCCCCTCTCTCTCCCTCCCCATAAGGTCCTGTCTCTGCACCCCACTCCTCCCCACTGATTATCTGGGTGTCTTCTGAAACCCATTTTCCTCTCAGCTGGATTAATCCCTTTTTTTAAAGAAATAAGTGCTCTGGGTCACCAGCAGGCCACCTGTAAGCAGGTTTCCCCCACCCTCCATTTTTATCACTGTGAAGGGGTTCCCTCAATTGCCCTGGTCAAAAATGAAGCGTGTGTTTTTTTCCCCCGCTTTACAAAAGACGCACCTGCCAAAAATGAGGTTTGTATCTTAACATAGGCTTAACCCAACTGAAAAGCACACACACACACACCCCGGGGAAGGTTGCTTCTGCCCACAGGTGGTGGGGCTCTTCCTGCTTTGCTATATGCCCACTCATTGTGTCCCCCTCCCCCTAATTTAAGTGCATCTTAACGGCTCTCGAAAGGTTGCCCATCCCTACGTTTTAAGAGGCCAAAGGCTTCAAATGTGTGATTGTTCTCATCTTTAATGTATTGATCATGATTAAGTGGCCAGAATCTCAGAAAACATTGTGATCATTTCGAACACCTGTCGCTTTCGAGGCCTTCTGGAACTGGTTTGAATGGGATCCTTCCAGGACAATCTTCTTTCCTCTGGCAAATTGCTCTCTTAGCTCTCTCGGACTTTATACTTCCACATTAGTTTTGCCTGGCCTTTTTTAACTGATGCCTGAGGAGGTAGAAATATCCTTTTCCCCCAGCCTCCTGAAATCACTTGGTTGTTTGCACTCGGCGGGTTTAGCGAGCACAAAAGGATCAACCAAGTCAGAAAGAATTAAATCCACAATCTCCTTATTACCCAGCAGTAGGGAGCTTGGTGAAACTTGAAAAAAAAAAAAAGACACTCGTCCGAATTTAAGAACAGGACTGGCTGTTTTGTTCACTGCCTTTACCAAATATGTGCATTCGCAAACATGAACACGTTGACTTGTAATGGAAAGAGGAGGAGGGTCACCCCACCTTCGTGCAGGGGTTTGTTAGAAGCCCCCCCCACAAACTGGGTTGAAAGGAGGGGCTGATGGACTCCTTCCTTGCTGCAAATTCTTCCTTTGCAAACCTGCCAGAGTGCACCTGTCTTCTTGTCAGCAAATGCCCACTGTGTTTGCATGCCCCTGACCCCTGCAGCAAATGCAAACCAATCTTTGTACAGAGGGAGACTTAAACCTCCCAATACCGGTTTTTATTTTTCTATTGACATTTCTGATTCTAGCATTGGTATTTTAGCTAATAAAATCCCAGCTAAGTCTTGTGAACAAGGAGTGCTTTTGTACCTCATGATTTTGGGGCTGTGGGATTTGGGGCAGGGGTTGATTTGGAAGAATGTTTGGTTTCCTGCTGGCTGGGGACTTCTGGGAGTTGAAATCTCCAAGTCTTAAGATTGAACACCTCTGATTGACAGTGTTGGCCAGCACTTGTACCATCACAAATGCAATTTATTTCAAAAAGGGGAATTACAAAAGGATTAGAAGATTAAAAAGATAAATGTAGCACGAGTATCTAATGAGTGCTTGGGAAAAAAATAAGTGCATGCTTTTTAAGCCAGGCTCACCTCGGATAACTCTGGTTGCCTTGGCAATATTTCCAAAATTGTCTGCTGCCTTTAGGGATATATCCTTTTTTTAAACTTAACTTGGGAGTCCAGCCAAGATCAGAGGAGAGCTGCCAATGGTTTGATTAAAGTTCAGGATTCCCCCTCCCCCCCCAATACTCCATGGTGAACTCTTCACTTATGGCACTTGCCAGCTTATCCGAGGTGACACCGATTGGCACTTTGGTGGTTGGGAAGGAATTTTCTCCAAGAATAGATGGAATATTTGTTTTTGTCCTGCTCCAGATATAGAGCAGGGGTTACTTGCTTGGTGCTGGCCCATACAGCGATAGTAATATTTGGGGGGAGGGGGGGATAATTTTAAATAATTACTGTAGTGCCTGCTTTTTCCATTATTGGGTTAATATATACTTGGAGCTATTTATACTATTTATACATTTATTTATATGGTAAGGAGCTTCTGTGGCGCAGTGGTTAGAGTGCAGTTCTGCAAGCTGCTCCTGCTGGAGCCGGCTGCCCACAATTTGGCAGTTCAAATCCCATCAGACTCCAGGTTGGCTCAACCTTCCATCCTTCTGAGGAGGGTAAAATGAAGAGCCAGATTGTTGGGGGCAACAGGCTGACTCTGTAAACCGCTTAGAGAGGGCTATAAAAGCACTGTAAAACAGTATAGAAGTCTAAATACTATTGCTATTCCTTCCTTCCCTCCCTTTTCATTCATTCCTCTCTTCATTCCTCCTTTCCTCCCTTCCCTTTTCTTTCCTCCCTCTCTCCTTCCCTCCATTCCTTCTTTCCTGCCTCCCTCTTCCTTCCATCTTATTGAGGTGGGTGAAAGGACCCAGATTGTTGGGGGCCAGAGGCTGACTCTGTAAACTGCCTAGGCTGTAAAGCACTATAAAGCAGTGTATAAGTCTTATTGCTATTGCTATACTGTAAATGTAAAGCAGATTACAGGTAGTCCTTGACTTATGACCACAATTGAGCCCAACTTTTCTGTTCTGAAGTGAGACATTTGTGAAGTGAGTTTTGCCCCATTTTACAACCTTTTTTGACAGTTAAGTGAATCACTGCAGGGGTTAAATTGGTCGCATGTGTTAAGTGAATCTGGCTTCCACCCTTGAATTTGTCAGAAGGTCGCAAAAGGTGATCATGTGACTCCAGGACACTGCAACCGTCATAAATATGAGCCTGTTGCCAAGCGCCTGAATTCTGATCATATAACCATGGGGATGCTGAAATGCTTGTGTGACAAGTGGTTGTAAGTCTGATTCCAAAGGGAAGTGCAAATATTGCATCTCTTTGCTGCTCTGAAATGATCTAGTTTTTCCCCAGGCAGGCATATAAACAAAAAAAACAACCACCACCAAGGATTCTGACACTTTGATTTTTCTTATACGCTTGTTAACCATGTTGCAATTAAGACTACATAAAAGATTTAACTTCAGAGATACTTAGAAGTATAGAAACAAAAATATGTAAAGAAGGAAATTACGAGAAAAAAAGAAGTGGAAGTGACAAGTCAATAATTCATGGTTGGAGACTGGAGCCTGCATTATTTAATCTGCTAATTGGTTGCTGTTTAGATCTGCTCTTTGTAACCATGTGTTAACGTGCTGCTTATTAATCATGCACTTTATGCAGCTGGGAGACTTATGATATATACATACAAAGGGAGCTTTTTGAGGAACATTAAAGAATCATTTCAAGAGATCAACTTGCACTGCAATGGGAGAACAGTTTATTTTAAAAAAGCACCACCAAGGATCAGGTTTCTCTTGAAGTGACATCATTGGATGGAAGTCTCTTCACTCTTAATAGTCTGGTGGCCAGTATAAAACTTGTTGGAATAAAATAAAAAGGGCGCTGAAACAGTAAGCAAAATTCCAAAGTCCTCAATTTTATGGCTGAGTCTACACTTTTGGTTGTGTGACAGTCATAAAGGGGGTCAAACACATGAGTGTACCCAATTTTATGACTTTTTTGTAGTTAAAAAAAGGGGTTATGGAGTGGATTATTTTTTTTTTTTGAAAACCAGATATAAACACATCAAAAATTGCATTCACACAGCAGTCAGATGCTACAAATGGCCAAAAGGCAGTTATGGGGGAACACCACAGGTAGACACTAGGACTTCAAATCTGGGTCATAAAGTCCCTTTTTCGGGATTCCCCGTAATTTTAAAAGGTTCCTAAGCAACTGGTTGTAAATTAAGGACTCTGTACACCTAAAGTCACAGCAGTGGGCCTCCAAGCTTGCAGCCCATCTTTTGGAGTCCATCCTCAGCCCCTTATAATTTATTAGTTCAAATTATTGCAGAACGCCCTTCATTTCCATTGCTAGCAAAATCATGCTTAGACTTGAGCCTCACATGGGAGGGAAGGCAGATATTCAAGTTGGCTTTAGAAAAGGCCAGGAAACACATTTTTTTTTGGATGCACACTGAACCATTCTTAGGGTCTAAGGACTCTAAGCAAGATAGACAAGAACTGGTTGAATTAGTGAAATTATGTTGACTTCACCTTGGAAGATGGGAATGTATGGACCTGTGACGACCGATGTTGGCAATGACCTGGCCTCACTCTTTGGAAGCCTTGTTCATCTTCTTTCATCTGGAATGTGATTTCCTGACCTATATATGGGTTTCATGAGAGGACAACGAAATGTGGGGTTCTCAGTTTTCTTAACTCTTCCACACTTGTGATGGCCAACACACTGGAAGGCCTTTCTATATTCAAAGAAAGTGGATTGTTTTTTTTGTATTTGTATTTGTTGGCTTTTTCAATTATTTAGTGACTATCAGAAAAAATGTTTTTATTTCCTGGCCTTTTCAACCTGAATATCTCCCCCTGCCCTCCTCCCATGTGGGGCTCTAAGCTGAGCATTATTTTGCTAGCAATGGAAATGAAGGACGTTCTGCAATCATTTGAACCCTCTAATAAATTAACCTCCTTTGGTATGTAGACTGATCCCTTACAATCTGCCATAATCAATCAGCTAGCCAGCCAACTTGCTGCTCTAATGCTGTATAATCCCCGGTCAATAGGCGTCAAGCTCCAGATTGTATAAGGCTTTTCTAGAAGAGCCATGAAAGAGTTTCAGATCCAACTTTTTATTACACTCACTTCTGAGACAGTATTTCCAGCAATCTGGACTCTCAAACTTTCTTTAAAAAAACAACAACGAGCTGGAAGAGTGATATCTGCGTAAAACTCCTCAGGAAAATAATGATTGAGACCTTTGTGCGCCAAAGTAAAACAAAAAATAAAGTCGAGAGTTTCACAAGTTTAATTTTGAATCCTCCCCTTGGCATAAAACTGGGGATGGAGACGTACGATGCCCTTTTGAGTACAAGCCAAGGCCACCCGCCCTGACCTACCCGTTGGGGTTTGGCAGAGCCACATTCTGCAGGCAAAGTAAATGGAAAGATTACTAGTGAGATCTTTTGATCTGCAGGACGTGGGGTAACAGCCAAAATCTAGGTGGAAACCTTTCAAAAAGAATGTCAGTCAGGGAATCCTGAAAGCGGACACGGCCTGCATTGGTCCACCTATTTGTTTGCTGATCCCCCACCAAGTCCAGACTTCCTCCCTCTTTACTAGAGAAACTGCCGGTTGTGTCCAAACCATGAAGCACCGCCAAGGAAGCTGCGAGTTGCTGCTCCTCTCTCAGGAGTCCTGAAGGTTGGTTTCGCTCAAGAGGATTTTCTCGCCAGGCTTAAAGGCTGGCATGCCACGGTAAGGGCAGCTGGCGCAGCGGAAGGCATCCCCCAGGTAGCACTAGAGAGGAACAAAAGTGGCATCAGAAGAAGGCGAAACCACCAGACAAAACAGCAGCCAGCCTTCAGGATGACTTGTGCCCTTAATTGTTGGAAACAACCAGGCTGAGCCTGAGGGTGGGGGGAGTCAAGCACTTCATCAGTCTGGAGTCTCTACGCTCCTGTAAGAGATCTAAGTCCAGCCACCCTTAAAAAGTCTCTTGACTCTTTCCTGGTGCCAATTCACCTGGACCCTCAGTAGTTCAGATTCTGGTGTATAGGTCACATGGAATAAACTAGGACTTTTGAACCCCATCCTGCCCCCTGAGTTCTTGCATCCGGGGAAATAAAAGGGGCCAGTTGTCTCTAGGAGCCAGATACAGACTTGTTGAAGAGCCCAAGGGCTGCTTGTGCTGCTCTTATTCCCTCCAAGGTGTCATCAGAATCCTGATTTTATGCCACCCAGAGTCACCATGCAGTGGAGATGGGCGGCATAAAAATTAATAAACAAATCCATAAATGAAACAGCATCCTATTTCAGTTGGGCGGAGTGGATGTGCTCCAGGCCTCTTCCATTAAAAGGATGTCTTCTTGTGGGAGCAAGGAAGGGGGCCTTCTCTGTCACAACCCTCTGGAATTGCCTTGCCCCAGAGACATGGCCAGCGCTCACTCGACTGACATTCTGGGAAGCCCTTAAGACCGGCTCTGATCACAGGCCTGGGCTTCACAATGGGGAGGGGAAGGAATGTCAGGCTTTGTTTGAATGGCTGTTTTTAGTCTGGGCTGTCTTATTTCATTCTGTTTGCATTTTTAATTGTTTTAATTTAGTACTGGCACTCCTTGATTTATGACCACAATTGAGCCAAGATTCACAGTGGTCAGTTGTGCCTAAAGAGGGTCACCATACAACCATGCCTGATTTTACAGCTTTCATGGTGGTGGTTAAGCAAACGTTGGCTCAGTAGGCAAACAGAGCAGGTCTTGAGTGAATACAAACAGTCGTTATGTGAACCCATTTTAGCCAGTGGGCATTTTTTGCTCTATACCAAAAGTAAACGGCTTTCTGGGAAAAAAAACCCCAAAATTTATTTATTTTTACACACACACATACACAGACAGATCTATATATACACATACACATTGATTGATTGATTGATTACCAGAAAGTTTACTTTTTGGTATAGAGCAAAAAATGTCCACTGGCTAAAATGGGTTCACATAACGACTGTTTGTATTCACTCAAGACCTGCTCTGTCTTTTTTATTTTACATACATACATACATACATATACATATATTTATATATATATATATATATTTATATGTTTTCTTAAGCTTTCGCGGGTACTTACATGTATGGTATTCAGCTTTGTTTGGGTATTTTCCCATGTCATTATAGTTGTGCTTTTAAAGTTGTGGCAACGTTTTGGCAGAATCTCATCTGCCATCATCAGGCTTCTGTATTGTGTCCGTCTGATGATGGCAGATGAGATTCTGCCGAAACATTGCTACAACTTTTTAAAAGCACAAATATAATGACGTGGGAAAATATCCGAACAAAGCTGAATATTGTATGTATGTATGTATGTATGTATGTATGTATGTATGTATCTATCTATCTATCTATCTATATCTATCTATCTATCTATCTATCTATCTATCTATCTATCTATCTAACAAACATACATACATACACACACACACACACATAAATAAATTTAAATCATGTGTCTCCGGGATGCTGCAATGGCCATAAATGCAGGCCAGTTCCTAAGCATCCAAAATGTGATCACGTGATGGAGGAGGGTTGTTGGAACTTTGAAGCCAAGTTGTAAGTAGCTCTAGAGAAGTCTGTTGTAACCACTAAGTCAAAAACTACCTGTGTCATACTGTGTAAGCCACCCAGAGCCCACTATTAAATTTGGCACCTCTATTAAATTTGGTAACTAAATGACTAATCCAGCTAGGAACAGGAGGAAGACTGTCACATAGCTGCTGTCTTTGTGATCAATGCCTCCAGACCCCTCTCCACAGAGAAGGGCGTCATCCAGAACCTGCTCTCCTGGATCTATATTGTCTTACGGCACCAAGATCCAAAATCCATCATGATCCAAAATGCATGTCACATATGCAGATGCTGAACGTGGATGTTGGCTGCCAATTCCTCATATCAAAAGAATGATCCCTTTTAAAAAATCTAGTTAATTGCTTGAAATGCCATCAATTAAATGTGCACATGAATCAAACCCACCATCTCTGTTAAAAACAAATATTAAACTGGAAACATTCTGACGGGAAAGGCATTTCCTTGTCTCTTTACTTACTAAAAATATATAAAAGCATCAACTAAAATTAGCAATGGCCTATTTGTTCATGAATAAAAATCCTTATTCTATAAATTATGATTGTGGGACACATAGTTGGCATTATATTCTAATGTTAGACTAAACAATGTCTGGATTGAGAGTGAAAAAATAATAATTACATTGCCGCAAGCAGATTTTGGCTGTGCATTTTTCTTCTCTTGCTCCAGTTCTTCAGCAAGGCCGCAGGTGCTGTAGAGGAAAAAGATGCGGTAAGTTTAATAGAAGAGAATTCTTGTATTGGCCAAGTGAGATTGGACACACAAGGAATTTGTTTTGGTGCAAATACTCTCAGTATACATAAAAGAAAAGATACATTCGTTAAGAATCAAGAATCATAACGTACAATACTTAATGATAGTCAGAGGGTGCAATAAGCAATCAAATCATACTAGGAAACAGTCAATATAAATCCTAAGGATACAAGTGACAAAGTTACAGTCATACAGCCACAAGTGGGAGGGGATGAGGGATAAGGAGTGAGGAGAAGGTTAATAGTAATAGTAGTGCAGCCTTTGTAAATAGTTGGACAATGTTGAGGGAATTATTTGTTTAGCAGAGTGATGGCATTTGGGATAAACTCCTTGTGTCTAGTTGTTCTGGTGTGCAGTGCTCTACAGCGTCATTTTGAGGGTAGGAGTTGAAACAGTTTATATCTGGGATGTGAGGGGTCTGTAGATATTTAAATATGTTTAATAGACATAAAGAGACCAGGAAGATTGCCTTCTCCTTGTGAATCTTCGACGGAGGAAACATCTATGTATATCTGTCTGTCCTTTTTTGCTCATTTCTTCTCAAAAGGGGAAAACTGCAAGAATTGCCAAGAATTTAATGTTGTCAATGTATATACTATTAAAACTCTTCTGCCTCTGTTTGCAACCTTCAGTTGTGTGAAATGGAGCATCGTAGGGCAACCATTTTTGAATCAAGGTAGCTCAAAGGGGCTAACTTAAAGAATGCACCCAAAATCAGGATTCGTTGCTCCCAGGGGACTGAAATTTCCATGCCGTCAGGCCAGTTGTACAAGAAATCCTCAACATATGACCACAATTGAGCCCAAAAGATATGTTGCTAAATGAGACATGTGTTAAGTGAGTTTTGCCACAATTATTAAGTGAATCGCTGCAGTTGTTAGGAACATGGTTGTTAAGTGAATCTGGCTTCCCCCGTTGACTTGGTCAGAAGGTTGCAAAAGGGGATGGTCACATTGCCCTGGGACACTGCAACTGTCATAAATATGAGTCCATTGCCAAGCAGCTAAACTTTAATCAGGTGACTGTGGAGATGCCGCAATGGCTGTACATGTGAAAAACGTTCATAAGTCACTTTTTTCAGTGCCATTGTAACTTTGAATGGTCACTAAATGAACTATTGTAAGTAAGCATCCCTGTAGCTACATGATTGTGATTTCTGACATTCCAGCAAGGTTCCCACTTGCAAAGCTGATAGGGAAACTAGTAGGAAGTCAGAAGTCATTCCCACTGCTTTGTTCACCTGTAGTCATTCTGTTATTGCTTTAAGTAAGCATCTTGGAAAAGGTAATCCAACGGATTAAGGTCAGCTAGTATTTAAATAACTCCAACTCCTCATTTAACCCCAAATAAATGTGTTTGCTCCATCACAAGAACAATGATTTTAAATCAGGGTTTCTCAAACTTGGCAAGTGGGCTTCAACTCCCAATTTCTGTCTGGGAAATTCTGGGGCTTGAAGTCCCCACATCTTAAAATTGCCAATTTGAGAAACACTGATTTAGAAGGTTTCAACAGGACTGCAATCTATGGTCTCTATTTTCTAGATGTTATTTTCTCTGCGGCATTTTTGTTATTGTGCTTCAGGTGTCTAAGTCCTTGACTTATTTTGACACTCACCAATTCTTACAGGCTTTCCTCTTTCCAGATTCCTTACAAGAAGGTGCTTTGAGAGATGCGGGATCTGGCTTTTTCAAATCCTCAGGATCCAGAAGCTCATCTGAATCCAGGAGATCCTGGAGACATTAAGAACCCAGAGAAAACAAATCCCAAACAAATCCCAGATCCACAGGAAGCAAAGATCCCTGGGCGAAGTTTGTTACTAAATGCTTAGTAGAGCTGCTGAACAGCTCTGAAGACTTTTTTTTAAAAAAAGATAGGCAACAGTAATAAAACGGAGTGCTGCTACTATCAAAATAGGGGAACTGTATAAAATCCAGATTTTGGGGGAGAAAATACATATAAAATAGTTTCAAAATTTCTCTTGGGTGGAGCTGCCCAACCTTATTTGCCTTTTTTTCCTGGCTTAGGAGATGGCTCAGCAATAATGTAGAATACAGAAAACATAACCTTACAAATCAAGGGAGGGCATCTCTTTGGGTGAGGTTGTCTGGCAGCCTTTGGAGGGGCCCTTCTGCACCTACCACATCCTCATCATCCATTTCATTGGCAGAAAGAGTCCAGAGTTTTGCAGCCGTGGGATCCACCCGTGGTTTTTCTGAAACAACCAATTGACCCCAGAGAACACAATTGTAAAGATGATGTGACAAGCCTCAAAATGTCTTAGTCCTATGATATAAAACCATCCCGGGGACTATTGATACCTCTGAGTTGAGTGTATTATTTAATAATCAATTTAAACAAAACTTATGGAAAATCTGATCAAGTATTATTCTTTTTCCCTGAAAAGCCTCAAATGAGGTCTATAATTGAGGCAGGGCCTGTTAATCAACAGCCAAAGGGCCAGGCTTTTCAGAACTAGTTTGGTGTGGAAGTGAAGGTGCTGGACTGAGAGACTGAGTTGTAGTCCTCCCTTAGGCATTAAGCCAGTTGGGTGACTTTGGGCTAGTCCATTCTCTTAAGCTAACCCACCTCAAAAGGCTGTTGTTGGAGGTGGGAAGATTATATTCACTGCCTTGAACTGGACAAAATAATGGTGAGGTATACATTTAATCATAACTTACCCATACTTAGGATGGTTTCTACAGATGGGCTTAAGTGAACCTAGGAGAAGATCTGAGAAGATAAAAGTCCCTGCCTATGGCTTTCTTACCAGTGGTTGGTTTCTTGATAGTAGAAAGCTTGAGCTGACTTGAAGATCCAACCTCAAAATTGGGCTTTTTGCCTTCTAACTGAACTGCGAGAACTTCATGGCACTCCAGATCCAGATGCTTCTGGACAGCTTGAATTTGTTCTGAGGTTAAAACATCCTTCTGCAGCTGGAAAGCAGGGGGGGTGGGTGGATGGGGGAGACAAGTTACTTTACCAGTTAATCCATTCAGGCAGGGAAGACCTGAACAAAGTGCTTATTAACCAATGATGGCTTATTACAGACAAAAGAACATTTTCTCCTGTTAAAGGAAGATTTTTCCAGAGGCATTTTTGCTTACTCACTGTATAAACCCAATCTTTTGCTTCTCAAATGTATTTTCTCTTGCCTTTAAAGTATGAACTGAGATTATAAGGTTGCTGTATTGCATATTTTATATATACTTCTAGCAACCAGCTTTATAAAGCTGTAATTTTGAACAGCAGCATAAAGGCCTTTTTAAAGTGCAGTTTTCTAAAACGATCTCTTGACAACTCAACATCAAAATGCTTACCTCCTTTACCTCAATCAAACCAGAGAGTGTTGCAATTGTTTGTAGTTTGCTTACTGTCTTGAGTTTGTCATCGTTACCTGAGAAATAGAGCAGATAACAAATATCCATAAATAAAAGTTATGAGGATGAAAAAAAACAACTTCTGAGTTTTCCAAATCACTCCAGATAAAATAGACTGGTTTAATAAAAGAATGCAATAGGATCAGGCTTCTCTTATGTACTTCCACAATTTTCAGAGAGCTGCAAAGGTCCTGTAGTTCACGTTCGTGTCGTTTTCAGGGTGAAAGGATCAGCCATTGCTATCACTGTTGCCTAACTGGAAGCTCCTTCCATGTCCCTGTTAATGTGTCAACCAAATTGGTACTTATCTATTTGCAATTGCATGCTTTTGAATTGCTACATCAGCAGCAGCTAGAATGAATGACGGGAGCTCACCCATCATACAGCAGCACTCAGGTCTCAAATGCGGGCTTGCTGATTGTCAACTCAACATCCTAACCATGTGAGACACATTGTTCCTGTTCTTGATGTATAATTTTTACAGGCAAACTGATTTATTCAGCTAGCCATGATATAGCAATAGCACTTATATACCGTTTCACAGTGCTTTACAGCCCTCTCTAAGCGGTTTACAGAGTCAGCCTCTTGCTTCCAACAATCTGGGTTCTCAGATATGGTTTTAATTAATTGTATTTCATTTCCTTCACCATGTTTCACAGGGAAAAAAACTTACAGGTGTGCCAGGAAATTAGAGGGAACATGAAGGAGCTTCACGGATTCTTACCAGCCCTCACAAATCTTACATAACTGCATTACATAACTTTCTTGTCTCAACTGGTTTTAATACTAAAGCGCTAAATAGCTTGGAGTTCATCTCTAGTCCCCTCTCAGCTTGTCTGGAGTCAAATTGTCATTTGTTTGTTATTTATCATTACCACACGTGCAATTTTCTGATAAGATAAAAGAGAAAGCATTTTCAATTGTAACATCAAGCACTATGGAGCCCACACAGACCCATTTTCAGATGTGTGTTAATATGCTGCTATAAGATATTGTATCTTAATCTGCTGTCTTTCTGTTTTCGCTGTTTAAATGAGACTGCTTTGTTTTGTATTGTATCTGAATCCAAATGTTCAGGAACTACTTTCTTAAAACAGAAAAAAGGAATAAAAAATAGCCACAATACTGCAATCTAGATATGAGAAACAGGAGATGGTACTTAGGAGAGTTGAAATCAGTAGGGATGCAGCTTTGGGGCCAGATAGTAACAAGAGAAACCAGGGGGAAATGCAAAGGATGGGATTGTTGGGGTCCAGAGGCTGATTATAAACTGCTTAGAGAAAGCTGTAAAGTGGGATATAAGTCTAAGGGCTATGGCTATTATGATGGGCCAGTTCTAACCATGACTGGCTGATGTCTTAGATTTTAGAAGCCGTTTCTCCCTGTCCAGAAGGGAGACTTGTGACAGGATAAAATTAAACAGGATCCCTGTTCAAACAGGTGCAACCTGGGCTGCACATGGTTTCAGCCAAGTGATAGCTTCAGATTAATTCTGTCTCACCTAGAGACTAAGTAGAGGCTGTTCCTTGGCAGGGAGGTTTTCCAGTAGATCTCAAGGTTACTGAGGCTGATCTGGAAAGCCAAAAACACCTCTTGGAAGAGAAGTTGTAGCCCATTTGTAGTCTATTGTTAAGAAAACTCCATAGATGTACAGTGTCTATGTAACCATCAGACGCTGGCCAAACTCAATGACATTTTGAAGTATATATCTTTCCTCCCAAAGGATTTCCCCTGATACCATGTTTAAACTTATGATCACAATACAGCCCCAAATTTTTATTGCTAAGTGACATTTGTTAAGTAAAATCTGCTCCATTTTATGACCATTCCAGTCACAACTGTTAAGTGAATCTCTGTAGTTGTTAAATTAGTGACACAGTTGTTAAGTGAAACCGACTTCTTCAGTTTACAGAGTCAGCCTCTTGCCCCCAACAATCTGGGCCCTTATTTTACTGACCTTGGAAGGATGGAGGGTTGAGTCAACCTTGAGCGGTTCAACCATGAGCTCTTCAGAATCGAACAGTCAGCAGAAGCAGCGTGCAGTACCGCATTCTAATCACTGAGCCACCACTTTGCAGGTCAGGTCAGAAAAGGGGATTGCATGATTCTGGGACACTGCAACTGTTCTAAATATGAGTCAGTTGCCAAGTGTCTGAATTTTGGTCACGTGACTATGGAGATGCTGCAATAGTTGTAAATGTGAAAAGCGGTCATAGGTCCCTTTTTTTGGATGCTGTTATAACTTTGAACGGTCACTAAATGAACTGTGGTAAGTTGAAGACTACCTGTGCAAGTGTGTTTAAGTCAACCAAGTTTGCACCAGCCTTTTATTCTCCCCAAGTGCAAAAGTGAGGGTGGCTTAGGTGATGGAGCTCCAATTAATGGCTGGAAGTAAGCGAAGGACTAAAGACTTACCTGTTTCGGTGGTTACTGCTTCTTTCAAAAGGACACGGCCTCCAGGCTTGACAATCCGAGCTATTTCAGCAAGAAGCTCTGCACTGTGCTGTGTTAGGCTGCCAGGAACTAGTCCTGAAAGAACCACATCAAAGCTGGACTCTTTGTGGGAGGCTGAGAAAATAAAATGGGAAGCACATACATATACCAATTATACTTACCAGTATATGCATGTATGAAACATGTTAGCTGCAGAATTCTGGGAGTTGAAGTTTACATAGCTTAACATTACCAAGTTCAAAAAACACTGCTTTTGTCACTGATGACTTCCATGCAATGAATAGCTGTTCATAGAGTGAGAATGACTTGGTAAACTGCTTCCAAGCTTAGAAAACTGTTGTGGAGATGATTATTTCCAGCTTTTTACAAATTGAGGAAAGATCCAGATTCCCAACCAAGGACCCTGAGTTGCACAAAGAAGGTTGTCTTATTCTGTGCCAACTATTGCTGTGGAGGTTGTTAAGAATGTGCTTTGCCTGCCTTGATTCTGGTCTTTCTGGATGAGATAGCTGAGCCTCCATCTTCAGGTGAACCTTTTACCCATCAGTTGGATACAGCCTACTTTGAGTTTCACTCATATACTAGGCCTCTTATTTTATGTTTCTCATAAAATTTATGAGGAACATAAGAGGTTTCTCTGGTAGATCTTTGATGTAATCTTTGATGAGTTTTGTGCCCTCCTATCCAGAGTGCCACTGCCTTTCCATCTCCTTCGGGTTTTATATAGAGGTTATCACAATGAGCTTTAACCTACATTTTATGAGGTTCTTTTTTCAGTTCATGTTATTTCTTTGGTAACTTTTAGTATCTATCTGCATTTATACATTTCCTTTGTCCTTCTGTTGTGTGGATAGCTACCTAAAATGTCTTCAGATCAATCAGATGTTCAGATGGAAAAAAGAATTTATTTTCCTGTATTTGAGAAGTTAATTGTCATTAATTTTGACCTGATCGTGAATATTGCCATTTGGTAATAAGGTAAGAGGCAACAGAAAGGAGGTGAACTGGAGTATTCCTTATCAGTAAATTTATTTTGGCCGTGTGATGTCAGGGGGATGTATTTTGGATAGACTATTTTAATTATTATTGAATAAAAAAGCACCCTTCCGATACTCTTTGTTGTCCTAGACTAAAGGAATAATCTCAACACACAGTGTCTGAGCAGTTATTACCTGTAACTACAGGAAGTCCACACTTAACAACTGCTAATTGTGTTGCTAAGCAACATGGCTGTAAGTAAAACACCATGTGACCATGCCAACTTACATCATTTTTTGGCATTGTTAAGCAAGTCACTCAGAGTCATTAAGTGGGACATCACGTGACTGCAAATTACAGTTTGACTGCTGGCTTCTCTAGACTTTGCTTGTTGGAAGCCAGCTGCGAAGTGCAAAAATGTCAATCACATGACCGGAGGATGTGGTGACAGTCATGAATGCGCATGGTTGCCAAGTGCTCAAATCTCAACCATGTGACAGCAGGGATACTTTGACAGTCACAAGTTCAAAGACCTGCTATAAGTCTCCTCATTAGGGACCAATCATAATTTCAAATGCTCAATTGTTAACCAAGGACCATCCTGCATAAAGCAAAAGACTTAGCATAAATTTTCTAAGGTATTAACAACAATGAAGAATTCTCTTTTATAAATGGCACATGTTATCTTTAATTCAAATGTATTTACCACAATAATGAGTACTTTTGAACACTCACAATAAAGCAGTTGATTGACATTTTCTACAGAAACCTGATTTTCAGCTCCAATAATTGCTTGAACGTCCTGGACAAATTTCTGAAGTGCCTCGGGAGAGGTGTAACTATCGCAAACCACAGCCACTTGTTCACCGAGAGAGATCCCATACTCTGCCATGCTGGAATTAATTCAAGATCTGAAAGAAAGCAGACATTGCTCCCAAAAATAAAAAAGACACAAAATGTAGCAAATATAGGTCCAAATTAACACGGTATTTTTGAGATACTTTGTGACTTGTATCCAAAAACACTTAAATTTAGAAGGCATCATGTTGAAGAATTGCATACTTTCCAATTATAGAGAGAACTAGAAAAGACTGGGTGAAATATTTTACAAGTAGTCCTCATTTAACAACCGGTTAAATGGTTGAAGTTACAAATGGACCTCTGCAGAGCTGCTTACGACCTCATCCAATTTCCAAGTTCTAAAAGCCACCACTCCCTGGTCACGTGATCCCATTTTGGGAGATTGGCATCTGGTTCACATTTACAGCCGTGTGCAGTGTCCCGCAGTCACATGACCACAATTTTTAGTGGCTTTCGCTAGATTCTCACCTTTCTTTCTGGCAACAAAAAAATGCCCATTGAGGAAAATGGGAAGACAGAAATGAGAAAATCCAAGGGAGATGGGCTATTAAAAAATATGAAATATAAATAAATAAAATGGGTTTGCAAGATCTATTCTGGGTCAGTCCTCAGGACCAGCGATTTACTGTTTATAGGAAGAGTTAAACCTCTGGTCCCTGTGACCAACCCCGATTGGATCTTGCAACATTGTCCTGGGACAGGTACATTTCCCTTTATTCATAAAATGGGTTTGCTTAATGACCACAGCATTTGCTTAACAACTTCCCCCCAAAAGGTCATACAATCGGGCCCAGTCAAATGGTGACCCACTTAATGCTCTCCTCATCACCACTTATGACCATAAATCCAGGCTCAATTAATTGTTAGTTGAGGATTGCCTATATTTTGCTTGAGTACTCATATTGAAAAAATGTATATCTGAAGAAGTTCCTTCTTAAAGTGTAGGTAAGAAATGTTTAATGCCTTAAAGCAAGGCATGAGGAATACGTTTTTGAATAGCCAATAAAAAATGAGTACGAGGAAATCTACTATCCTTGGTTCACATCAGCTGATATGGGGAAAGGACCTTCCATTCTCAACAGTTATTTTGCTAAAGGCAAGATATGATAATTCAGACCTAAATTTTCATTTCTCCTCTTTTAAACTAAAATCTATTTCAAAATCTTTTCTTCCTTTTCTGCCTCCTGTTACTGTCAGCTACAATAAGTATCCTTAAATATTCCTCTAAAGCTGTGCTGTTTAACACTCTCTGTATTTTATATGCAAACGGACGTTTAAGGGGATAGAGCTATACCCGTGTTAACAGTAACTGCAAGGAGATGAGAACAAGGATATATGGTCAATTCTTTTTCAGTCCCCCCAAAATGGCATTTTTGCCATTATGTGCATTATAAATGCCAGTGTGAAATAGTTTTAGCTGCTTTTCCTTTTCTGTCCTGTCTTTAGTTATTTCTTGTGCATTCCATAATAAGAGAGTGGTATGATAACTATGTTTATTCAATGTACAATCATAGCCCAAATATTATAACAGTAAAAAGGAAGGTAAGCTTTACAGAGCACAGCACAAAAGCCAGACAGAAAGAAAAGGCTCTGCAATTCAAGAATAAAGTATTTATGTTGTTGGGTCAGAATTTGACCCGACCTTGACAGCAGAATTTGGTCACTGCCAAGGATGCAAAATCATAGTGACTAGCCAGCAATATTTTAATAAAAAGACAATCTCTGCATTCTGGGAAGTCAGCTAACAGCAGCGCAGTACATGTTTTATTATAGGTATTAGTTCTATAACAGAGGCACTATAATAAAATATGACTTAAGGATTCCATTACATTTGACTTGCAATGGCATAATCAATTGTAATAAGCAATTATTTTTGAATTTTCCTTTCCAGCAGCAGTAGGCAAGGCATCATCATTAATGAACGGTACCTATGGGCACCAACTAAGGGGTGGGGGTTGACTTATATACAACAGCAACAGAGAAATAGGACTATAAATCCTCCTCTCAGGTTCCTCCTAACTCCTTGTCCTCTCCTTTTCCTTCAGTCAAGCCTAGTTCCAGGAACATGCATAAATGTAGGGAAATAAAAGAGGAAACAGCCACTTTGGTCTGGTGCAGGGGTCTCCAAACTTGGTGATTTTTAAGACCTGCGGACTCCAGCTCCCAGAATCCCCCCCCCCAGCCAGGCCTGCGGACTCCAAATCCCAGAATCCCCCCAGCCAGGCCTAAGGACTTCAACTCCCAGAATCCCCCCCAGCCAGGCCCGCGGACCTCAAATCCCAGAATCCCCTCCAGCCAGGCCCGCGGACCTCAAATCCCAGAATCCCCCCCAGCCAGGCCTGCGGACTCCAAATCCCAGAATCCCCCCCAGCCAGGCCTGCGGACTCCAAATCCCAGAATCCCCCCCAGCCAGGTCTGCGGACTCCAAATCCCAGAATCCCCCCATCAGTGAGTTCAAGTCCCACCTTAGCCTTCTTTAAACTAAATAAACCTTTAAATTCTCTCACCAGGCTCATTGAGTAGGGAAAGCCCAGCCGAGTTTATGTTTAAACCTACCCCCAAATCCCTCCCCGAGAGGTCCGTGCAATCAGAATTATTTACCAGATATTGAATAGTTCTTCCCCCTAAAATTTTAAAAAAGGCCACTCTTCTCATCGGATTGGGGCTTTTCGACTTTTTTTTTTATGTTAATGTTTCTAAAAGTCAAAATTGACGGTTTCCCGGGGAGATTCAAGCTCCCCTCCCTCCCCCAGCTCCATAGACAAGACCTCATCCTTCCCCTCCAGCCCAGAGAGCCGTTGTTAAGAACAGGTTGGAAATCCCGAGGAAAACAAGGCCGCTTGGGGGATTAAGAGGGCCTAACCTTCGCTGAGGGCGAGCTTAGCCGGGCCCACCTCTCAGGGTTGTTGTGCGGAGGGTCTCGGATGGTTCCCTGGAGCTCCCGCGGAAAAGGCGAGAAGGAAAAGGCCTCTTTCGGTTAGGAAAGCCTCACCGCTCCGTCCTCTCTACCTACCGGTCGCCACTCGTGCTTCTCGGCCCGGCTGCCGTCCTGCTTTTTTCCTCAGCTGGGCCTGCCCTTTTCAAAGATGGCGCCGGTGGGATGAGCTGTTCCCGCCCCCCCGACCCGCTTCAAAGATGGCGCTTCCGGCACCGCTGGGCCCTGGAGTTCAAAAAAGACTGAGGGGAATTTCTGATTGGGTGTAGTCCGCACGCGGGGGAAGCCGGGAGGGCTTTACGTCAGTTGCGCCGCGCTCCCTCATCCCTCCCCTGCGCCAGTCGGCCCCGCCCCGTTTCATAGATGGCGCTCGCGGCGTTTCGCCCCGCCTCCTTGGCCCGCACACTCGTCGCCCGACTCAAAGATGGCGGCGGCTGCGGCGGGGTTGAGGCGGTCGGCCCGGGGGCTGCTGCGCTGCCCGGCGGGTGAGGTGCTGAGGGGGGCGGCGGGGGGAGGGGAAAGCGGGGCTCGGGCCGGGATTGTGGGGGGAGAAGGAGGCCCTCGCCTTCCGCCGCTCCGGGATAGGCGGGACCGAGCGCCCCGCCATTCAGGCGGGAGGAAGGGAAGGTGAGGTGAAGGGCGAGGGAGGCCCTTCATCCCGGCTTATTTGCATACATCAACCTAGGATGCTCTCTTGAAAGAATCAGGGGCGGGGCGAGAGGGACTACACCCCCCTATCTTCCATGGCCGAGGCGACTGCAGGGCCCATTATCCACATAGTTCCCCGGTGCCCCCCCTCACTGCGCCTGCGCGGTAGGCTGGACTGAGCCGTCCCCATTGTAATCAAGGTGCTCTCGAACCCTGCTCCTCTTTGACAGCCTGGACTACAATACCCATAAGTCCAAGCCAGCAGCCTGTTAAGAGATGCTGGATTTAGAAGTCGTGCTCTGTTTCCAGATCTTCTCTTCAAATCCTGGAGTTTTCTTGCCTACGGAAGGAGCTTCTCTGCCTGGAGCAAAGTCTGGGTTGTATGCCCGATTTTCTTGCACTTTTTCGCTCCTGAATTTGGAAGCAGTTGAGAAAATGTAAAATGGCAGCCTGTGACCAATGCTTTCTTATTCCATCCATTCATTCATTCATTGATCCTATTAGGCTTCGGTTGCCTCTTCTCTAAAGAAGCTTACAGATTTTCAGAATGGCCACGGGTTAAAGCTAATAAGCATAACCATTCAATAAAACAACATGGTCATAAATAACATTACAGGTGCAAAAAAAACCCCAAACAAACAAAATACCCCTGAAGACAATCCAAATAGCTTTGAAAGATTAGTGATCTATCTCTCTCTCTCTCCTCTCTCTGTCTCTCTCATTTCCAAGTTCATTTGTGACTCCTGGACAAGTCTATAGTTTTATTGGCAAGGTTTTCAGTGCCATTGTCTCTTTCCTAGAGCTGAGAGAGAGAGAGAGAGAGAGTGACTGGTCCAAAGGCACCCAGCTGGCTTTGTGCCTAAGGCAAGACTAGAACTCACAGACTCCCAATTTCTGGCCAATCGCTTCTGAAATCTTGCCAAGAAACCTGTAGGGACCTGTTTTGGCAGTCTTCAAGAACCAGACATCATTGAATGGAAGAGGGAAAAAACAGCATTTGGTAGAGCAGCCAAGAATATCTTGGAAAAGTTATTCAGGTGGCAGGATGCTTGAGATCAGAAGTGTGTGGCCTGGTGAGACTATAAAGTAAGTTGGACTTAGAGGAAGAAGGAGAGGAAGAATGTTAATGTAGTTGAATTTCGATGTTGGAGAAAGAGAATTCAATGAACAGCCAAGAAAGCAAACAATTAAATGGATAATTAAACAAGCATTGAGGCGCACATGACCAGGCTCAAATTTTTCAAACATATTATACTTGAAAAAGTATATAACATGCAGAAAAGCGGGATGAGGGACAAGGGAGAGGAGAAACAACAAGGTAGATGGATTCAATTATAGGAACAGTATGTGCACTGTTGAAAGATTGGGTTGGAGACTGATCATCTTGGAGATTGCTCATGAGGAGGTGATGGTGACTTGATGGCACATAAGAGTCAAGGAGAAAATATTTTAATGGGACTAGGGCTTTGTGGACAATTGCCAGTCTCATTTGGAAGTCATTACTGGAAGTAGCCTTTATTAGATAATTTTCTTTGGCATGTTATGAACGAAGACTTGGATTTTTAGGCAATATTTGTCTGGTGTACCAGTGACATATTTTGTTAAGGGTATATATATGTCTTACCCTTAGGCAGTGTGATTTTGTGTATAGGCCTGTTGTAGGCTTTGGCTTTGGAATTCTGAAAGGGGGCCTTCACATTGTAAAAGAAGAGTCATTACGTTTGTGCGTTACTCAACTAATTTCCGTTTTCAGTTTTTCGAAGCCAGTTATATAAATCTCAGCGGGCCTTCCACCCTGCAGTGGCACTGCAGAGAGTTTCAGAAGAACAGAAACAACCACCCTTCCCACCTCCCAGTCAACAGTATTCAGCATCTTCACCTGTGGATGAAAAGCATCCAGGCTCACACCCCAGGTAATTTGCATAATGTCTGGCCAAAATGACTGTGAGCAATAGCAATAGCCCTTAGGCTTATATATAGCTTCACAGTGCTTTACAGCCCTCTCTAAGTGGTTTACAGGGTCAGCCTATTGCCCCCAACAATCTGGGTCCTCATTTTACCCACCTCGGAAAGATGGAAGACTGAGTCAATCTTGAGCCAGTCAGGATCGAACTCCTGACAGTGGGCAGAATTAGTCTGCAATACAGTATTCTAACCACTGCACCACCATGCCTTCCTTCCTTCCTTCCTTCCTTCCTTCCTTCCTTCCTTCCTTCCTTCCTTCCTTCCTTCCTTCCTTCCTTCCTTCCTTCCTTCCTTCCTTCCTCTGGAGTATATGGTAGCAATAGCAATACCATTTAGACTTATATACCACTTCACAGTGCTTTACAGCCCTCTCTAAGCAGTATACAGGGTCAGCCTATTACATACACACACCCCAAACAGTATGGGTCCTCGTTTTTCCAACCTTGGAAGGCTGAGTCAACCTTGAGCCTGGTGAGATTCAAACTGCCAAATTGCAGGCAGCCAGCAGTCAGCAGAACTAGCCTGCAGTACTGCGTTCTAACCCTGTGCCACTACCACTCTTGAGCTTTCTTTTTTCCCCAAAGTAGCAATTCTTTGCTTTTGGAATGAACACATTTTAGTGAGTAATTTAGTAGCTGGCATTCTTCTCTTACTCTGAGGATGTGGCAAAGCAGCATTCAAATTGACAACTGAGCGATTTTGTGAACCAGGCACCTCTAGAATGATTGGGTGTCATATTCGTGTGCTTGTAAACATTGATAGATAAATGTTGACTAGATTTACAGAAATGCTAAGTCATAATGTAGCTTATTTGATATATGTCTTAACTATTTTTTTAATCAAAGCTGCCAATAATGTTGTAGCCAAAAATATCATGTCTAAGCAAACTATGTCTTAACCATTTATCAAACGAAGGCATGCCCGGTTTCATGATGGCATCAGTTATAATTAGCAAAAATAATAAAAGCTTTGGACTTCTAGTGTTTGAAAGTGCTTGTAAGACATGCCTTCCTATGTTTTTACCCCTAGTTACACAGATCAGGGGGGTGAAGAATCGGAGGGATATGAGAGCGAGGAGCAGATACAGAATCGGATCCTGACAGCAGCTCTGAAATTTGTGCCCATTTATGGCTGGACAATGGATGCAATTGCAGAAGGAGCTAAGGTTTGTATCAAGGGAAGCAGTAGGTTGAGACCCAGAGGGACTGATGTTTTAGCTTAACTGAGTTCCAAATTCACGTTATTACTGTTGCTATTCTTTGAGAATTTTCTGCTGTGGAACTCTGAATTCTATTCAGAATTAAAATTTTTAACTCCTTGTGAAGAGGATTGATGTGCAGGAAATTTCTGAGACTCGCCTCTCAGTATGACCCCCATTTTAGGACATTTTGCTTGCTGTTTTTTCTTTTTTTTTTGCAAAATAGGTTCTACAGGTAGTTCTCAACTTACTACCATAATTGAGCCCAAAATTTATGTTGCTAAGTGAGACAGTTAAGTGAGTTTTGCTCCATTTTACATCCGTTCTAGCCACAGTTGTTAAGTAAATTGCTGCAGTTGATCAGGTAGTAAGTAACCTGCTTGTTAAGTGAATCTGGCTGGTCAGATTGACTTTGCTTGTCAGAAGGTCGCAAAAGGAGATCACCTGACCTTGGGATACAGCAACGGTCATAAATATGAGCCAGTTGCCAAGCGTCTGAATTTTGATCTCATAGCCATGAGGATGCTGCAAACAGTTGTAAGTGAAAAATGGTCACAAGTCGGTATAACTTTGAACAGTCACTAAATGAACTGTTGTAAGTCAACTATTTGTATTTCCTTGTAGTTTTACAATACAAAACAGAATTTCCTATTTCTATAACATGAAGATTACCGAGGACCTGGGTTAAAGTGCTCGGTGGGTCAAGAGAGACACTAATGCAGCTGAAAAGGGGAGGAAAGGGAGGGCGCATCCCCACAAAGCTTTATCCATTCTGTCCTGAAGGCTCCGCGTACATTATTTTAATCCTTCTGAGAGAACCCTGTCAACTTGATAATTGCAAGGACAGGTAATCCTTGACTTAAAACAGTTTGTTTAGTGACTGTTCAAAGTTACAGCGGCAGTGAAATACGTGACTTAGGACCAGTTTTCATAGTTGCATCCCCATAATCATGTGATCAAAATTCAGATGCTTGGCAACTGGTTCATGCTTATGACCTTTGATGTGTCCCAAGCTCACGTGATCTCCTTTTGCGACCTTCTGGAAAGCAAAGTCAATGAGGAATTCAGATTCACTTAACAACCGGGTTGCTAACTTAACAACTGCAGTGATTCACTTAACAAATGTAGTGAGAAAAGTCATAAAATGGGGCAAAACTCACTTGACAAATTCCTCACTTAGAACTATAAATTCTGGGCTCAGTTGTGGTTATAAGTTGAGGATTACCTGTACCAGTGTACCACATCAGCCATGGATGTTCCTAAATAGGATTTGCACCTCACAGGGTGCCTACTGGGACTTTCTAGTGTATACATGGAGAAGATTGTCCTCCCCTCAGTGGGACTGCTGGATCCCACACCAAACTGTAGATCACATCATGACCAGTTGTAAGTGGAGAGCATTTATCTGATTTTTTTTAAAAAAATATAAGTGATGCTGTGCTTCAATTATTAGATGGCCTAGGCCAGGGGTCTCCAACCTTGGCAACTTTTAAGACTTGTGAACTTCAATTCCCAGATTCTGGGAGCTGAAGTCCACCAGTCTTAAAGTTGAAGAATTCTGGGAGTTGATGTCCTCAAATCTTAAAGTTGCCAAGGTTGGAGACCCCTACCCTAAACGTTGATATTTAAACATAGATCTTTTTAACATTGGTTTTATTGGGTTCTACTCATCAAAATGAAATGACCGTATATATTTCTAGTCCATGTATGAAATGCCCTGTGCTAAAATAAATAAGCTCCCCCAAAGATCACTTATGCCAAATCAGCGCTGCTTCATTTGTGATCCCTGCCTGTTTAAAGTCACTGAAATTTATTTCTGGGTGGGAATTGTTCAGCTCGACTTTTCTCTTCAGTCCATAGGTCTCTCTGTTGCTGCAGCAGGGCTCTTTCACAATGACGGCAGCGAACTGATTCTCCACTTTGTGTCCCAGAGTAACTCCAAACTTTCCGAACTTCTTGAGGAACAGCACAAGCTGGTACAACTTGGCCAGCTGGAGTAAGTCCCAGGCAGAGCAAGGGGTGGGGCGGTATTATGTTAGCCTGCTAAACCAGCAGTGTGTGGGATGGTCGCTGCACTGAGCACAGGAAGGTTATTGCAGAATTGTGCTTTGGCAGGTAACCTGCCTTGGCATCTTGAGTACAGACCTTGAGCAAGAGGGAGACAGGCAAGAGCGAATTGCACTAAATAATTATTCTCTTTTGAAAGGAAGAAGAAGACAGACCAGTTTATAAAGGATGCTTTAGAAGCGAGGCTGAGAATGCTCATTCCATATATTGAAAAATGGCCCCAGGTATAAAACTGAACTGCTTTTCTTGGTGTTTCTTGCAATGTTCCTAGATTATCTCAGTGCATTTAGAGCAGAGCATGTTGGTGGTTGAATGCTTCTCTGTTTAGCGAGCTACTTGGGAGATGCAGCAGAGAGAAATTATTTCTTTTGTCTCCCCTCTTGTGCGAATGAACTCCCAATCCCAATTCCGAACTGATCTTCTTTTCTTGCTTGGATGGATTCCTGAAGTGGTGCTTTTGTGTGGAGAGGGAAGACAGTCAGCAGTGCCCCAGTTTTGTTCCTTGCTGGCTCTTTTTTGTGTGATTGGATCTTTATGACTTTCTGAAACAAATTTTAAAAGACTTCTGGGCCCTGAGGAATGTAGTGACATTTATCAAGTTAAAAAAAGATTGTGTTTGTTGATACATGCCACACTCATATGGTTTGTGTATGTAGATGGCTGAATAGATAGATAAGATGTAAATGATAGATGTAGACAGATGATGTATGGACGGATGAATGGAGGTAGGTAGGTAGGTAGGTAGGTAGGAAGGTAGATAGATAGATAGATAGATAGATAGATAGATAGATAGATAGATAGATAGATAGGAATCAGAATAAGAATAGAGCTGAAAGGGACCTTGGAGGTCTTCTAGTCCAGCTCCCTGCTCAAGCAGGAGAACTTCTACCATTTCAGACAAGTTACTTTTCCAGTCTCTTGTTAAAAACCTCCAGTGATGGAGCAGCCACAATTTTTGGAGACAAATTGTTCCCCTGGTTAATTGTCCTCCCTGTTAGGAAGTTTCTCCTTAATTTCAGGTTGCTTCTGTCCTTGATTAGTTTCCACCCATTCTTTCTTGTCTTTCCTTCAGATGCTTTGGAAAATAAATTGACCCCCTCCTCTTTGTAGTATTCAAATACTGGAACACTGCTATCATGTTCCCCCAATCCTTTTCTCTAGACTAGCCAAACCCAAATTCTTCAATTTTTTTTTATATGTTTTAGTCTCTAGGCCTTTAATCATCCTAGTTGCTTTTTTCTGCACTTTTCCCAAAGTCTCAACATCTTTTTTGTAATTTGGTGACCAAAACTGGATGCAGTATTCTAGGTGTGGTTTTACAAAGCCTATATAAAGCAGTGCTAATACTTCACATGATTTTGATTCTATGCTTCTGATTATACAACCAAGGATAGATAGATAGATAGATAGATAGATAGATAGATAGATAGATAGATAGATAGATAGATATGATGGATATGATGGATAGAGATGATAGATAGATAGGTAGGTAGGTAGGAAAACGGTATAATGGCAGTAATGGCAGTTGCTAAAACAGGAGCTGGGAAACTGAAATCAAATCTACCCTCAGCCACAGGAGTTATCTGGGGGAGTTTGGTCCTGTCCCTTTTCTCACAGCCAACAGAATATGGTGGCAACAATGCTCAGCTAGGAGCAGAAAGATCCAGGTTCTAGTCTCCCCTCAACCACAGAAGCTCTCTGGAGACTTCCCTCTCAATGCCAGAACCAGGGCAGGGTAGCAGTGAAGGGATTGCCCTGGGAATAGGGAGACCCTGGTTTCAGCCCCCCTTTAGATCAAGAAGCATTTTGGGGCCCTTAGGCCAATCCTTCTCTCAGCCCAGCCCTGCTTTACAGAGAGAGGCTAGTCTGAGAGCCTCCAGCTAGAAGTCTTTGGAGTTGGGTGGTTTATAAATTCAAGTAAACAAAATTTTACGAATTAATTTTTCACATTTTGGGACTGCCCATCTCCTCAAGGGAGGAGGCTCTTTGTTGTAGTGAAGGATAGGAAAATGGATAACTATCTCTGATGTCTTACATTTCTGTACAAGGGGCTAGGATCTCATCCATGAATCACTTGACATCAGATCAAATTTATTAGATGGCCCCAGGAATCAGAATAACGGAAACACAGGGTTGGAAGGGGCCTTGGAGGTCTTCTAGTCCAACTCCTTGCTCAAGCAGGAAACCCCTATAACAGGGGTCTCCAACCTTGGCTCCTGGAAGCCTGGCGGACTTCAACTCCCAGAGTTCCACAGCCAGCAAAGCTGGCTGTGGAATTCTGGGAGTTGAAGTCCGCCAGGCTTCCAGGAGCCAAGGTTGGAGACCCCTGCCCTATAATATTCCACACATCTCCAGTGTAGAGCATCCACAACTTCTGCAGGCAAGCCCTTCTACAGGTTAACTTTTCTCACTGACAGGAAATTTGCCTTCTGGTGCTTTGGTACTCTTTTTTGTGGCAGCCCCTCAAATATTGGAAGATTGCTCTCATGTCACTCCTAGTCCTTCTTTTCACTAGACCAGACATACCCAATTTGAACCTAGGAAAAGGCCCACTGACCTTTTCTGCTTAAGCTCGTTGGGCTGAGAGTAAAAGACCCTCAGCATTCAAGCTCCAGAAACAGGAATCTCCAAACTTGGCAACTTTAAGGCTGGTGGATTTCAATTCCCAGAATGCTGGCTGGGGAATTCTGGGAATTGGAGTCCACAAAGCTGAAAATTGAGAAGTTTGGAGACCCCTGCTGTAGAATAAAGGAAGACCTCCCATCTCCCTGTCCTAATTTATCTTGTTTGGATATCAGTTTGGTATCTTTGTTCATTCCTTTCCCTTTCCCCAAAGTCTCCCATAATACTTAGAAGATTAAAACACCTGGAGCATTGGAGGGTAAAAATGGTCCTCTTTGCTTAACCCCTTTCTCTGGTTTCCCTCAGGCTATGAGTGTGTTGCTGTTGCCGCACAATATTCCATCCAGCTTCAACTTGCTCACTACCATGGTGGATGACATCTGGCACTATGCGGGAGATCAGTCCACCGATGTAAGTCTGAGGAGGGGGTTGGGATTTGAGATTTAGAAAGGGCCTGGGGAGGTTTGAAATATGCTGCTTTGCAGGGCAAGCATTTGGGGCTACCTTTGAGAAAAATATGTGAAATTCAAGATTCAAAGGAGATGGGCTTAGGACATACATTCGCTGAAATTCACATGTTGGGCTACAGCCCCATAGCTTTGGCTTAATATAATATGTATACTGATACATTGTAACATAAACCATGAGGCCCCATAAACCTGGGGCGTGGCACAAAGGCAACACAGATAATCAGTAGGAGTCTAACTGCCCCCAATGTCCTGGTTACCTTCTGGCTGGATAAAAACTCTCCCAGGAATAGCCTTTGGCTGCCGAGAATCAAGTGCAAAACGTGGTCAACAAAAACTGTAACTGTAAGTCCAATCAAGGCAAAATGAGGTAATTAGTCTGGCAGGCCAGGAGCAGGAATTCCAGATGTGAAGGAATGGCCGTAAGTCAACACGGTTGGAAGGATCCCAGGAACACAGATAACCAAAGTCAACACAAGATAAACTCACATTTGCTCCCAGCAGCTGCTGCACTTAGCATGCATTTCTTTTAAACTCTTATTCCCAGGTGTGGCTAATGAAGGGAATCAGGGCCCTTTCCTCCCCGTAAGCCATGCAACCCAGGTTGCTCCCTTCTCCCTTCCTCCCTGTGTGTCCTAGGATGAAGTGGGTGGGTGGGCCTGGGTCTTCCTCTGAACTCCCTCTCCCTTGTCCAACTCTTCCCTGCTCTGCCCAGCTGGACTTTGCCCTTCCCCAGTTTCTTCCACAGCCAACTGAGCCAACTCGGATTCAGACTCTGACAGGGGCCTGACACCATGGCTTAGGGCAGGGATCTCCAAACTTGGCAACTTTAAGACTTGTGGACTTCCTTCCAGAATTCCCCAGCCAAAATGACTGGCTAAGGAATTCTGGGAGTTGAAGTCCACAGGTCACAAAGTCACCATAGTTGCCCACTCCTGGCTTACAGTGGTGTTTCTCAACTTTTGCAACTTTAAGATCTGTAGATTTCTGGGGATTCTGGAGGTTGAAGCCCACAAATCTTGAAGTTGTTAAGTTTTGAGACACACTGGTTTAAAAAAGATACACCTGTCCACCTGTTACAGGTGCAGTTGCTAAGCTCCTGGTGCACGGCGCCTTAAAATTATGCCCAGCAGAAACGGAAGCAGTGTGGGAGATTAGCGGGAGTGGTGTGACTTCATTCAGGGCTGCAGAAAAGTTTTCTCTCTCCTCTGCTGGGTTCAAGCTGCTGTGGACTGCGGGGAGAAAACGTTCAGGCTTCATGTGAGTCAGAGTAGTCAATGTTTCTAATTGCCCTGGCAAACCTGTTCTCCAGGAAACACATAATTAAGTGAGATATTGTATGCAGCACTCATGCTTCGTTTCTGAAGAGAAAAGGGTTGAGTTCATGAGCAAAAGATGAGAGCAAAGGGACATCCGTTAATCCGTTAAGGGTGGCTTGGGGATCACTTGTACAGATAGTCCTTGATTTATGACAATTCATTAAGTGACCATTCAAAGTTACAACAGCACTGGAAAAAGTGACATGATTGTTTTTCACACTTAACAACAATTGCTGATCCCCTCTGACCAGCAAAGTCAATTGGAAGCCTGATTCACTTAATGGTGGCAAGAAAGGTTGTAAAATGAGGCGAAACTCACTTAACTGTCTTGCTTCGGAACATAAATTTTGGGCTCAATTGTGGTTGTAAACCTATATCAAGGCTGCCCTGGTTCTGGATTAGACGATGAATTTTGTTTTATAAATTGAAATCAGCCGTTTTCTGTTCTGTACTACAGAACAGGCAGTACCGTAACGGTATACCAGATATGGTTACGTTTCTTTTTTTTTGCCTGTCTTTCTAATATTTATGAATCACCATTTCTTTCTTGAAGACATCTAAAGTGTGATGTAATGCAACCTTACAAAAACCATGAAGGCTGCCAAACTTTAAATCATCCAATTGAAACAGATAACGCTTTTAGAACTGGTTTAATTCTGCCAGTGAATAAATCCGTGCCACATTCAAATTTTCAACTTGGAATTGGTCTCTTTTGGTAGAAGTCACCAAATAAAGGGTGGGGTGAGGTCTTTATCTTAGGGGTACCCAGATCTTAGGGGTACATTTGCCCAGTTGAAACATCATTCTGCTTTTCTGGTTCCCTCCATCCAAGGTGGAAGAAAAGAAAAGATTCTGTTTGAAAACTTTTTAAAGCAGTTACCTAAAATACTCCATTCTTAATGATGAGAACCATTGGAATTTTTTTGGGCTGGAAATGAAAACAAAGTAAATTACTTCTTAATTAAAGCAATTAATGAACTACTTGACCTATTATGAAGAGAAGAAAAAGATAAGAAGAGCTTAGCATGTCCTTTTAATAAATGGTTTTAATAAACCTGTGCAAGAATAAAACAGCAGCTACTGCAGTAACAAATAAATGGCACACGGGCAAATTAAAGGAATAAACCAGAAAGCCAAATAAAAGATAGAGATCGTACCAGGAAACTGAAGCTTTTTTCTGAGAGTATGCCAATTGTAGTGAAGTTTTTAAGAAATTTAGCTTCCACAAGAGAGTCTGCCTTACGTTTTTTTTCCCTTCTGCTATCTTGGAAATTGAGGACGGACAGACTTTTTTTTTGCTGTTTCTAATTTATCAGTGCAGTGCTTTGGGGCAGCACAAGATGCAACATTTATAGAACTGAAAATGAATGCCTTTTTCCACACTGGATAGCATGGAATAGAAAGTGAAAGTCTGCTTGGAAACTACAGACTTTCTTCCAAGTTACCTGTCTCTGTCAGTTCAATTCAATTCAGAATAGAGCTGGAAGGGACCTTGGAGGTCTTCTAGTCCAACCCCCTGCTCAAGCAGGAGACCCTATACCATTTTGGACAAGTGGCTGTCCAGTCTCTTTAAAAACCTCCATTGATGAAGGCAAGCTGTTCTCTTGGTTAATGGTTCTCATTGTTAGGAAGTTTCTCCTTAATTCCAAGTTACTTCAATCCTTGATTAGTTTTCATCCATTGTTTCTTGTCTTGGTGTTTTGGCAAACAACTTAACTCCCTCCTCTTTGTCTCAGCCCCTCAAATACTGGAATACTGCTATCATGCCCCGCTCAGTCCTTCTTCCCTCTAGTCTAGCCAAACCCAAATCCTGCAACCGTTCTTCATACGTTTCAGTCTCCAGGCTCTTAACCATCTTAGTTGCTCTTCTCTGCACTTTTTCCAAGTCAAAAGTTAACAGCTTTCTTTAAGCTCAAGCTTTAAAGAGAGCTGTTCTTAATTCTGTGGTGGCTGAGGAAACTGGGTCACTTGTAAAATAACACCGCCTCCCAAGCAGGAAGAAATTGCTGATAGGGTGCCTGCTTTTATTTCCTTTATTTATTAAATTTAAATGCTGCCTAGTGCCCATCTCAACTGTTGAGCGATTCTGGGTAGCTGACATCATGGTAAAACAATAACAAAAAAGAATTTAAATGTTAAAACAGTAAAAATAAGAAGCATTAAAAGCTTTAGCCATCGTCTCCCTTCTGCTTCAAGGAATGTAGCTTGTAGCCTTTCTCCCAAAGATGCAATTCAAAGGTCTCCAGGGTAGAGAATCTACAGTGATAGCATGAATATAATACCATTGGATCTGTGCTTTGAAGTAATGCAACCACAACGTGTATAGCCACGGCCACAAATGCATCTGCCATCACTGAAGCCTCCTATTCCTTATATGTATATGTAGATTTTTCTTAGTTCTGGTTAAGTTTCTGTTGACTTGAAGGAAATTCTGGACATGGCTCATTATGTCTATTCGCCACAGATAACTTTGCAGTAGCTTTTCTGGCAAAGCTTCTATTCCTTTTGTGAGATTGTGGCTAAGAAAAACCACCAGGATTCAAAGTTGATCCAAGGAAAAAGGCTTTATTGGAATAAACATCTGCAGATGGGTCCTCCCCTTTTTGCAGTTGAGGAGAGAACAAAAAGCAAAGCTTAAAGACTCTACTCTTATACCCAAAACTATCCCCCCTCCCCATGATGCAAATGGCTTGGTTTACAATCTACCTTCTAGAACACAGGTTACAATTCATTACCTTATATGTGCATAGCATGCAGCGAACATCTCCCTAACACGAGGGCATACATCGACATATCATGCGCGAAGTGCATGATAGTTCAACAGTTCAATTGGTACCCCCCCCCACTTCAGAAACGTTCCAAGGGGTTTCAATAGTTCCCAGAACTTCAAAGGCATTCCAAGATTGGTTAACATTTTAATTGGCACCTTTTAACTGGTGCCTGGTACTTTCCTTACTTCAAAGGAATACCTTCCTTTTTCATCTTGAGTTTTGAGTCACAAAATAGATACACTCCTCACAATCCCCCCTGTTCTTGTTTCATTTTTGACTCAAACTCAGTTCATAACAAATCTGCTGTCTTCCATCCTTCTTCAGGAGATTCCTCTAGGTGTCCCAATGGGTCATATTGTTGTCTTAACACCATCATTTGTACTGTGTCAATTCAATCTTTCACAAACTTCATTAATTTATTTAAGATACATGGACCAAAGGTGAGGATCAATCGTAGCAAAATTAAAGGTCCTATTAGAGTGGAGATTAGGATGGTCATCCCTTTCTCTTTTTCTTTGGTTCAGTCCTTCCCTCAGTTTTTTCATGGAGTCCTGCACTATCTTGGAATGATCTGCATCAGATCACCTTTGAACAGAGGGTCCCACCAGATGTGTCCCGTAGACATACAACTCCAGTCTGTACAATAATACTGATCGGCCCCTCCACAAGCCTTGTTGTAGCTTCTTTCAGTTTTATGTCCAGAGCAGACGTAAAAATGGTGTTTCTTTATGAACTCGTGATTGGTGGTGGACAAGAGGACCCTTCCCAAGTCAAATTGCAGTTCTGGAAACCAAGTATCGGGAGGCCTCTTTCCGTTAGTCCAATTGACTATATCTGAATGGGAATCAAGTACAACCCAAGTAACATTCTGGGGTTATGTGAATCCTCGCTTCCCCAGGAAATTCCCAGTCCTAGTCCTAGAATAAAGACGATTAACTCAGTCCAGGGTTCAGACTTCTTCTTTTCAAAGTGAGCTTCAGCGGCTGACCGTCCACTGGAACTGCCCTCCAAGGTCTTTCAGGTTCTGGTGCCCTTTTGACTCTGCTGTAATGCGTCCAGCCTCCTTCCCGAGTACGAACTGCAGATTCAGTTGTCAACAGCACCTGGTACGGGCCTTCCCAGCTGGACTGCAGCTTCTCACTTTTCCAAGTCTTTATCAGAATCCAATCTCCAGTCTCAAAGGGATGTTGGCTTCCAGCAAGAGGTGGCCGTTGCACCAATAGTCCCTGTTTATGGAGAGAAAACAAAGGCCTGGACAGTGTCTGCAAATATTTCCTCAAGAACAAATCTTTGAATTCAGGAATTGGATTCCCTATTTTTGCCAAATAAGGTCGCCCCATTAGCATCTCGAATGGAGAGACCCCAGTGTAATCACAAGCAAATATTTCCATCCCAGTATCCCATAACTGGATACCAAATGCAGGCAACAAATCTCTCCTTAGCCAATTCACTCCAGAATGTACAACACTTCAAGCTTCAGTCATTACCTCATTCCTTTCCAGTTTAATTCGTTCAAACACACTCACATCCTGTGATTTCCACTCACCCCAACTACTTTTATCACTTTCTTGGATCTATGTGCACCTTTTATCAGGTCACACACAGAAGTCCGGCTTGCGCCAGTGTCTATCAGGAACAGCCGCTCCTGATGGTTAGGATCTACTAAAATGTTTACCAATGGCTCCCCGCAGGTCCTCTTAAAGGAGCCGGAACAGCTCTAATCATCATACAATGCATAGCTCCTTTCCTCCCGGTTGGTAGGACACTCGCGTGCAAAGTGACCTTCTTTCCCACACCTAAAGCAACTCCTATCCATTCCAGGCTGTCTCATTCCCATGCCTCCCCCTCTGGAACCTCTTCCTCTACCCCGAGAACTTCCCTGATTGTATCCCCCAAAATTCTCTCTCCTTTCTCCAGTTGGACCCTTCCCAAAATTCCCACCTTTCTTCACCTCATTCTTCGCTGCAGCTTATACAGCTGCAATCATCATTTGTGATTTCTGTCTGGTTTTTACAGTGTCTCTGTTCACAAAAGCTTGTTGGGCTGCTTTCAGGAGATCAACAATTCCCACTGCTCCCCAATTATCCATTTTCTGAATTTTCTTTTGGATATCTGGCCAAGCCCCGGTCACGAACTGCATTTTCAGCATGGATTCAAAAGCAGGCATGCTGGGATCCACTCCTGAGTACTTGGCCAGACTTTCTCGGAGCCTGGTACAATAATCTCCAGGGGATTCATCTTTGCCTTGGCTTACTTCAAAGGCTTTAGTTAAATTTCTTCCTTGTGGGACTGCCAATTTTATCCCCTCCATGATCATTGCTCTCATATCCCTCATACTTGCTCTGCCAGCCGCAGTGTTTGGATCCCAATTTGGAACTGCTATGGGAAATTTTTGATCTCCTGCTGCCACCCCTTGTTGCCCATTCACTCTTGCATTCCACGCTGTCCAGGCTGAAGTCTGAATGAGATTTCGCTCCTCAGGAGTAAACAGATCAACTCCTGATACGTGTAATCATTCAGACCCATCCATAGATCTAACTGTTCGGCCACCTCATGAGCATTTTCATGAAGTTTTGGAAGAGTCTTTTTCAATTCTCGCAACTCGGCTGGTTTTATGGGGACAGCCACAAAGACTGTCACTGGGTTGCCTGCAGCATTGACCCCATTGGGCATTTCCCTTAAGGGGAAATGCATCCACTTCAGGTTTTCCTCTGAATGGAAAATCCTGAACACTTCTCTTTAATCCTGAACACTTCTTTTCTCAGCCGCGGATAAAGGGGCGGCTGAGGAGGGGGTTGTGCCACCGGCAATGGCAGTGGTGCCATAGGAACATTGGCGGGCGCGTTATTCAAATTAGGATTTTCGGGCAGCGGACTCTGCAGCCAATCATCCGTCTCACTCTCGTTGCTTTTCTGTTAAGACATGTATTGACCCTCAATTGGAGGGACGGGACCTTCAAATTTCAGTCATTTTGTGTTGGAGAATATAGTCCCGCAATTTAATCATCCAATAGGTACTGGTTTCCCCCTCAGGACTCCAGTGATAGGGGAATTTAGGATCAATCAAAGAGTATTTTGGCCATCGGTCTCGACAAAGATAAATCATGTTTCTCTTTTCGAGATGTCTAGTGAATTCCTTTAGATTCGGGGAGAACCACTGCTGGAGTAGCTGTCCCAAAGGCGAATCTACCGGAATTGATTTTCTGCCATTGTCAGATTTTCCCTGTCCCAGACAGGCTTCTTCCAGGCTCCCAGAGCCTCACTCTGTCCCTTTCCCATCTTCTACTCTTTCAGACTCCCAGAGCCTTGACTCACCATTCCGGGTCCTCCAGCGGACGCTGGATTCCCCCAGGGAGTTTAAGGACCCCTCTCTTTCAGACTCCTAAGCCCAATCCTCCAGCAGATGCTGGATTCTCCCAGAGAGTTTAAGGACCTCTTTCTTTTGGGCTACAAATGAAAGGAAACAAAGTTTACCTGATCTGATCACTCCTGGACTCTCCGAAGTCAAAGGATATGTGGGCATCCCCAACTCAGATCGTTCTCACACACTCTCAGCCGGCATTTCATCTCAGTTCTTTTTCCAAGGATCGTCTGGATTTCCCAGTCACCTCGGGAATCTGACCGAATTCGGGGAGAGGTGCCTCTCAATGGGAGGTTGTGGCCATTCTCTTACCTGGTCCCCGCTTTCCAGTCGACTGTCGTCGAGGAGCCCGGACAAGCCCCCAAATTGTGAGATTGTGGCTAAGAAAAACCACCAGGATTCAAAGTTGATCCAAGGAAAAAGGCTTTATTGGAATAAACATCTGCAGATGGGTCCTCCCCTTTTTGCAGTTGAGGAGAGAACGAAAAGCAAAGCTTAAAGACTCGACTCTTATACCCAAAACTATCCCTCCTCCCCATGATGCAAATGGCTTGGTTTACAATCTACCTTCTAGAACACAGGTTACAATTCATTACCTTATATATGCATAGCACGCAGTGAACACCTCCCTAACACGAGGGCATACATCGACATATCATGCGCGAAGTGCATGATAGTTCAACAGTTCAATTGGTACCCACCCCCCACTTCAGAAATGTTCCAAGGGGTTTCAATAGTTCCCAGCACTTCAAAGGCATTCCAAGATTGGTCGACATTTTAATTGGCGCCTTTTAACTGGTGCCTGGTACTTTCCTTACTTCAAAGGAAAACCTCCCTTTTTCCTCTTGAGTTTTGAGTCACAAAATAGATACACTCCTCACACTTTTCAGGGAACATTTTTAGCGCAGTTGTAAGCGCTGTGACAGAATGGAATAGATCTGGAAGGGACTTTGGAGGTCTTCTAGTCCAGCCCCCTGCTCGAGCAGGAGAAACTATACTACTTCAGACAAGTGACTGTCCAGTCTCCTCTTAAAAACCTCCAATGATGGAGTGCCCACGATTTCTTTCTCTTTCTTTGTCAACAATCTAGTATTTCTTAATGTTATCCATTCCTTAACCCACATCAGATTTGTAGCTTGGGAATCCAACTCCCAATTAGGCAAACCAAATCCTCCTCTTATTCTAGCATCTTGCAAAAGTTTTAACTTTATTCTCGCTTTCTTACCTTGCCATATATATTTCAACACAATTTTATTTAAATCCTCAAAGTAGTCTTTTCCAAGCCAAATTGGAATTGTTTGAAACAAATATAAAATTCTGGGTAATATATTCATCTTGATTGTTGATATTCCCCCTATTAATGACAGTTGTAAATTTTCCCATTTCACCAAATCTAGCGCTATCTGCTGCTTAAGTTTGATATAATTATTCTCTTTTAATGTACTACATCTTGCTGTCAAATATATCCCCAAGTACTTAATCTTATTCGTGACCTGAATTTTCAATAGGTCTGCCAGTTCTTCCTTTTGTCTTAATAGCACATTCTTTGTCAAGATCTTTGTCTTATCTTTATTTATTTTCAAACCAGCCACCTTTCCATATGTCTCTATCTTTTCTATCAATTTTGATGCTTTTTCTAGTGGGTCTGAAGGCAAGCTATTCCACAGGTTAATTGTCCTCCCTGTTAAGAAGTTTCTTCTTAATTATAGGTTGCTTCTCTCTTTTGTTAGTTTTGAACCATTATTTGTATTGTATTGAGAGTATTGGGTTAATTGTGTTGCATTTCATATATAAGTGATGATAGAGTTATAGCCTCTTAACAGTAAAGTCTTACCTCCTGTGCATTCTTTCAGGCGTGTATTTTTCCATAAGGTTTTCTAGACTGTATTTCTTAACTGATGAGAAACAAAATTATCTGACCAGACCTTGCAATGATGTGTTCGTTGCTAGGTACAAAGATTAGGGCCAGCTTTTTGTTCAGCTTAAGTGAAAATCACCGTCTGGTCTTTTCTCCAGACCAATCAAAATCATCTGGGACACATCCAGGAACTAAATGTTTTTTATTTGGAAATTCAGCAAACTCCATTTCAGGATAATATTTCAATGCTTCTGTACATTTGTTTCTTTCAATGACTTAACAGGAGCAACATTACACCATGCAACAAAAAAATAACATTGCCATATTAATTGGTGTTTTTTTAGATTTTTTTTTCCTCCCCAGGTTTGTAGAGCTCAATTTTCATGATTCAGGATGTTTTTATAGAATAGACATATGACATTCCAATTGTGATTAAAAACATGGGTAGGAGTTTCATATCAATGCAGTTTGCAAAAACCTTGTTATTGGAATAAATTTTCTAAGTCTCTTAATTCTCGGCCTTGCAGATAAATTGGTACACTCGCCGAGTAATACTAGCCGGAATTTATAACACCACAGAACTGGTGATGATTCAGGATTCCTCCCCGGATTTTGAGGATACTTGGTCCTTCCTATACAACAGAGTTGGTGACGCGATGAACGTGGGCCACACAGCTAAGCAGGTGAGTTGTAATGATGAATTGTGAATGACCAGCTGACCCTTGTGCCATGCAGGTTTTCCCATGAGATGATCAAGCTCTCTTCCCCCCACCCCTCCACCCTCCAAAGTCACAAAAGTAACCGAATGTCATTTTGTTTTCCGACTTGGTGTCCTCCAAAGGCTGGCTGGAAATTTTGGGAGCTGAAATTCCAGCCTATTTGTAGGGAAAAGCTGCAATAAACCAGGTAATTTTTAATCAAGCACATAGTTTATTTTTAGTATTATTTTTACCCAAATGTTTCTGGCACAAGCACTTAAAAATATCACATTCCTCTTATTACTGCACATCTTTCAAGCAGTTTTCTTCGAGTTTCCATTTTCTGGTGCCTAAAGTATTAAAGAGCACATTTCCCTCTGGTTTGGAGCTCTCATATGAAAATCCATGTATATTCTCAAGAAGTCTTCCTGCTCGCAACATGGGGGTGAGGGGAGGTTGAACCCTGTCCTCCTTTGGGTCATTACAACACATGGCTTGGGGGGCACAATCCCATAAGGGATCAGGGGTTATGCAAAGGCATACAAGAATTGTGTAGCATCTGCTATGTAGAGCTACCATTTCGCTCCCTCTGACCAGTATATATTGTGATAGACGTGCTGAAATCAGAAAGCGGAGTGCTGTGTGGTTCAGACCTCTTTTCCCAAAAACCCCCGGGGCTTCACACCCTGTCCCCACCTCCTGCTTTGAGTTAGCAGCTTGCTAGGGGTCTACAACAACTTGCCACGCGACAACTTCTGCAGGACGAGAGTTACATTAATATAGAAGAAATAGTGGGATAGAATCATTAAGAGGAGCGTCGTGGTGGTGCAGTGCTTAGAGTGCAGTACTGCAGGCTACTTCTGCTGACTGCTGGTTGCCAGAAGTTTGGCAGATCAAATCTCACCAGCTCAGGGTTGACTCAGCCTTTCGCCCTCCCAAGGTCCATAAAAATGAGGGCCCAGATTGTTGGAGGAAAGATGGTGACTCTTAGAGAGGTCTGTAAAGCACTGTAAAGTGATATATAAGTCCAAATGCTACTGCTATGAAAGAAAAGATGCCAAAGGAGGGACAAAATGAAATGTGAATGACAAAAAAGTTAAAATATTTGTTAATTTATTTGAAATAATTAAATTGAATGATTGAATTGTCCTGCAGCAAGTTGCCCCAAGGTGAATTGTCCATAGCGAGCTGGCTATGGTGAGTTGGCTGCGGCAAGTTGTTCCATTTCGGCTTGCTGTTTCCTGCTGCTTTCCACCTCTCTTCCCAGGAAGTGTTTTGTCTACCTTCCCCAACCTCAGTGTGCATGAAGGATTACGGAGGTGGCCTTCATGAAAATATGCAACAGCCATTAGGAAAACATGAACGTAGCCCAGGAAAACAGGAAAGAGAGAGGAAGAAAATCAAGAAGGTCTCACCTTCTATTTACTCTCTGTTAAAAGAGGGAAGGGAAGGGAAACACTGTCAGACTCTCAAGATTCTGTTACTCTCGTCCATGAAGGTTCTAGCTTTAATCGTTCTTGTGCCTGTTTCCCGATCTGTTCTATCTCAAAGGGCTGAAGAAAGCATTCACAATTTGGGCTGCCTTTATGGAGATGATAAGCTCAAAAGAACAATCGAACACTGAAGTAATTTTAATAATGTTGCTTCTTAGCTGTGTTACTAGAAGTTTCAGACTTTCCTTCCTTCCTTGAGGGGTAGACTAATCTCATCAGAGATAAATAAAAAGAAATTTCCTTTTTAAAAAAAGACATAAGGTATCTTTCCCCCACAACTTTTCAATTTTAAAGTTAACATGGATACGTTCAGTGCTGCAGACGAGGACTCACAGAGTTGTTCTGATCAGGATTAGCTATTAAACAGAAAATCCAGAGGATATTGCCAAATAAATTATCCAGCTTGACTAATGTGCAGGATATTGCTGGTCTGGTAGAAATGAATATTTTCTCCTTTCAAGGGGATGATGTAATTTATTTTATTTTATTTATTAAATTAAATTTATAGTGCCACCTACTTGCCCATGGCAGATGTAATTTAACCTCCTCCTAGAAGTTTATGGATAAAATTAATATTTTTTTTCTTGCCCTGCCTGAAGTGTGGAGTAGCTGATGGACATTGGACTTGACTCAACAGCACACAGAGAAAAGAATCTAATCTAATGTTAATTCAAGCTAAGACATACATCTCCTTCTGCAGCCCACTCCCTTGAACTGTGCTATTTCCTGTTTACCTGCAGACATGTTTCAACCTTAACTCTGCAGCTTCTCTTTGGTCCCAGTTCTGCCATTGTCTTTTTAAAAGATTGAAATTTTCAGTCCCCCAGATTAAAAAGGGGGGGAGGGGGCAGGGAGATGTGTGACAGAAAAGCAAGTCAATTATAAAAACGTGGCTTGATCCTCTGGCTTTCATAGCCCATTCAGAAAAGATGGCACATACTCAGCCTTGCCTGAAAGGTGTCCCCTGCCATGGTGAGGCTTCTTTAGGACTCCGTTTGCTTGTGTGGCTCATTGTCTGGGCTCTCATCCTTTGGCAGTACATGTTTTTGTGTAGGCTGCTGTGTGGAGGATTTTTGACTGTCTGTCTAATCCAGGGCTGTCCAACCTTGGCCCCTTGAAGCCTGGCGGACTTCAACTCCCAGAATTCCCCAGCCAGCAAAGCTGGCTGGGGAATTCTGGGAGTTGAAGTCCGCCAGGCTTCAAGGGGCCAAGGTTGGACAGCCCTGCTCTAATCTATCATCTTATCACATTTATTGGCCTCCTATCTTACCACAGGGTAACTGGGCATCTTATAATATTAAAAAGATAAAACGATGTAAGTAAATTGCTGCAGTAATACAAAATACAACACACAGTCATAGCTAAAAGACGGGGAGGGAAGGAGGAGGATGACCCGGGGGAGGAGGTGGGATCTGCTACTAATCTGTCAGCCCCCTCCAATGTGAAGCCCCTTCTTTGGAGCCCCAGCCACCTAGAAGAGCCAGGTCCTTAGGTTCCTCCAAAAGGTCAGGAGGGTTGAAGAGGACCTCACTCCCACCAGCTGGAATTCCCTGGCCAATTAGGGCCCTCAACATCCTTCTGCCAGCATGGGTGGGGCAGAGCCATCCCAGTGGGACGAGCCAGTTCTTGAGGTAACCTGGACCCATGCCATGAAGGGCTTTCAAGGTGATTATCAACACCTGGAATTGCAAGATATGTGTGTCTTACTCCATTTAAAAAAAGAAAAGGTGAGCCTCTGAATTAAATCAAGCTAATTCACATGGCACTCGTCCTCTGGTGATTTCTGGCAAGTCTTCTTTTAAGTCAGAGTAGTAGACCCAGAATTAATCTGTTATATTTCACCTCCACTTGTGTCTATATGTATATGGGTTTTTTTTTTTTTTTTTTTTGGGGGGGGGGGGAGATCCTGCTAAGAGCTTGAAGCTTCCTCAAATATCTCCAACCAGATAAGGTGCTTGGTTGCTTCTCTGGAACAGCCTCTTCCTGCCCACCTCCCACCGTGCCTCTAAGATCGATTTCATATGAGTAGTCCTCAACTTACAACTAATGCTTAGTGACTGTTCAGAGTTACAGTGGACTCAAAAGGTATTTAACAACTATGGTTCTGAAGTTCTGGTGGCCACATGACCACATTTTGGGCTCTCCGCAACTGGTCTGCATTTATGGCCATTTGCAGTGCCTCATGGTCATGTGACTGCAGAGCATCTGCTTTTGGTTTTCTGCAAAAATAGCACTAAGTGTTCGCTTAATGGCCATGGTGTTTGCTTTAAGACAACTGCATTCGCTTAATCATCCTTTAATGACCCCATAATCCTTTGCGGGGTGGAGTCTGGGCAACTGAGTGGAGCTGAATGTTTACTGGCCGGATGCCCTTCCTGTCACCAATGTGGAGGTTTTTTTCAGCAGAGATATTCTCAGTGTGCCGAGAGAGAGAAATATCTGCCTCTACCTAGGATCGAACTCAAAGCCTCCTGACCGTGAGGCGAGAGCTTCACCTCTAGGCCACCACACCATTCACTGCATTCGCTTAATGACCACTGCAAATACAGGCCCTACCATTAGGTCGCATGATGGCCTGCTTTATGACTGGGCAGGCGTAATGTAAAAGCCGGCGTGTAGTTGTAGTAGTTTCCATCTCTGTGGTTTTATTCTTCTAGGTTAAGGCAACCGGAGAGGCCCTTCTTCAGGGACTTATGGGCGCTGCTGTTACTGTGAGTAATTCCAGGCCCAGGATTTTCCACAGCCTTTGCTCAGAAACAGTTTTTCCCTCAAGAATATTTCTGCTGTTACAGAATGGAAAAATGCAGCAAAGTATCATGGTTTACTTTAAAAGGGGGTATGGGTGGGATAGGTGAGCTGCCCTAAATGATGGCTTTTCCCGACATAATTCCTAGGGCTGAGTAGTTTTGGCAGAATGTAGTTCATCTCAGAACAAACTTTGCAGAAACAGATACAAAGCCAGTTGATTTAAAGGAAGAAACGTTCACTTCCTTTAATGGGATTAGGTTACTTAATAGCAGAATGCAGGAAGGGTCTTTAATTCCATCCTAATGTTTTATTAAATCCTTTAGCCAGTTCGCTCAAGTAGTCCAGGAGTTTGCTATTTGCAGTTTATTCTTGGCATGGCATTTTGATCTAGTGGTTAAGGCATCAGTCTGGAAACCAGTAGACTGAGTTCTAGTCCTGCCTTACACATGAATGCTGGCTGGGTGACTGGGTCAATCACCAGGAGACGGTGAATTCTAGTCTCACCTTAAGGATGAAAGCTGGTTGAGTGACTTTGAGCTAATCACTAAGAGACAGTGAGTTATAGTCCCGTCTTAGGCATAAAAGCTGGCTGGGTGACTTTGGGTCAGTCACCAGGAGACGGTAAGTTCTAGTCCCCCCTTAGGCACGAAAACTGGCACATATTTGACATCAAATATTATGTTCCTGTTTTCCAAAGCAAGTATCAGTCCCAAAGCAACTGTCAGGTGTTTGGCAGCTCCCTTAGCATCCCCTTTGAACTGGGATTCCAGACCTAGTTTTGACAAAGAGATGGTTTTAAGCAGTGTTGCTTGGATCAACATTCAAGAAGCCCTGTTTAAAAATCACTGCTTGGGAAGATCCCTGTCACGAAATGACTTAGCAGTAATCCTATTTTGCATGCTTGCAGCTTCTAACTTTCTCATGGTCTCCCCCACTGTATATTTAAAAAAAAAAAACGTTTTATTGTTTTTGTATCTGACAGTTCAAGAATCTCAGCGGCCTCAATCAGCGTCGATGAAGCAATTAGCCATTAGTTAGGAGCATTTGAGCATCTCTTCTGAGACTAGCGAAGAAACGGTGTCCTGAAAATCTCGTCACAAGATTGCGAAACTGTCGCTTATTCTGTACCACCGTTAAAACGAACACACCCGTTCATTTTACATCATGTCTGATGTAAACCATCTTGGCTTTTTTTGAGTGGGGAGCATGTGGAATCACTGACCACCCTGAAGCTCAATTTGACCAACGGCAACCTAAAAAAATTAAATTCTGTTTTTAACCAAAAACGGGTTTAGTTTGAAAAAAAAAAAATGACAGAAAGGTGATAGAAGTATTTGAGGTTCAAAATTCTTTTAGAACACCCCTCTTTTCATTTTCTCCACCTGGACATCTTGGTGAGTCTTAGCCATAAACAGACTTACATTGTATTTGTGGAATTGTCTAAATTATCTACCAGCACCAATGGCAGCATTTCTCAGTTTAAAACCTGTTTCTTGACAGTGTATTTATGGCACTCTTGTGAATATATATTTTCCTGTACATTTGGACACGTTTGTATGTTCATTAAAAATAGTGAGCATTTTTCTGTGTTACTGTTTACTGTTCCTGTAGAACAACACCACAAGAGGTGTGCAGGAATATATAGGTCCTTGCAGAGAAGTGAAGTAGTCCTCGACTTACAACAGTTCATTTATTGTCCGTTCAAAGTTACGGCACAGAAAAAAGTGACTTATGACCGTTTTTCACACTTACGACCATTCCAGCATTCCTATGGTCACTTGGTCAAAATCCTCACGCTTGGCCACTGGCTCATATTTATGATAGTTGCAGAATCCTGGGATGAAGGGATGCACTTTTGCAACCTTCTGATAAGCAAAGACCGTGGGGAATCCGGGGTTCACTTAATAACGCTGTTAGTAACTTATCAACTGCAGTGATTCACTTAACAACTGCGGCAAGAAGGGTCATAAAATGGGGCAAAACTCCCTTAAATGCTTCACATTGCAATATAACTTTTGGGCTCAATTGTGGTGGTAACTTGAGGGCTTCCTGAATTCTTGAAATACAAACATTTCCACCAGTGGCCATTTCAGGTTAGTTTGATTCACAGATCTTTGATTAAATGGCTTCCTGGAAAAATGAACAGTCCCCCTTCAATTCTGTTTAACGAAAGTATTTGTCTATGGAGAGAGATCCTGTGGAGATTCTCAATCATCCAGGTCGTGGTTGTCCCAGAGGTGCTTTTTCCAAAAGGCGACTTGACTTTCAGTGGTATTTTCTTTGAAAACACTGTGGATCTGCTTGGATGAGAAGTGAAATGTTTTCAAACAAAACACCTAGAAAGTCAGTCGTCTTTTGGAAAAAGCATCTTTGGGACAACAATGACCTGGATGATTGAAAATCTCCATCGACATTTAGAGAAGGTAGTTTACACAGAATTGGTTAATCAGAGTAATTTCCCGGATTCCGTTCAATTTCAGCCCAACTGTACCTCAATCACTTTTCAATTGAATTCCTGTGTTTCTTGAGCGTTGGATCTCAGCTTGCAACAGAACGGTTATTGTTCAGACCAAGTCTTTAAATATTGGGTTTTTGTGGGACTGAAAAGGTTAAATCCTGGATGTGGAAGAATCTTCCATGGGAATCACTGGGAACGTGGGAAGGCTGATAAATCTTTGATTTTCCTCTAGAAAAATCCTCACAATTATTCCTGGGCTTCTGTGTCCATTAGAAATGTAATTAAGCTTACTCCAGAATAAATGTAATTCATCTTACTGCACAATAGGGTTTCTCAATAAGTACTACATAAAATCCAGCTCTGCATTTCTGCTCTTTTTACTAAATGGATTTGAGCCAGGATAAAGGAACCCCGATTGTTTAAAAATTGCCAAGCATTTCTGGTTCTGGCTTGTAATTCAAATAAGCTTCAGTTTGCTTACATGGTGAAGAATTTTAGAACAGATGAAAAATGCCTGTGTCCATAATTATTCAAAAGGTTGTTTGGGCCCTAAGGTGATTGCTTTTTTACACGAAGAATTCAACCTTACAATATTAAGTGGATAAAGGTAAACATGCTAGTGTTTAATAGGATGATTTATGGCTCATTTTACTTTGGGGAATATTTTGAAGAATGTGAGTTGCTGTATTGGCAATGTTGTTAGCTTTCAAAAACGGATTTTCCAAGTTCCTTTACCCGTATCATAAATTGAGGGCAATTTTGTGAGTTTTTGTTTTGACTGGTTGGGTTTTCAGTCTGTACAGAACAGAATTAACAGTTGGAAGGGACCTTGGAGGTCTTCTAGTCCAACCCCCTGCTCAAGCAGGAAACCTTGTAACATTTCAGAGAAGCGTGTGTCCAGTCTCTTCTTAGAAATGAAAACTTCTGAAGGCAAGCCATTCCACTGGTTAATTATCTCAAATTTATCCTTAAGTTCTAGGTTGCTTCTCTCCTGGATTAGTTTCCACCCATTGCTTCTTGTCCTTTCCTCAGGTGCTTTGGAAAAGAGCTTGACTCCCTCTTCTTTGCAGCAGCCCCTGAGATACTAGAAGACTGATATCACATCACCCCAGTCCTTCATTTCATTAAACTAGCCAAGCCCAGTTCCAGCAACCGTTCTTCGTACGTTTTAGCCTCCAGTCTCCTAATCATCTTTGTTGCGCTTCTCTGCACTCTTTCTGGAGTTTCAGCCACTTATTATTTTGATCAAGAAATAGTCAGATGGGAACAGCCATAACAGCCATAATTTCACTTAGATCTTCATAGTGCTTTACAGCTCCTCTTAAATGGTTTGCAGAATCAGCATATTGACGCCAACAATCTGGGTCCTCCTTTTACTGATCTTGGAAGGATGGAGGGCTGAGTCAACCTTGAGCTGGTGAAGATTGAATTCTTGGCAGTCAGCAGAATTAGCCTGCAATGCTGCATTTTAACCACTGTGCCACCGTAGCTCATGACTATTGATTGAGCAATTCCATTAAAAAAAAAAAAAAAAAACACACACACACACACCGAAAGCAACCAAAACATTGTTTTTTGGCAAAGCCAACCTGTGCCTCAAATAACCCCAGCTCAGCTTTGTCTCAGTTTTTCTCTTAAGCATCTGTTTCACCTTTTGTGCCAACTTGATGGCTGTATTGCACACTTAGCACTCCCTGGCTGAAAAATGTTTCCTCTTAAGTACTGACAAATTGCTAATCTGGATTAAGTGCCTTGCCCTTCTCACTGGCAGGGCGTAAAATAGATGCTGGAGGTTGATCCTCCCCATCACCAGATGTTCTCTTTTGCTGGAAAGACGACTGGCCACCCCTCTTCAATGGAGAAAAGCCAAGAGACATGGCCCTTCACATCAAGTCTCCATAGCCTTGATGGAATGGCCAGTGGGGCACTGTGGTGGAATGTAGTCTGGATTCCCAGGAGGGAGGGGCTGCTTTCTAGATGGCAGTGATGGTTAGATAATTTGCTTAGGAGGAAGAAGGTTAAAGTAGCTCCTCTCTAGCTTTTCCCAGAGTAGATATGTAATTCTGCAAATAGTTGCTGCACTCTGGCAAGATCCTGTCTATAGGTGAGGAACAATAAAGGAAGCCACTTTTAAGTAACTCCCATGTGTGGTTTCTTGTTCTTGAGACCTGACAGGAGGGATGCTGTGGTGTGTACCTTGGCAACATCTGGATGGTCATTTGTTCCCCCTCCCTTGCTAGTCCAGTATTTGTCAATCTTAGCAGCTTTCAGATGCGTAGATTCAAACACTGGTCAACCCCATGCTGGCTGGGGAATTCTGGGAGTTGAAGTCTGCACTTCTTAAAACTTGGCGAAGGTTCAGAGCAGAAAACATTTGAAACCAGGAGCATTGCAAAGATCAATCCCTGCCCACCTCCAGCCTTGAACCCCAGGCTCCAAATCTGCACCCACAATTCTGTTGTGTTTTGAGACCCCTTCCGTGCCTCCCCCGCTTCACGAAAGAAATTGTTAAGAGGCAACTCTGAAGCAGTGGTGAGGCTGTGGCTAATTTAATCTTAGGCTCAGGATTGTGTTTCTGTTTTTTGCAGATGGCCTTGGGAAGAAGAACAAAGGGATTCTGGGGAAAATCATTAGTTACAAAACATTTGGGTGCTTTTCGCAGTCCGTGGTCTCGTTTCCCTCCCCCCTCCCCCAATACACTGGCGTTAAAATAGACTTCAACTGGACTTGGGAGCTGAGCTAGAACATCAGCTGATCCTCTCAGTTCATTCCCACGGTTTTCTCTCTCCTGTCTTGGAAACATCTCCCTTCTCTCAACACACAGGATCCAAAACATGGTTATTGACACATACAGAAAGCACAAGAGAGGGAACAAATATCTCCAGCAATGATTGAGAGGAAAAAAATAAGGAACAAGTAAAGAACACAAAAACAAACACTACCAATGGTACGACTATAAAAAGATAGCCCTTCTAAAAGTTATTCAATAAATAGTAAAACTAGAAAAACCAATTGCTTTTTGTTTAAAAAAAGTTCAGCATAGGAAATCCAGGTGCTCCATGGAAGCATTTCCCCCCCAAGATGGCCCTTCCTAAGCTGGTAGCCTCCGAATCTCCCAGGATATCCAAATCACATCAGGTAACAGATCATCAGAGTTGGAAGGGACCTTATAGATCATCTAGTCCAACCCCTGCACAAGCAAGAGACCCTACACCATTCCTGACAGATGGCAGTCCAATCTCTTCTTGAAAGTCCCAAGTGATGGCACTCCCACAACTTCCGAGGGAAACTTCTGTTCCATGATCCCTTGGCAGTACGGCGCAGCGATTATGGGATTTGGAGTACATCCAGAGGTCACCAGCTTGAAGAAGACTGCCTTGACTAACTGTACTGGGAAAGGAGAGAGGGAGGTGGGATGTGGGGAGAAGATGGGGAGCCTTTTTGAAGAAGGAAAGTAGAGAGGTTCCTTCAACAGAGTCCTTCACAGCCCTGGAAGACCCTTCCTCCACTGTGCTTCTGCCTGAAGGCCAAGCCATGGTCAAGGTGCCAGGCTAAAAGTGGACAACCTTTTCAACTGTCCAAGAAGAGGAGAAGAAGCCGGGAACTGAAATAGGGGGGAACCTTCTGGAAGCAGTTGGGACTGACCAGTGGTCCCACAGCTTGTTCGGCTTCGAGGACAGAGAAAGGAAGACGTGGTCAGCCACTGACCCCTGCCAGAAGCTTGGCCAGGCCTTGGCGGTTGTTTGTTGGGGGTGGATGGGTAGAGGTAGGAGATAGACTTGAGGAGGGGCAAAACGTTCCAACTGGAATGTAAAAGAAATCTTCCAACAACCCAATGAAGCCATCTCAAGCCGCTTCCCCTTTTGCCATCACCGGCGTCTGCATTGTGCTGAGGCAATGGTTGGCATGAACCACGGTTGGCTGAGTAAGCCACATGGGACTGAGTGTGTACCTGCTAAGCTATAAACCCCGCTTGGCAAACCACAGTGGCTGGGTTCGCCCCACATGCTGAGCCCCAATCAAAGGAGGCCTGTGGCGAAACCCAGTCAGTATCTCCTCCCTTCGGGAACAGCGGGGGTCTGCGCCCTTGTGCAAACAGACCTCCAATAGAGCCCCCGTGTTCGAAAAGGAAGGCCATCCAGCCCACCCCTCGCAGCTCACAATCTGTCCCCAAATAGCCCTAAGTAGAGCCAGCTTCTGGGCACAGCAAACAGAACCAAGGCTTCAAGCCCCCCCAATCCCACTCTTGTCCTGAGCTGGCAGCCCCACGGAGAGAGCACAGCCAGAAAGGAACTTGTGCTACCGTTACTGAGGGGGGAGAGAAAGCTGGCTTCTCCAGGGAAGGCCAAAGCCTCGGTGTTGGGGAAGCACTGGGGAGCAAGCCACGTTTCCGAGGAGGGCAGGCAGAAGTCCCCAAGGATTGGAGGTGTCTTTTGTTGCTCCGCTCTCCCCTGCAGGGTCGCTGTGCCGAAAAAAACAGGTTTCTTTGGGGGATTCCCAAAGACCTGGTTGGGGTCTGCAGCATGGATTGGCAGAAGGAATGAGGCTGTTTAGGAAAACCTGGGCTGGCAGCCCCTCTTCCAGCCCCACAACCCTTCGGGGCCCATCCTTCGGAAGAAGACGGCAGCCCAGGCCCTGTCCAAGGTGCTGTCCACCCTCCCCCCATGTGAGAAAGGAAGACAAACACACACACACACACACACACACCCTCCCTGGGGCTGAGCCCTCCCTCCGACGGTCTAAAATATTCTGGCCTTGATGGCCAAGAGATGTGCCTTCAGGGGAGATTCCCCCCCCTCAACTCACTCTTGGATATATAGGATATGCATAAACAATACGATATATTGAAAATAGTTGTAATAATATATAGTTCGTCCTTTGCAGAAGATCTGGATGCCTGTTGACAATCCTGGGCCAAGCCAGGCTCATTGTCCACAGCTCCTGGGCCTCGAACTCTTTCCCTGCAACAAAATGTCACCCCATGGGCCTTTCGTGGAAGAGCAGGAGCAGGTGGGTGGAAAAAATTTCCTCAGTTCCTTGGCACCCCAACAGTTTTCCTCGCTCGGTATTGAGCGGCCTCATTGGGTAGCTGAGGTGGGGTCTTTGCCGTCGCTTTTCCCAGTCTTGGAAGAGTTTGGCTTCAGTAAGATTAGGCGGTTCAGGAGGTCAGTCTCTGAGCTGGCCTGGGGACCAGAGTAGGTGTCACCTGTGGGCAGAAAGAGAGATTACAGGTAATCAGAGTTGGAAGGGATCTTGTAGGTCATCTAGTCCAACCCTGCACCCAAGCAGGAGACCCTACGCCATTTCTGACAGAGGGCAGTCCAGTCTCTTCTTGAAAGCTTCCAGGGATGAAGCTCCCACAACTTTCGAGGGCAAGCTAAATATACTAATATGGAATATACTAAGGACTGTACCCGATTGCTTACGTCCTTGAGGTGTGTTGACCCTATTCTACATTTTGTTTTTGGCTTCGGTTGAAAAGTCAAGCCTCTGTCATTGGAACAGTTCCTGTTTGAAGGCTGAAGTTGCAATCTATAGAGGTTATGATGAAAAAATAATATAGGGGCCCTACTGATGACTGTGACTTAAGTTATATAGAAATGTGGCCTCTATAACCCCAACATCTATTTACAAAGGTTGGTTTCTTCTCTGGGTAGGTTTTGAGTCAGCTCCCAGCTCAAAAGGGGGAAAATAAACTTGCTTTGGGGGCACTTTCCCACAACATATTTTTAACAAATTAACAGAATTTGAAGGGACCTTGTAGGTCATCCAGTCCAACCCCCCACCCAAGCAGGAGACCCTACACTTTTTCTGACAGATGGCAGTCCTGTCTCCTCTTGAAAGTTTGGAGTGACGAAACTCCCACAACTTCCAAAGGCAACTTCTGTTCCATGGGTTGATTGTTCTCACCGTCAGAAAATTCCTCCTTATGTCCAGGTTGAATCTCTCCTTGTTCAGTTTCCATCCATTGTCTGGCCTTTGGGTGACTTGGAAAATAGCTTGACCCCCTTCCTCCTCTCTGTGGCAGCCCCTCAAATACTGGAAGATGCTATCATGTCTCCCCTGGTCCTTCTCTTCACTAAACCTTTTCATTAGACTAGAGATTTTGTCTGGTTCAAGAGCCAAGTTCTTTCGTATCCGAGGCACCTACCAATTATGGACCTATAACATTCAACACTGAGCAAACAAAGTAGGTATAAAACAGGCCATATGCTGTATGCAAAGGTAAAAAGGATACAGATAAAATAGGATCATTAAAATGACAGGAAGTCTTTGGCTTACCACAGTTCATGTAGTGACCGTTCAAAGTTACAACGGCACTAAACAAAGTGACTTATGTCCATTTTTCACACTTACAACCTCTATAACATCCCTATGGTCACATGGTCAAAATTCAAATGCTTGGCAAGTGGCTCATATTTATGACCGTTGCAGTGTCCTGGGGTCTTCTGACAAGCAAAGTCAATGGCGAAAGCCAGATTCACTTAATAACTGGGTTACTAACTTATCCCTGCAGTGTTTCACTTAACAACTGAGGCAAGAAAGGTCATAAAATGGGGCAAAATTCACTTAACAAATGTCTCACTTAAAAGCAGAAATGTTAGGTTCAATTGTGATTGTAAGTCAAGGACTACCTGCAGATGACATTTGCCCAGGATTTGGCCATGTCAACTCATTTCCCCTGGCCACCATGAGGTCTGCCTCCATGCATATTGAAGGACCTTCTGTGGGCACTCCATCACTGGAGGTTTTTAAGAAGAGACTGGACAGTCACTTGTCTGAGATGGTAGCGGTTCTTCTGCTTGAGCAGGGGGCTGGACTAGAAGACCTCTAAAATCCCATCCAGGTCTATTCTGTTCTAGCATTCTGACATCGTATGCACTGCAGTATATGTGAGATGGTTTGTTCTCCACATCCACACCGAGAATCTTCTACAGGGAAGTCGCCTTTTCTTAGATGGTCCTTTGATCTTAAAGTAACTACGAAGAAGTTGCTCCCAGTTTATATAGTCCTTGACTTAAAACCATTTGTTTAATGACCATACATAGTTATATCAGGACTGAAAAATGACTTATGACTGGTTCTCACGCTTATGACCATTGCAGAATCCCCATAGTCAAGTGATGAAAATTTGGGCACTTGGACAACTGATAGGTTGTTAAAGAGAAGTCCTTCTTGGAAACGAAGGAGAAATTTCCTCAGAGTGAGAACTATTAATCAGTGGAACGAGTTCCTTCAGAAGTTGTGGGTGCTTGTAGCTCGCACCCCCTTTTCCCCACTGATTTTCCTTCCCTTCATCTCTTATTTTATTTTCTGTTCTTTGTATTTTATATAATAAAAGGAATAAAATTTGAAAAATAGAAGTTGTGAGGGCCCTCCATCCCTGGAGGTCTTCAAGAAGAGACTGGGCAGCCATTTGTCTGGGATGGAATAAGGCCTTTTGTTTGGGGCAAGGAGTGGGACTAGAAGACCTCCGACGATTCTGTGCTCTGCGTATGGATGACTGTTGTAGCATGCCAGGGTCATGGGATTGCCACTTGTGACCTTTGAGACAGGCTTCCAGGATGGTCAATGGGGAAAGCCAGATTCGACAGCACAATTTGCTTCCCTGTGACAAAAACAAGTTATAAAATTTGGGCATGATTCACTTAGCAGCTGCCTTGCTTTGCAGCAGAAATTCTGGTTCCAATTGTGACCACAAGGTGAAGACTATCTGTACCTCTTTCTGAAAGAAAAAAAAAAGATTGCACCCAAAGCGGCTGATAGCAATGAGAACTAAATGGAATCTCCAACCCAGGTGTCCAATGTGAGGTCATAACAAATGGCGCCCATGATGATGTAATCAATATGAGTCTATAAAGAAGCGAGCGAAGTCAAGATATATTGCCTTTTGGGTGTGTGAATTGCACGTGTGGCACACATTAAAAAAGGGTGGGATTCTGATTGCATGAATGCGGCCGCCATCTTGAGGGTTTTTTATTAAACCCTGCAGACATATTTGACCCAAATCCAGAATGTTCTACTGCTTACAATCAGGTTTGGGAAACTGAAGATGGGGAGAAGATTTTTCTCTCCAGATGCCGTTTAGAAGCTTCCCATTATTCATCTGCCTATCTGTTTTTGGAAAGTTGAATGCTGGAATAGACAAATCATTGAACAGATTTCAGCAATCGCTTCTGTTCTTGAAGGCGCAGGAAGGATGTCATCAGTGGCTCTCTTGCAAGCAGATTTATCCCACTCTGCCAATATTGGAAGAGAGGAAATTGAGTCCTAGGGTAAGCTGTCCTCTGCAGAGGAATCAAGAACTCCAGGGACCATCAGTCCATCTCTAGCAAGGGAAGGGCCTCTTGAAGAATGTGGAGCAGAGAATTCCAACATTACTCAGCCTCCAGAAGCACAAAGGCTTAATGATACAAAAGGAGAGAGCTGAAATGCAGAAAAACAGAATAGCATAGCATAAAATAGAATGGAGTGGAGTGGCATGGAACTAAATAGAGGGAAGATAGATTCCAAGGAAGAACCCAAAAGAACTTTGTCTGTTCATGACATCTGCTTAAAAGCAGCTCTTCTGAACTGCCACATTAGCAATTCCAGTACTCGATTGATTTTATTTGAGCTCTGAAGCAGGATTGGGACCAGTTAGAATGGCAAATAAATAGCCCCACAGCTGGTGGAGAAGTAGAAAAAACATCCACCAAGAAGATGCCAACTATGTAGAAAAATAATACGGGAAATAATACGGAGAAGGATCACGTCAACAAGACTGGAAACTCAACTCAAAAGTGTCCTTGCATTTTTCCTGTTTTGTTAATTTTTTTCAGAGTTCACAAACATACAGCTACCTCTCCTCTCCAAGAGAATCTCAAATGCCCCTTGCAAGGAAGCTCTTCGGGTCTTGATAAGAGTTATCTGCTTCTGCCATGAGGCCTGTTGCTTCAGCCTCACCCCTGCCAAGAAATCTCCAAAAGGATATTCCAGTTCTTAAAAGAAATGGATTGTCTACTTCTGTTTCAGAATTGGAGCCGATCCTGGATGGAACCTAAGCCTTTGGTTTGGATCAGACCACTGCTTAAACAATGCTGTTTAACATTCGTGAACCTTTTGGTTCCTCACTCCGATTCTGGGGAGCTGTTGTTAGACTATGGACTTCTACAATACTGTGCTGGTTTCCTTTTCAGATGCAGAAGCTGCAAGCTTTGCTTTACAATTTTTTTTAAGTCTTTGGAAGGTCGCCTTTCAATCCCTGTGGCAAACAAGGCTCAACAAGCAGAATGTGCCAAGTTCTCCAGATCTTCCTCTTGTGTGTTGTTTTGACATATTTACGGTGACCGGTTCAGGTTCAAAGATTAATGGGCAGGTTTGACTAGATCCAGGTTGAAAGGTTAAAAGGCAGGTTTAACTAGGGCAGTGAGGTTAATGAAGCACCATGAAATTCTTGGAAGTTCCTAGGCAAACCTATCTCTCCCGGATCTAAATATGCATAAGAATATATCCCACCTTTCAGAACTCTTTTAAGTAGAAATAAATTAGGCGTTTATATTAGGTCTCAAGCAGATGAAAGCACCTGCTCAGCTTTCCCTGAATTGGATTGGTCCTACTCAAGGTGAACATGGGACATCTCAGAAGTGGAAGTGAGACTGGAGACTTGAAAGAAGTCCCAGAAGAGGCTAAAGGCAAATGGCTTCTGCACTGTAGCCAAGAAGAATATCTGGATGTCCATGAAATCACCAAGCAGCTCAAATTCAAGGAAGCTTCAGAGTTTAGAAATATAGAAACATAGAAAACTAATAGCAGGGGAGGAAAAAAACCAGCGGTCCATTAAGTCTGCCCTTTGAGTTTACTTGTTTTTTTTAATTACTTAATTGATTATTTTTAATTATTATTTTTATATTTTATTGATTTTTATTTTATTTCACTTTTCATTTCTGTCAGAGAGCAGGGCATGTAACCCAAGCAACTTTAAACTTGGTGATTGATGACTGACCCACTGCCTCTGTTGAAAGTTGGTTCCAAGCTACCTCTTTCTGTGAAATAATACTTTTTATTATTACTTTTGAACTTCTCTTCTTAAGTTTAAGGTTATTTGTTTATTTATTCTGCAAAATTTATATTGCCATCTCCTCACCCGTGGCAACTCAAGGCAGCTTACGCCCCCTAATTTAATGTAATTGAATAATCCAATTTAATAATTTAAATTATACGTCAAACTGATGGTTCCTACTGCTGTTGTGAATTCTTTTATAACTGCTTTATTATGGCCACTATTAACTATTGTCCTATATCGGCAACCTTGGATTCTTTGCTCTTACATTTGAATATTATAAATATCTACATAATTCCCCTTGGGAGCTTTAGTGAAGCCATCAGAAAGAACTTCACAAATTCTTACAACAGAGGAATCGATCGCCAAGATAGAGAATGACTCTGAATGAAGGAGCATTTCAAATAAATGAATTCACTGGACAGGATCCAGACACAATGGAGCTTTGCTTTCTTAGCTCCAGAGACAAAATGGAAAGATGCTCTCTGGAAATCAATAGTGTTTAAAAGTGCCTAACTCTATTTGGACTGAGCCCCTGTACATCAATATGCGGATGGAACACAGCCTGCTGAATGATTGACTTCAGAATATCATCTCAATGTTGCTTTAAATTAGAGCTGTCCTGTCAGCTTGCTTATATTTAGCAGTGTACAATCCAGAAAAAGCGTTTCACGTTCAAAAGGATGCAAGAGCAGTCAAAGAACAGAACACCAGAGACGGAAGGGATTTTGGAGATCTTCTAGTCCAACACGCTACGTGAGCAGGAGGCTCGATACATTTTCAGTCAAGTGGCTGTCCAGTCTCTTCTTATAAACCTCCAGCAATGAAGGGCCCATGATTTCTGGTGGCAAGCTGTTCCACTGGTTAATCGTCTTTACTGTTACCATCCCTTGTTTCTTTTCTTGCCTTCTTGTGTTTTGGAGCATCATTTGACCCCCTCCTTTGTGGCAGCCCCTCAAATATTGGAAGACTGCTCACATGTTACCCTTCGTCCTTCTTTTCACTAGACTAGACATACCTAATTCCTGCAATGGTTCTTCATATGTTTTAGCCTCGAGGACCCTAATCATCTTTGTTGCTCCTCTCTGCACTCTTTCTGTAGATTCTCAATACCTAGTTTGTATCACAGTGACCAGAACTGAATACAATACTCCAAGTGGGGCCTCACCAATGCAGTAGAAAGTGTGTCATGCCACTGTTGGAGTCTGACTCCGAGGGAGAGGAGGAACAGCCGACAGGGAGTGGAAGTGTGCAGGGGTGGTGATTTACAATTTGCATGCGCATGTGCACCTGACGTGCGCTGTGCTTGCATGTGAATCATCATCAGCTTCCTGCCTGGAGAGCTGAGCAGCACTGTGCGCGGGTGAACAGCGGTTGTAAAAGCACTTTTTTCCTGCTTTTTCAACCGCAGCTGTGCCACGCAAAGCAGCTGAGGTTAAAAACGCAGGAAATAAAGGTCAGGTAAGAGCCCGGGTGGGTGTGTGGACCGAAACAGCAGCAGACATAGAACTGGTTCTATGTCTGCTGCTCTTCAGAGCTACCGGTTCTACAGAGCCGAACAGAACCGGTAGAATCCAACCCCTGGAACCCATCCCCTCTTTATCCTAGGGCATGCAGGGAGGAGCGGATAAGGGAGAAATGTGAAGGGTGTGGTCTATGGGGGAGGAAAGGGCCCTGATCCTCTTCATGGGCTGCAGCTGTGAGGACTGCTTAAAAGGACAAACTGCGCATGACCCAGTGCTGGAAACAAAGCGTGAAATAATTCTAGTCTTTCAGTTCTTATCTGAGTTTGGTGTCCTTCCCAGTGTGTGTATTTTGATATCTGTGGACATCTTCAAGCCCTTATCCTGCCTTGTCTCAGTAATTGCTTCAGTGTGGTTTGTGTTGTTTTTTCTATTTATAATTTATATGTATTTTGAGTCTGAACGGCATTTCTTCCTTTTCGCAACTGTTTGTGGGGGAGTTTTTTCTCCAGTCAATGATATTTGGACCTTTGAAGCCAAGTTGAAGGAATTAAAGGGACTTCACCCGTTTTTGTGACTTTGTTGCTTTTGTATCCCACCCTGGGTCATCACAAAGTATTACTATCACTTCACATGATCTTGACACTATCCTCATTGAATGGAAGAAGATGGGCACTCACCCCCATAGCTGGAAGACTCGGCGATGTTCTGTGAGCCGGTGATATGATGCCAGTAAGCACTGCGTGGCAGCATGGTGGTAGGAGTGCAAGGATAGGAATAATGCTCTGTCCCCTTGTTCAACAACTGGAAAAGTAGAAAGAGGTGAGGAGGTGAGCTTCCAAAATCTGAATTGTTTTAAGGTTTTTTTTAAAAAAACTGGCTTTATTTTTTTCAATGGGTCTTTAAATTTTTTATTGGAATAGATTTTTCTGAGCTGTAAGATGCCCTGAATCATTGACTGAGATGGACAGCCATAGAAATTGAATGAATGAATGAATGGATGGATGGATGGATGGATGGATGAATGAATGAAAATGAAGGAAGGAAGGAATCTGCAGCATTCAACAAAAGGGCTCTGTACAATGGGGCAGAGAATCCATGTTAAAATACTTCAGAGTTCCCTTGAAGGAGTCTTATCTATTTCTGATGGTCTGCCAGAAAGGGGCCACTTTATTAATAGCAATCGTAATAGCACCTAGACTTATATACCATTTCACAGTGCTTTAGAGCCCTCTCTAAGTGGTTTACAGAGTCAGCATTATTGCCCCCAACAATCTGGATCCTCATTTTACCAAAGGATGGAAGGCTGAGTCAACCTTAATGACATGAACCAGTTTCTCAAGCTTCTCAAACTTGAAAACTTTAAACTACGTGGAGTTCAACTCCCAGAATTGGCTGGAGAGTTCTGGGAGTTGAAGTCCACATTGTTTAAAGTTGTTATGGTTAAGAAACATTCAGTTTCTTCTGGTCCCTGCTGGCTTTGGGAAGCTGGCACGTCGCAGGAGGTTTTTCCTTTAGAAAACTAATTTAATTTAATTAAAAAGTGGTCAAAACAGCTGTTTTTCCTTCATTCTCCAACCATATCCAGCAGCCAAAAGGCTGCATGCTCTGTTGGCACCTTTGATATGGATGGACGCCAACTCCCAGAATTCCCTAGCAAGCTAGGAGCTCACCCATCTTAAAGTTGCTGAACAACAAGTTTTATGTTTTTAACATTTGAAAACTTAATAAAATTTATTTTAAAAAAAAGTCTACAGAAGCTGCATTGATGCCATCCCATGTGATCTCATGAAACGTCCCCCTTTCTCAATAACTGCATGGGTTTTTGGTTTTCATATTCCCCTTGGGAAAGCATCTGTCTAAAAAACAAAAGCAAGCATAATACCCTCTCACTTTGGATCAACAACCCCTCAAGCTGTGAGAGACAAGGGGAGATCAGACCAGGTGGGTGGACAATCCACCCGAAGAGCCAGAACAATCTCCATTTACAAAATCCTTATTTGATTTTTGATCTTCTTGCTTGCTACAATCGGTGTTTTGGAAACCTTTTCAAGGAATGTTACCCCCAAACAGTGTGGCTATAAAGAGATAAAGGCACCACTAATGTGGACAATCCTGATAAAAGACAGGGTTTCAGATAATGGCAGTGTTTGGTTTTTATAGTGCCTTAATCTAGGCTCAAGGGCTGTGCACAACTCCAAAATAATTCTGTTTTTTTTTTTTTTTTGCTCTGGGGTGGAGCTGAGGCACTTATCTCTCCCTTTAACTCCTGGTAACACTCAAGGCCAAACACGTCCTTTGCCCACTGTAGTGACATCATAACCACACCTCACTCCTTGGAGTCCACAAACAGGGTCCAAAACCACGATAAAAAAAAAAACCCTAAATAAAGTCAATCCAATGTAGTTACTTAATTTCTCCATTCCATATGACCATCTAATTCAGAGGTGGTCTTCAGCAGGTCCTGACCGGTTCTGGAGAGCCGGTAGCAGAAATTTTGAGGAATTTGGAGAACCAACCAATCCCACCTCTGACTGGCCCCGCCGACCCCATCTCTTCTCTGACTCCCATTGAGTCCTAGCTGATCGGCTGGCTCTTCTTTGGTTGCCCTGCACAGGAGAACGGAGCTGGAAAGCAGGTTAATGGGGTGGGAAGGGAAGGGGGATTTTACAGTATCCTTCCCCTGTCACGCCCACCAAACCACACCCACATAACTGGTGGTAATTTTTTTTGAATCCCACCATTGATTCTAATTGCTGATGTTTGGCAGGTGAGTTAAGATAGTTATATCAATTAATGATGTTAGACCAGTTTTTCAACCGTGGCAATTTTAAGATGTGTGGACTTCAACTCTCAGCATGGCTGGCTGGGGAATTCTGGAAGTTGAAGTCCACCAGTTTAAATTTTCTAAGGTTACAAAATAATAGAGTGAGACAAATGACCCTTCGCATCTCTCCGATGCTTTAAAGAGGTTGAAATATGTTTGAATAGTAGTAGCTTGGGTTGGTAGCTGGGCTGTTGCGCTGAGTTTGGCAATTTGGTTGCAAAACGTTTTGTCACCATTCGAGGAGACATCGTCAGTGTGTTCTGAGTTGTGTTCGTCTGTCAGAACACTGGCCTTTAAATACCTTTTTGTGTGAGGTCTCAAGAATCAACTTCCTGCCAGCTCAGACTCCCCACCTCCCTTTTCCATTCCTCTTGTGAGCTGTAGGCAGGATTTATACAGCTCGGTTTTGCAAGAGATGGATGACTTCCCATCTCGAAAAAACAACCTTCTACCACTTTCCAAATTCCCCAAACCAGCAGGGAACAGAAAAAACTCAGTGTTTCTTAAGCTGGTGGTGAAATGCAACCGGTTTGGCCTGGTTCACCTGAACCGGTAGTAAAAAATAAAGCTCCAACGATCAGCTGAATGAAGAAAGAAGAGAAAAGTGCAGGATCCCCTTAGCTGATTGGCACAGCACAGCCTCAGCTAGTGTTTGGAAAGCTGCATCGGCCTGCGTTAGGTGCACACACGCGAAGCGCACGATCACCAAACCGGTAGGGAAACTGGTAGAATCCCACCACCCTGGTGGACCTCAACACCCAGAATTGCTGGCTGGGGAATTCTAGATGTTGAATGCCACATAGTTTAAAATTGCTAGGGAGCTGAAGTCCACATAGTTTAAAGCTCCCAAGTTTGAGAAACTCAAGCAACTGATCTAACATCATTAATGGATCCCAAGGTGCTTGGAAGATGCCCAACAAACAGATGACTCAGAAGCCCCAAAATATCAGCCTTCCCCTCCACCGTCAGGAATGGACACTGACTCTCACGTTCTTCTCCATCTCCATCAGGACGCGCTTGTGCTGCTCGGCAATGGCTAAGGTGGCGCTGTGCACTCTCTGATAGATCTCTTCGCCCTCCTGGGTCTGGAAGGTGTACAGCCCTTCCCCTGCATCACACATCCTGCTAAGCAACAAGAAATATCCAGAGGTCAAGGCGGAGATTGCAGCAAAAGGGGCCTGTTCTTCTCCCTCTGGAGACATGGACTCATGGGCAGCTTGTCAGGGTATATTCATGAACTGGAACAGAGCATGGAAACAAGGTCAGCCAATGAATAGGCATAGCAACTGAATCAGCCAATGAGGACAGTTTGGAAACTGAAACTAGAAGTAGCCTAGGCGTTGCTCTACATTAAGCTCTGCAGCTCTGTTAGATCTTAGACTGTCTACTATTGACCTCCCCCCTTTCCTAAGAGGTCTGTGGGGGGCGTGCATAAGCGCACCAACGTGCCTACCGTCCCTGTCCTATTGTTTCTTTTCTTTTTTTTATATGTATCCATGTATTCATAACTATGTTCTTACTTATTTTTTGATTTTATTTTTTATTTGTCAATTGCTTACAAGATAATAGGCATAAGTAAAAACATAGTTATGAATACATGGATCCATATAAGAAATATATAAGTTCTGACGATCAGCTGAATGAAGAAAAAAGAGAAAAGTGCAGGATCCTCTTAGCTGATTGGCTGATTGGTGATTTTGGTGATTCCCACCACCGTGGTGGACCTCAACTCCCACAATTGCTGGCTGGGGAATTCTGGATGTTCAATGCCACATAGTTTAAAATTGCTAGGGAGCTGAAGTCGACATAGTTTAAAGCTCCCAAGTTTGAGAAACTCAAGAAACTGATCTAACATCATTAATTGATCCCAAGGTGTTATAGATAGATAGATAGATAGATAGGTAGATAGGTAGGTAGATGGATGATAGATAGATAGATAGATAGATAGATAGATAGGTAGATAGATAGATGATAGATAGATAGATGATAGATAGATAGGTAGATAGATAGATGATAGATAGATAGATAGATAGATAGATAGATAGATAGATAGATAGATAGATAGATGATAGGTAGGTAGGTAGATAGATAGATAGATAGATAGATAGATAGATAGATAGATAGATGATAGATAGATAGATAGATAGGTAGATAGGTAGGTAGATGGATGATAGATAGATAGATAGATGATAGGTAGATAGATAGAGATAGATAGATGGATGATAGGTAGGTAGGTAGATAGATAGATGATAGATAGATAGATAGATAGATAGATAGATAGATAGATAGATGATAGATAGATAGATAGATAGATAGATAGATAGATAGATAGATAGATGATAGGTAGATAGATAGAGATAGATAGATGGATGATAGGTAGGTAGGTAGATAGATAGATGATAGATAGATAGATAGATAGATAGATGATAGGTAGGTAGGTAGATAGATGATAGATAGATAGATAGATAGATAGATAGATAGATAGATGATAGATAGATAGATAGATAGGTAGATAGATAGATAGATAGATAGATAGATAGATGATAGATAGATAGATAGATAGATAGATAGATGATAGGTAGGTAGGTAGGTAGACAGGTAGATAGGTAGGTAGATAGATAGATAGATAGATGATAGGTAGGTAGGTAGGTAGATGGAAGATAGATAGATAGATAGGTAGATAGATAGATGATAGGTAGGTAGGTAGGTAAATGGATGATAGATAGATAGATAGATAGATAGATAGATAGATAGATAGATGATAGGTAGGTAGGTAGGTAGATAGATAGATGGATGATAGATAGATAGATAGATAGATAGATAGATAGATAGATGATAGATGATAGATAGATAGATAGATGATAGATAGATAGATAGATAGATAGATAGATAGATAGATAGATAGATAGATAGATAGATAGATAGACAGACAGATAGAATGTTGTAGCAACGTTTCGGCAGAATCTCATCTGCCATCATCAGGCTTCTGTACAGTGTTCGTCTGTCCCCAAACTTGGCAACTTGAAGATTTGTGGGCTTCAACTCCCAGAATTAGAAGTCCACAAGTCTTAAAGTTGCCACTTGGAGACCTCTGTGTTAAACAGAGCCCAGATGTATCCTTTCCAAATCTGAAACCCTCCCAGAAGAGCAAAAGAGGAAAGGAATGGGACCTGCCTTTTCTTGGAGGGATTTTCTTTTTGCCTCTGGCAGGGGGGGTGGGGTGGGGGGAATTATTCCTTTGCTTTCTCTGCCAGCAAAACAGTTTTATTGTTAGAACAGAGTCCCACTGCCTCAGAGCAGGGCGTGATGATGCTGGAAAAACCCTCTAATCATGGTATTAAAAAAACCAGGCAGTCAGGGAAGGTCTGGAACAAAAGGGGAAGATCCTTTTTCTTGCCTTTGTAGATAGTAATTACCTCCTAGGTACAGAGAGGGGAAGTCTAAACTGGTGTTTCTTAACCTTGTTAATTTTAAGATATGGGGACCTCAACTCCCAGGTTTCAACTCCCAGAATCCTGGGAGTTGAAATCCACACATGTTAAAGTTGCCAAGGTTGAGAAATACTGGTCCAAAAACTTGCAAAAAAATAATAATAATAACACGACTGGCCTATAAAAGGAGAAAGCTGAAAGGTCCTGAAAACCGGGTTCTGGCTTCACAGGGATGAGACTGAAAGCCTTAAAAATTAAACCCAATGTTACAAAATTTCATTTAGAGACCATTTCAAAATTACAACAGCACTGAAAAAAACAGCCAGTTTTTCACCCTGACGATTGTTGTAGTATATCCCCATGGTCACGTGATCAAAATTCAGCCACTGGGCCATTGACTCGTATTTATGATGGTTGCAGTGTCATGGGGTCACATGATTCCCCTTGTAGACTTATAAAACATTCCTATGCCTGTTTTAGTAGTTTCCCTAAAAAAAAAAGGTGGGGAGAGGAAAGAAGTGGAAGTGCAGTGCAGCAGTTTGGAAGCAAAAGTACATTCCACACTTATCTTACAAAGATTGTAACTAAACTACTGAATCTTCTGCCCAGGAAAATCCTTAATTGGAGAACGTGATTGATGACATCCAGCCCATGAATGTGCTCAATTGGAGAATCCGGTTTATGAGACACCCAGGGGGGATGGGGGGAAACAGGGTCACAGGGGACTGTAAATTATGTATGCCAGAGTTGGCTTCACAGAGAGCAGTGCCAGTATGTTGCCTCTAATAAATCCTTTAAAGTTGGTTGAAGTTTGGCTCGAGAATCACGATTTCATTAGGGCGATTGCTGGAATCCTGACACACCTTTTGTGACTTGACAATAAAATCTATGGGGAAGCTGGATTCACTTAACAACGGTTTGACTACTTTAAACAACTGCAGCGATTCACTTGACAACAATGGCAAGAAAGATTGTAACATGGGAGCAAAACTCATTTAACAAATGTTTCACTTAGCAACAGAAATTTTGGGCTTTGATGCAAGCTGAGGATTGCCTGTACATTCTCTCTTTTGCGTAGCGAGATGTTTTCGTATCTAACTTTTGCTCAAAAGTAGGTTGCCCGTAACCACAAACAAGCTATCCTGGCCACCTATCCTGGCCATGGTTTCTGCTGTATCCAGGGTTCCATCCTGCCCCCAGTCCATGAATATCAGTAGAGAGCAAGGGAGAATGCAGAGGGCAAAGAATGAAGTGTGCTTTACAACACTGTGAAGAATTTGGCCTAGTAGTTAAGGCACCAGGTTAGAAGGCAAGAAGAGACAGTGAGCTCAAGTCCACCTTAGCTATGGAAGGCAGCTTGGTGACTTTGGACCAATCAGCAGGAGACAGTGAATTCTAGTCCTGCTTTAGGAATGAAAGCTGTGTTAGGAATATAAGTCACCTAATAGGTATTTGGGTTAGAAATATATAAACCAGGATAAACATTTTAAAACTGTATCTTTAAAAAAATACAAAACTGTAATTAGGTGTGGTTTCTCAAACGGCCATAAGATAGAGCCAGAAACCTGGGTTGTTTCAGTCTTAGTCTCAGAAGAGTGTGTGTCTGAGTGAGTATCTCTGTTTCCTTCTGTTGGAAAGTGTTGCCGTTTCTCCATTTTTCCTAATTGACTGCTATTTCTGGATTTAATGTAAGTCTGATACTGAACTGTTTTTTTGACACTGGACTTTGTTATTGAATTATCCCTGGATTGAAAAACTGACTGATTTACCTGTGAATGACTTTTGGACTGCTTATCTTGAACTTTTCTTAAACTGTCTGGAAGTAAAAACCTACATTTACTGTACAGTGTATCTGTGTGCTGTATGTGTATTATTCAAACACTACTCTCAAATACGTCTCCCTGTATGCCCTCATTCTCCTAACGGGGAATTATCTCAACAAGCTGGCTAAGTAATTTTGGGCCAATCACCAGGAGGCTGTGAATTCTAGTCCCATCCTAGGCATGGAATTTTCCACAGTTCCTTTATAGCAAGGGTCTTCAAACTTGGCACGTTTCAGACTTGTGGATTTCAACTCCCAGAACTCCTGAGCTAACATGACTGGAGGAGGAATTCTGGAAGTCCACAAGTCTTAAGGCTGTCAAGTTTGAAGACCCCTGCTTTATAGCCTTGTAAAATAGGCTTGAGCCACAAGAGGGATTGCTTCAAAAGCATCGACAGATCTTCTGTGTAGGACTTGGAAATCCATACTTTCATACACCCTGGAAGTACTTTACTTCACCCTGCATGCCAACACCTTCAAGACAACCTGCCTTCTGGACCAAAGGAAGAACTGCCACACAGGGGCCAATCCCCCTCCCCCATCCTCAGAGGATCCATCTGCAGACATACCGGCCAGCTTCAAAGGTGAACCGCGTGGCATCTCGTCCGTAGCGGCGCAGGGAACACAAAGGCCAGGAAACGAGCTTGATCCGGGGATTGTGCATGTCCCAGAGGTAAATGTTTTCATGGGTGATCTGCAACTTGCATTCGCCATAGATGTCCAGGTTGGGGCAGGGCAGGAGGAAGACGTTGAACCGGTCTGCAGAAGGAAATGCAAAAATGGCTCAGGACCTCCAAGGCTCCTCAATCTGTCTTCCACCCAACACTTGGCTTAGGCAACAGCGAAATCCTCCCGAGTCCTTTCGTTTCCCAGGCTCCAAGTGTAGGGCCCAAATGAACAGAGCAGAGCAGAGCAGAGCAGGACAGGACAAGAACAGGAACAGGAACCAGAACCAGAACCAGAACAAGAACAAGAACAAGAACAAGAACAAGAACAAGAACAAGAACAAGAACAAGAACAAGAACAAGAACAAGAACAAGAACAGAATAGAATAGAATAGAATAGAATAGAATATGGAATAGAATAGAATAGAATTCTTTATTGGCCAAGTGTGATTAGACACACAAGGAATTTGTCTTGGTGCAAATGCTCTCAGTGTACATCAAAGATAAGGTACATTCATCAAGAGTCAAGAATCATCAGGTCCAACACTTAATAATACTCATAGGGTACAATAAGCAATTGAATTATACTAAGAAACAGTCACACAATCAGGAGCCCTTGCTAGACTAGACTAGACTAGACTGGACTGGACTGGACTGGACTGGACGGGAGAGGAGGGGAGGGGAGGGAATGGAATGGAATGGAATAGAAGAGAATAGGGATGGGATGGGATATAATAAGGAATAGAATAAAATAAAATAAAAAAGAAAATATAGAACAGAACAGAATAACAGAATTAGAAGGGACCTTGGAGGTCTTCTAGTCCAACCCACCGCCTAAGCAGGAAACCCTATAGAATTTCAGACAAATGGTTGTCCAATCTCTTCTTAAAAACTTCCAGGGTTGGAGCATTCACAGCTTCTGGAGGCAAGTTGTTCCACCGGTTAATTGTTCTCACTGTCAGGAAATGTCTCCTTAGTTCTAAGTTGTTTCTCTCCTTGGTTAGTTTTCATCCGTTGCTTCTTGTCCTGCCTTCAGGTGCTTTGGAGAATAGCTGGACCCCTTTGTCTTTGGGGCAGCCCCTCAAATATTGGACCAGTGCTATCATGTCACCTCTAGTCCTTCTTTTCATTAAATTAGACCTGCCAGGTCCTGCAACCATTCTTCATATGTTTTAGCCTCCAGCCATCTTTGCTGTTCTTCTCTGCACTCTGTCTAGAGCAGGGGTCTCCAACCTTGGCTCCTGGAAGCCTGGCGGACTTCAACTCCCAGAATTCCACAGCCAGCTTTGCTGGCTGTGGAACTCTGGGAGTTGAAGTCCGCCAGGCTTCCAGGAGCCAAGGTTGGAGACCCCTGGTCTAGAGCCTAAACATCTTTTTTCCATCATGGGGACCAAACCTGGATGCAGTATTCCAGGTGTGGCCTTACCAAAGCATTATTACTTGTGCCTTAATTTTGATCCCTTTCACTTTGTCTGTTTTTTGTTGTTGTCTAGAATGGAAATCTTAGTTAAGGCCCATATCTTGTTTTATGCCCATGACTTGTCAATCATCACTGCCCAGGACAGTTTCCAAAATTCTTCTAACTGTTTTTCTTTAGCCTTTTAAAAAGCAGTTTGTAGGTTCTACTGTTTGCCTGCCCCTTTTCTCTTTTCTACTTTTTAAAACAAGTATCTTTATTATATTTCATAAACAAAAATTAAAATACAAATTATCATAAAAGGGAAAAGGAAGAAATAACAGGACAGATTTAAAAATGTCCAAAAAAATACACTGAGCAAATAAACAAATGTGACTTCCAGATTTTGTACAACGACCTCTCTCTGGTTTAAATGAATAGTTAATAATTAAATTAACATAAAGAAAGTCAACACTAAAAAAACCCCAGTAATCGTATTTCTTTTCCCAATTTTAATCTAATATATAATATGAAGTATCATTTACCAGCTCTATACCCGTGCTTCGCAATGAAACTATGTGGTTGGGCTTGGTTTTTGGGAAGGAAAATAAGGGGGGGGGGGAATTGTGCCTCTGCCTACCAGCATCCATCAATATTCATCTGGCTAGCGTCCTGTCAGCGTGTGAGAGAATTGAGGGCTGTTTGGAAAGTGAAACAGTATTTGCTGTGTGAGCAAGAAGGAGACAGCAAGGAGCCTGGGCATGGCTTAGCTCAACTGTTCTGTACTAAATCTGGTTGCTGCTGTGAAACTGAAACTCCTCTCCTCTGCTGGTGTTTTGCATTTGGAAGAGATTTCTTTTCAAGTGGGGAGGGGGAGTAGAATTCCTTAGCATTAGAGCGTGTTAATAATAATATAGGAAATACTAATAGCTCCGATGGTCATTTCGAAAAATCTTTTCTTGGTGAGCCCCTGGAAGGCAAGAGGAACATACGTGCCAAAAGGCTTCACGGTTGTGGAGATTTTGTGATGATGTGTGAGGGGTATTTCACTTTTATATATATAGATTTGAAAAAGTCTGACCTTAACTCTGACCCCAATATTTCTCTAATGAAATCAGATTTAATCTCCAAATTCCAAAAACAAAATTTGATTTTTCTCTTTATCTAATAAGAAGCCTAACATTGGTCTCCAAGTTACGAGCAACTTATTTGTTATTGTCTTCCACCAGAGTTGTCCATTTGGCCATCTCAGTCAGCTCCATCATTTCCAAAGGTCATCCCTGCAACCCCCTCCTCTTCCTCTTTCCAAGACAGGGAGACAGAAATCTTTTAGGATGAATAACTACCTTGGGTCTTCCTGGAGCCACACCATGGATGGCCTTCAAAAGTAGGTAGGTAGGTAGGTCAGAGAGAGGGGAGGGAAGACTGGGACCCAAGAAACTCTTAGGTGGGTAAAAGCAAATTTCACATTTCGTTTTACTTCAACCCAAATGATATTAAATGCAACGAACAGGATGGCTCCACTCCTTCTATAACCTTCCCCTTCTAGACAGCAGGTTGAAAATTACAGTTTGGTGATAAAAGGCCTGAAGGCTGCATTGAAAGCCAAAAGTACACTTGGCCCCGAATCCTCGGGGCTTGATTCCCAGGTGTGGACTGGCCAAGGGAAGGACACCTGCCTTACCTGTTTGCTCACACTGAACTCCGGGCGCCAGCAGATCTGGCTCGCCGAGGCTGATGTCGTTGAGCCGGGCCCCCAGGCATTCCACGGACAATGTTTTGTACCATTCCTCGGCTTCCAGTTCTGCCAAGGCAAACAAGCAGCATCCAGGCTCATGGTTATTCAACGCAACCCCACCCAATCCCGTCCAGCTTTGTCAGCCGTCGCTCCAAAGCAACTAGAAATTCCGCCGCTCCAGCAGCAGCCTCCTACCTGATTCGCAGGTGAACGTCCGAGCTGAATCATCCATAAATATAATTGCCACCGCTTGGCGTTTGGTCTCCTTGGGCAGCCTCGTGATACATTTCACATTGCTGATCTCTGTGATCTGGAAGAGAAACCTGATTCTGTATGAAAGCTCCCCCTTCCCTAGCAAAGTCTACCACAGCCAGCCCTAACTTGGTGCCCCCCCAGATGTATTAGGACTGGGTGTGGAGACAAAGGCTTCCATCGTGACTTCAGATTTACAGATTAATAGAGTTGGAAGGGGCCTTGTAGGTCATCTAGTCCAGCATCACCAACTGGTGGTCCGTGGACCACTGGTGGTCTGTGAGAAAATGTTGGTGGGCCGCAGCAAAATTATTTGCATTTTTTATCTTGCACTCAATCAGAGGTCCTCAACCTACGGGCCCCTGGCCCAGATACGTGCCATGAACGTTTGTGTTGCTATAGAGAGTCTCCCCCTTTGGGGTCCTTTTGTGCTAGGTTGGAGGGGGGCAGAAATTCTGACATTGGGGTCTGCTTCAGCCTCCTGGACCGGGGTTTTGGATGAAGGCTGGAGGGAAGGGCCACTGGAGGCGAAGCACCAGAGGGCTTGACCATCTCAGCCCGCTGAGCCTCCAGGTGCCGGTACCTGGCCTTGCACTCCAAACGGGTCTTCCCTCTGCTTGGAAAGCCTCTGCTCCTAGTCCTCAGTGAGGTGTTTCTACTGAGCCTCCTTCTCAGTCAGGTCCAATTTGAACTGAGCCAACTGTTTTGCCAACTCTTTCTCTCTTGTGGGGGCTGCTTAGCTCCAACAACTGCTTCCTGTTGAGGCCCTAAGGAGCCCGGGCGAGCAGGCGAGGAGTGGCTGGGAGGGGAGGGGAGAGTGGAGACCAACAAGGCACCCCTCAACATGAGTGACATCGAGTGGGCCACATGCCCACCCAGTCACATGACCACTTAGCCACACTCACCCAGCTGGTCATCAGGCAGGTCATATTAGTGGTCTTTAAAATTATGAATTTAGTGGTCCCTGAAGTCCAAAAGGTTGGTGGCCCCTGATCTAGTCCACTTCCAGCACAAAGATTAGAATAAGCACCTGAGTTCTGCTTAGCTTCTTGGACCATTGTCCAAGGAATCCAAAAGGCATGGGTAGAAGGGATGACAGATGCAGAACAAAATAGACAGCTTTGCTGGGATAAGCCACTGGAACCAGATGTCTTCCTTTTCAGCTATTCCAGCTTTAGAATTTGAATGAGTTTGAAAACAATCAATTATTTCAGAGTTACCAGCCATGGCTCAGCTTGGAGTGAATATCTAGTTGAACTTGGATAATTTTCAAAAGCCAGGCAATGGATGGATCCTCTTAATACCTGGATGGGAAATCAGGCTGGGTTCCAGAAAGCAGTGCCAATTCACTTCCTTGTATTGTGCTCTCAAAGCCACCAGCAGCAATTTTACTTTACCACTTTGTTGTTGTTGTTGTTGTTAGTTGCGAAGTCGTGTCCAACCCATTGCAACCCCATGGACAACGTTCCTCCAGGCCTTCCTGTCCTCTACCATCCTCCGGAGTCCCTTTAAGCTCAGGCCGACTGCTTCTGCGACTCCATCCAGCCACTAAGCTCTTCTCCAGGGAGTCCTTCCTTCCTTCTCATGAGGTGGCCAAAGTCTTTGGGTTTCCTCTTCAGGATCCAGCCTTCTGAAGAGCAGTCAGAGTTGATCTCCTCTAGCACTGACTGGTTGGATTGCCTTGCAGTCCAAGGGACTCGCAGGAATCTTTTCCAGCACCAGAGTTTTATGGCCGCCATTCTTTGGCACTCAGCCTTCTTTATGGTCCAATTTCCACAGCCATACGTTGCAACTGGGAAATCCATAGCCTTGGCTCTCCGCCCTTTTGTTGGCAGGGAAATGTCTCTGCTTTTTAGTATGCTGTCTAGATTTGCCATAGCTTTCCTCCCAAGGAGCAAGCGTCTTTTAATTTCTTGGCTACAGTGCCCATCTGCGGTGATCTTGGAGCCCAGGAAAATAAAAGCTGCCACTACCTCAATTTCTTCCCCATCTACTTGCCAGGAATTGAGAGGGCCGGATGCCATGAACTTAGGATTCTTAATGTTGAGTTTCAAGCCAACGTTTGCACTCTCCTTCTTCATCTGCATCAAGAGGCTCTTTAGTTCCTCTTCACTTTCTGCCGTGAGAGTGGTATCATCTGCGTATCCGAAGTTATTGATATTTCTCCCTTATAACCTTACCCCTTAGGATCTCTTTTAAGTCAAATGAACCTGGTGCCATTTTGGCCAAAAGGACCTTAGGTTAGTCTGGAGAAAAACCTTCAAGCTCATGGGCAAGGACTAGGGACCTGTCTCTGTTTTCTAGGAGGCTGAGGACACCAGAAGGGAGTTTGGGTCAAAGGCAAGGTGGTCAAGACAAGGGGACAAGAGTTTTGGAAGAAGCCAGAATACACTGGCAGGGAGAAGGGATATTAGGAAAGGACCACTCCTTGTAACACATAAACAAAGTTATTTTTGTCACAATGCTTCCCTTGGGCAAGTCTGTTTTTCCAGCCGGCACCGTCACATGAACCACAATGGTGCCCCAGGGAAGCATTGAATGGTAATGAGAATGTCACCGAATGAAGCAATGATGCTGAATTGGAGCAGGCAAATTGCAAATTGGCTCTGTAGAGGAGTCAAGCAAGTTGGAGAGATTGCTCACCTTTGGGCATCCTCGTAAACACACTGACTTCTCATCTGGGTATTTCTCCAACCTCTGCGGACCTTTGCTGGAAGATTTCCGAAACACCAGCCAGCAACGTCGGTAAATCTGAGTCAAAGAGAGAAAGGGGAGGGAAAAGATGTATTTATATGAGCAAGGTAAAACTCAATAAAGCAATACCTCTCCTGCCATCTTGCAAAATTGGACATAATGACATTTATGAAATGCACCTTCAGGAATATATTTGCATTACTCACAGCCACAGAGGTTCTGAAGCTGCCAAAGGTTGAGTGTTCCAACGTCTTCATGTGCCCTAAATATTAACTGTGCTTTTATACATGTGAATGCGTAGCTCCAGAGTTGTGAATCCAAAGTCATTAATTTCACTGATTTTTTTTTTTACACTTTTTTTATTTTCCAATTCACTTTCCCAGAGTCTGGAGACACTGTTGCCTGGGAAATTCTGGGAAGTGAAGTCCACTCATCTTAAAGTAACCATGGTTGAGAAAGACTTTCTAGCAATGTAGTCACTCCAGAAATGTTGGATCACAATGCCCATCATCTGATACTCTAGCTCGGAGGAAGGAAAGCATTTCTAAATGCTAACCATTCACTGAACTGCCCTTGGCCACCAGTTTCTAGTGCCCAGCCCATTATCTCATTTCAAAGTACATCCGAATAAATAGCATTGGGATCTCTAAGTCAGGGCCAAGTCTCCAAAAGCACAAAGGAACCTAAATGAGCCATAGTGGTGCAGTGCAATACTGCAGGTGACTTCTGCTGCCTGCCTGCAGTTTGGCAGTTCAAATCTCACCAGGCTGAAGGTTGACTCAGCCTTCCATCCTTCCTAAGTCAGTAAAAGAGGACTCAGATTGTTGGGGGCAAGAGGCTGGCTCTGTAAACCACTTAGAGAGGACTGTTCAAACACTGCGAAGCAGTATATAAGTCTAAGTGCAAAGGAAGGGAGAGAGGGAAGGAGGGAGGGAGGAAAGATGGACCCTAGTGGCCCAGTGGTTAGAATGCAGCATTGCAGGCTAATTCTGCTGACCGCCAGCAGTTCGATCCTGACCTGCTCAAGGTTGACTCAGCCTTCCATCCTTCCAAGGCGGGTAAAAGGAGGACCCAGATTGTTGGGGGCAAGAGGCTGACTCTGTAAACTGCTTAGAGGGCTGCAAAACACTGGGAAATGGGATATAAGCCTAAGTGGTATTGCTATTGCTAAAGGATGGCACAGATGAGCCCAGATATGCACTTCATGGTATCAATATCCAATCAATGGAACTTACACACTTGCATCAAATATCATTATCCAACTGATGCAAATTGCCCATTGCAATAACTTCATGATGAGTTAGAAATCCCAATGCCATTTATTCTGATATAGCATGAAATGAGACAGTAGACTAGTCATCAGAGGACAAGAGACTGGCTACCCGAGGATGTCAATGGCTCCATGGTTAATATTTAGAAATGCCTCCCTCCAAGCTAGAGCATCAGATGATGGACACTTAAGGTTGTGTCAGGCACAAAAGACCAGGTCCACACTAGAAGGCCCAATTAAACTGATTTATTGCTAAAAGTCTATGCACAAACAGGAATCTCCTCAACTAACGATTAGCATCTACTTGGAATTAGATGAGGGTCAACAGCACTAAAGGAAGTTTGGACATACGCTTGTGGCTACATAGGGATTCTAAGCCGGTCCCTCTTTTAACACTGATCCCAGATTCTGCCACTCCTCCTCCCATAGGTTGATCCACAGGATGGATTATATGCAGGCCAATGGTGTGAGTCATGTAGCTCAGAAGTTCTACATCTCAGAAAGGATATTTTCTGGAGGCAGAGAGTTAGGTGCACCAGGAAATGGCCCCTGCCATTCCGATATCCATCTTTTCTTCCCACATTTGACTGACACCCAACTGAATGGTATGGTGGACTGGAGCTCATTACAGTTCTCACGATAACAGAATACAAGATAAAATGAATCAGCAAAAAGGTGACCTTTATGGAAAACTACTAGATAGAGAAGCAGCAAAATGATGCCTGTCTAAAGATACACACACACAAAAACTTGAAGGTTATTATTTGAGGTTCAAGGTTACGACTTGTAACCGTTAACAGTTACAGATTGTGAACAGCAAGAACAACAATAATAATGCCTATATACTCAGAAGTTACCTTAACAGCTCTTAGGTCCTTGGTTAGGATTTGAACTGTTAAGTTTTTACTAGTCCCAGACTGTGAATCAAATTGAAGATTAAATCTTAAACAATAACAATAATAACCATGAAGAAAAACAGCTAGGAAAAATAAGGAAATAATGTGGCTTGCAAATGGAAGTTGGGTGATTGTGGAGGAAGAAATCAATGATTGTACCAATAGTAATAGGAAGCCCTGGAGCAATTCCCAAAGTGTTGCCAAGATAGATGGAAATTTTGAATTTATTAGAATATTCTGAGGTTGTAAAAAAAACCCCACTCTATTCAGAACAGCCTATATATTTAGACGGCTCTTAGGTCCTTGGTTAGGACTTGAACTGATAAGTTTTTACCAGACTGAGATTGTGAATCGAACTGAAAATTAACCCAATAACAACAACAACAGTAACAACCACTACAAATTCCAACTGCACACTTCAGGCAGAATCTCCAGTGAACCAGTCAACCTCTGACAAAGAAGAAACAGTAGAGTCCTGGGCCCAGCTATGCAACAGCCCAAAGAAATACAACAAGACTGCAGCTTGGATAAAGGCTTACCAACAACTTTCAAATTGCAACATGGCCTGACTAAGATGTAGTGCAACAGCTTCTAGTTGAAAATAAGCTCTTTCCATCTGAGCAGAAAGGAAACCTTGCAAATAGCAGAGGAACAAAAGATCAGCTCCTGGTTGACAAGACTGTTTTGAAAAACTGCAAGAGAAGGAAAGAAGGAAGATTAACTTAAACGTAGCTTGGATTGATTACAAGGAGGCATTCCATTCCTGCCACATGGTTGGATAATCAAGTGCCTAGAAGTTACAGGAGTCAGTAGAAACATCAGAAGCTTTGGGCAAAGATTAATGGTACAGTAGAAGACATGGTTGCTGGTGAATGGTGATAGATTAAGGGAAGTTAATATCAAGAGAGGAATCTTTCAAGGAGACTCACTCTATTGCCACTGTTTGTCATTGCACTGAATCCTCTGTCAACAATACTGAGCAAGTCAGGCCATGGCTATCAAATACAAAACTACCCCCTCCTTTACATGGATAAGCTGAAGCTATATGGAAAAACAGCATCTGAAATAGAACTATTGCTCAATGCACTAGATAGATAGATAGGTAGGTAGGTAGGTAGGTAGGTAGGTAGGTATAGATATAGATATAGATATAGATATAGATATAGATATAGATATAGATATAGATATAGAGATAGAGATAGAGATAGATGGATGGATGTATAGGTAGGTAGGTAGTTAGGTATAGATATAGATATAGATATAGATATAGATATAGATATAGATATAGATATAGATATAGATATAGATATAGATATAGATATAGATATAGATATAGATATAGATATAGATATAGATATAGATATAGATATAGATGGATGGATGGATAGGTAGGTAGGTAGGTAGGTACGTATAGAGATAGAGATAGAGATAGAGATAGAGATAGAGATAGAGATAGAGATAGAGATAGAGATAGAGATAGAGATAGAGATAGAGATATGGATGGATGGATAGATAGATAGATAGATAGATAGATAGATAGATAGATAGATAGATAGATAGACAGACAGACAGACAGACAGACAGACAGACAGATAGATAGATAGATAGAATTCTTTATTGGCCAAGCGTGATTGGACACACAAGGAATTTGTCTTTGGTGCAAATGCTCTCCGTGTACATAAAAGAAAAGGTAAATTCATCAAGAGTCAAGAATCATCAAGTGGTCATGTGGCCGGCAGGACTAAATGCCGAAGGCACATGGAATGCTGTTCCCTTCCCACCAAAGGGGTCCCTATTTTTCTACTTGCATTTTTTATGTGCTTTCAAACTGCTAGGTTGGCAGAAGATGGACCAAGTAATGGGAGCTCACTCCATTACACGGCGCTAGGGATTCGAACAGCTGAACTGCCAACCTTTCTGATCGACAAGCTTAGCCGCTGAGCCACTACAGATAGATAGATAGATAGGATAGCGATAGATAGATAGATAGATAGATAGATAGATAGATAGATATAGATATAGATATAGATATACATATGGATATCTTGGATGGATGGATGGATGGATGGATGGACGGACAGACAGACAGATAGAAAGAAAAAAAGAAATAGAAATGATCTATAGATAGATATAGATATCTTGTTTGGATGGATGAATGCATAGATAGAAAAAGAAAGAAAGAAAGAAAGAAAGAAAGAAAGAAAGAAAGAAAGAAAGAAAGAAAGAAAGAAAGAAAGAAAGAAAGAAAGAAAGAAAGAAAAAGAAAGAGTGAGCATTGAGCAGTGATTCTATTTCAGACGGTATTTTTCCATACGTGTGTGTATGTGCTCGCACATATGCAAGATATTGCAATGGAATTTGGATTGGACAAAGAAGCCATCCTTACCCACAGCAAGGAGAAAATAAGTGAAAATTAAAGGAATCAGATACCCTATAGAAATAACACCAAAAGTCTGAAGATCACTACAAATACCCAGTTTGAAGGGCCTCCTTTAAGCTGACAACATCTACAGTAGCATACTGAAGTCCAGGAGGAAGTTAGTAGTAAATGCATCAGAAGAGTGAAGAAGATCTTAAAGTCCCAACTCAGGAACAGAGAAACTATCAAGGCAATTAAAACCTGGGCAATTCCAAACCTTAGATACACAGCTGGAACAGTGGGTTGGACTCAGGTAGAACGAAAAGCCCTGAATAGGAAGATCAGAAAAGTAATGACAGTGGATCATAGCCTTCATCCTTGCAGCGACATCCTCATGGTGACTCTACCTACCAAGGAAAATAAGCGGGGGTGGAATGTTTGCAAGTACACTAGACTGTTGAAGAAGAAAGACAGGGCATTGAAGAATATCTGAAGGACAGTGAAGATGCATTGAAGGTAATGAAGGTTTACTGAGTCCTAGAGAGCAAAATGGCCTGCAAGAAAGATCAAATGACACAGGGAAAGGCAAACTATACAGCGTCAATACATTAAAAACAAACAAACTACCAGTCAAAGCAGATAATAACATGGCCTGGCTAACAGCGGGGGAATTGAGGGAAGAAACAGAAGGACTAATTCTGGTTGCAAAAGACTAAGAACGAAGTCTTAAGAACAAACACAACAAAACTAGAATGGAGAAAATAGCAATAGACACAAAATGCCACCTTTGCAAAGAAGCTGTCACTTAGATTTAGTTTACTTTATTGTCATTGCACCTCGTACAACGAAATCAAATACCATCTTCAGTGCACATCATGACCATGAAAATAAACACAAACACACATCCTTCACACTCCACACATTGAATGGAAAACCCCTGATATTGCATTCATATTGCACTATATACAGTAGAATTCAACAGAGCTCCTGCCCTGGGATAGAAGCTGTTTTTCAGCCTATTTGTCCTTGTTTTTATTGTCCTATACCGTCTGCCTAACCCTAACCCTAACCCTAAGCCTAACCCTAACCCAAAGGGTGCCCAAGGGTGCCCAAGATGAGAAGGATCTTTGAGGATGTTTTGAACTTTCTTAAGGCAGCGGGAGCTACAAAGCTCTTCTAAAGAGGGGGGAGGGCAACCCATGATCCTCTAAGCAATGACATTAACCCTCTGGAGTGCTGTCCTATCTGCCCCTGTGCAATTGGCAAACCATGCTGAGGTGCAGTAAGTTAAGATACTCTCTATGGTGCAGCGGTAGAAGGTCCTCAGCAGTTTTTCATTCAGTTGTTGTTTCCTGAAAAGTCTCAGGTTGTATAATCTCTGCTGGGCCCTTTCGACCAGGGCTGCAATGTAAGCACCCCAGTTCAGGTCCTCTTTTAGGGTAACACCCAGGAACTTAAGCCACCTGCTCCACTCGGTCTCCCTTGATAAGCAAGGGCTGGATGTCTGATCTGTTCCTTCTATATAGTCCACTATCAGCTCCTTGGACTTATTGGTGTTGAGGACCAAGTTGCTGGTTGTTAGCTAGTTGCTGCAAGATGTTTTTGCAAATCAGAAGGTCACAACAGGGGGGTCACATGACCCCAGGACACTGCAACCATCATAAATATGAACCAGTTGCCAAGTGTCTGAATTTTGATCACATGGCCATGAGGATGCTGCGACGGTCATTTCGTAAGTCACTTTTTTCAATGCCGTTGTAACTTAGGTGAACTGTTGTAAGTCGAAGTCTACCTGTAGTCCAGAATAGGTGAAGGATATCAAGTTCCACAGCAGGAGTGGGCAACTTTTTGATAGTGAAGAACCACCCTAGGGGGTAGGAGCACATCACACATGAGGATGGGTTGTGTGACTTAAAAAAAAAATGCATAGGCCTGTTTGACTTCAGTAGAGGGCAGTATCTCTCCAACCTTGGGTGGTCTCAGAAGGTAAGCAGAGTTGGACCTGGGTGAGTATTTGAAAGAGAGATTCCCAGAAAATCCCTGAATTAATGCTGCACCTAATTTGGCCACCTCATGAGAAGGAAGGACTCGCTAGAGAATAAAAGCCTAATGCTGGGAACAATTGAGGGTAAAACAAGAAGAAGGGGACGGCAGAGAACGAGGTGTCTGGATGGATGGAGTCACTGGATTAGTCGGCATGAGCTTAAATGAACTCCTGGGGATGGTAGAGGACAGGAAGGCTGGGAGGCACTGGTGGGATTCAGCCAGTTCACACCACTTCGGGAGAAACAGTTGTTAACTTTCTGAGCAGTTTGGCCAACTGGTTGTTGGAAGAAATCATTAGGGCAGAGAACTGTTTGTTAAATTATTTGAATCCCACCACTGCCCGGAGGAACGTTGTCCATGGGGTCACGATGGGTCGGACATGACTTTGCAACTAACAACAACAATGCTCCATCAGATAAAGGTTACGGTATGCCACAACTGTATCTCTCCCAAGAAAACCATTGGGATGCATCCATTAAGTCACCAGATCAATTCGGATGAAACATAGTTTACCGTTCGGTTAACAATACAGGGCGTGCACTTGTTGCTCACCTCAAAATGTTGGGAAATGGTGCCAGGGTAATCTCCGCTCGACCGTTACAATTTCTCCTTGTGGTTGTCCTAAGTTCACCCTTTGTGGATTCTTCATTTGTTTTTAAGGATGTTGCATTGATACCTTTGTCCTCAGTGATGGGATTCCAATTTTTTTTTACTACCGGTCCTGTGGGCGTGGCTTGGTGGGCATGGCAGGGGAAGGATACTGCAAAATCCCCCTTCCCTCCCCACCCCATTAACCTGCTTTCCAGCTCCATTCTCCTGTGCAGGGCAACCCAAGGAGACCCAGCTGATCAGTTGGGACTCAATGGGAGGCAGAGACTAGAGGGGGGCCAGGGCAGTCAGAGGTGGGATTGGACGGTTCTCCAAACTCCTCAAAATTTCCGCTCCCAGTTCTCCAAACTGCTCAGAACTTGCTGAATCCCATCTTCTGCTTGTCCTTCTTTAGGAGCTGAAGGACACCTTTATGGGAAGGGTGTCTCCTAATTTTGTTCTCCAGCAGCATCTTGGGGAGAAAGCACGGCTGTCCCCAATCCCCTAGCACTCTCTCTGTTTGAATTGGGGATTTGAGTGAAAACCCCTGTGGCCCAGCTCCAGCATCAACCACAGCACAGATGCTGCCTGAAACATGTAGCCCGCCTTTGTTTTCCTTCATTCGTAGAGAATTGATCCGCCACAGAAGTCAATCGTGGCATTTTCCTTGGAGTGCAGCAGAAGGAATCTCCTGACTGACAGCGTCCTGGGACCATAATTGGGATTTGGAGAGACCCCCAAAGGGCATGAAACAAATACCGAGCAGGCTACAGATTAATCAAGATTGAGCCTTTGTTGTCTACCTCCGAAGCCAATCCTTTTACCCAGCTGGTGGCAGGCCCTTGGCAGAGGAATGCCAAAGTTGTCTTGGGTGGGCTCAACCATCAACTCAAGTTTTTGGCCAACTGCCAACCAGAAGGATGCTGTTATCCATTCAGTCATGTCTGACTCTTGGCAATTCTCTGGATTGGTCCCTCCACATCTTCAGATCTTGCACTGCTTCTTTGAGTTTTTCTCCACCAGAGGTCTCCAACCTTGGCAACTTTAAGACCAACTTTAATTGGAATTCTGGTAGTTGAAGTCCAGAAGTCTTAAAGTTGCCATGTTTGGAGACCTCTGTTTTAAACAGAGCCCAGATTTGTCCTTTCAAAATCTGTGGATGCTTCATACCAGCTAGATATTTTTGAAGAAGAGATTGGTCAGCCATTTGTCTGAAATGGTTTAAGGCATAGGTCTCCAAACTTGGCAAGTTTAAGATTTGTGGACTTCAACTCCCAGAATTCCTGAGCTAACATGACTGGAGGAGGAATTCTGGGAGTTGAAGTTCACAAGTCTTAAACTTGCCAAGTTTGGGGACCCTTGTTCTACAGTGTCTGCTTTGATAGCGTCCAAGCCCTTGTGTTCTTTGGTGGCCTGGTTTCCTTAAACCACTAATTCTTCCAAGCACAACTGCTTTCCCCAGTAAAATCCCATCCCTGCTTGACATGGCCAAACCAGTGGTGGGATTCAAATTTTTTTTTACTACCAGTTCTGTGGGCATGGCTGGAGAAGGATACTGTAAAATCTCCAATCATAGGTGGCATTGGCCGGTTCTTCGAACTACTCAAAATTTCCACTACCGGTTCTCCAGAACTGGTCAGAACCTGCTGAATACCACCTCTGGGTCAAACTGAGTGAGATACAGTGTTGTGATTTTTTTTACCCAACGAGAAACCTGCCGCCAACCTCCATTATGTTGACTTCTCTTTTTTCCTAGACTTGTAATGGTGAACCTATGGCATGTGTTCCACAGGTGGCATGCAGAGCCATTTGTCTGGGCATGCAAGCCCCAGCTAAACGTACCTGCACTGTGCATGCGTGCGCCTCCTAGCTGATTTTCGGCCTGTTTGAGGCCGTTTTCACTCTCCCAGAGGCACGAGGGAAGCCTCTGCAGCCTCGGGAGGCTGAAAAACGGGCCTTCCGGAAATACTTCCACCTCCCGAGGTGGCAGAGGCTTTCTTTGAGCCTCTGGGAGGGCGAAAATGGCCTCCCCTAGGCTCCAGAGGCCTCTGGAGGCTGAAAATGGGCAATTCTGGTCTTTCTGGAAGGCCTGTTTTTCGGCCTGCAAGGGCTGCAGAGGCTTCCCTTGAGCCTCTGGGAAGGCAAAAACGGCCTCAAATGGGCTGAAAATCAGCTGGGAGGCATGCACTTGCGCAGTGCAGGTAAGGAGGTTTGCCATCATTGTCCTAGACCAACTTGGGCTGCACGGATGCTGAAGCTTTCCATTTGCAGATCTCCTTGAGTTTTATTTTATTCATAGGATGCTCAGTCCATTAACGAAAAAAAGCAATCAGAGTACTGCAGAAATGGAGGTTGCCAAGCTCAGGGCACGTTGGGACTGCAGCTTCAAGATTTTCACCTTCTTGGGGTTTCCAGAAGAAAAGTCAAAATTGCAAATCCAGGCTGAGTTCAGAAAGCCACCTGATCCCCACATCGTAGGTAGTCCTCGACTTACAACAGTTCATTTAGTGACCATTCAAAATGACAATGGCACTGAAAAAAAGTGACTTTCCAGCATCCCAACCTTTGCAGCATCCCCATGATCACGTGATCAAAATGCAGCCGCTTGGCAATCGGTTCATACTTATGACCGTTGCTGTGTCCCAGGGTCACATGATCCCAGGACTGACAAGCCAAGTTAACAGGGAAGCCAGATTCACTTAACAACCGGGTTACTAGCTTCTCAACTGCAATGATTCACTTAACAACTGTGGCCAGAAAGGTCGTAAAATGGGGAAAAACTCCCTTCACAAATGTCTCCCTTAACAACAGAAATGTTGTGCTCCATTGTGGTGGTACGTCAAGGACTAGCTGCAGTCAGAAGGCAGCAACATTGAACCACTAGGCTTACATTGGATTTCTCCATCCTGACGTCCCCAGATCAGGGGTGGGATTCTACCAGTTCGGACCAGTTCGGGCAAACTGGATGTTAAGTTTTCATCTGGTTTGCTGAACTGGTATTTCAACCAACCGGCTGGCCCCGCCCACCCTGCCCCTCCCCTCCCAGGAATCTCTCCACACCATGCAGGTAAGTGCAGGGTCCGCATAGAGTCTCTGGGAGGGGAGTAAATGGGCCTTCTGGAAGTCTGGCTTCCGGAGGGCCTCCAGAGCCCCGGGGAGGCCGTTTTTGCCCCCCTAGAAGCCCAGGGGAAGCCTATGGACCCTGGGGAAAACGAAAAATGCCCCTCCCGGAAGTTCCAGTAGGCCACACCCACCCAGCAACCAGGCAGCGAACCAGTTGCTGGGATTTTTGAATCCCACCTCTGCCCCAAATGCATTCTGGGAGTTGAAGTCCACCTATCTTAAAGTTGCCAAGGTTGAGAAACACTGCTCTACAAAATAACCAAAGCAGATTCAAGATATTCCCCTTTATTTCAAGCCAAGAAGATAAATTATTTGCAGGGGAAAAAAACCCAGCTTGATAGATCCAATTGGACAAATATGGGACTGAATGAAAATCATCAATTATCTGAAGTAACAATACACAAGAGAAAGAAATATGCTAAGCCCACTTCCCCACCAGCAGGGGAATACACCAGCACACTTAATCTGGTTAGATGCTTAAAACTGAATTTGGGCTACACGTTAAGCTCATTTTAACCTTGGCTTGTTTTCCATGGCCTCGTTCTGCAAAAGCCCAGCATTTGGTTCAGAAGATAATTTGAGGAAACATCTTTAAAAGCTCCTCTGGTTCACATCAATATAAAGTGAGAGAGGCAGAAAATCACTGAGACCAATAAGATTGAGGCCTTCCCTACATGATAGACAGACTAAAAAAACAACAACAGCAAGGCTGTATGGATTAGGATTACTTTTAGTGTCATGGGTGCAGCAAAAGGATCTTGTAAGTTTGAATGTGCTTGAACACACACAAGCAAACACAACACCTTACTTTATTTTCCTGTGAACAAAATATTTTCTTGTTACATTCTTGGCCCCAGCTCAAGCCCCTCTTATCTGATCCTTGTCTCGATCCTTGCATTTCCGTCAGTACTCCAAGGCCATTCTCTCTTCCCTCTGCACAGAGGGAGCTTGACACCGAATACAAGGATTGTCCTTGATTGTTTTTAGCATCTGGCAAAGAGTCATTCTGCAGGTCCTGTTCATTAAACAATGTCTTTCGGCGCACCACTTTCAGCACACCACAACAAAAAGCTTCGCCATCACTGACTTAGTGTGAAGGGAAGTTCCAGCTTGATAGCATTCCTTGTGAGCATTACTGCAAGCACATTGTCTTCACCCACAGAGGAACACAATTGTGAGATTCTCCAGCAACGCTGAGCTGAGAATTTTAATATCTGAAACCACCCTGAGTTGGAGACTGGAGCCACATACGAAGCCAATTAATTCCATACATAAATTGTTACTTTGTTTTTGACAGAACCCTCGGATTGTCCTGCATTATTTGCTTGGATTTCTCAGCAGGAACTGCCTCTTTCTAAGGGAACTGAGACTTCAGACTCCACAGCTGGGCTGTTCAGGAGGCGTAGGGAAAAAGAAATCAAGATGGCAGCCACAGCAAACTGCGACTGAAGTTCCACCTCTTGGCCACTTCTGCTCCAGATAGTCAGCTAGAAAGCAGATAGTTTCATGCAGTGGTGCACAAAACATAATCACCAAACTGGTAGTAACACCAGTTGAATCAATCCCACCCCTGCCTGATTCCATACCTTCCATAACTTGGGGAGAGGGGAACTACTATTTTTGTGCAAATATCTGCAGAAGGAAGCCTGGCTATAAAACACTAGAATTGGAGGTTTCTGGTTTCGCGTGGCTTCGGGGCAGCAGGAATTCGTGACAGCTCGCGATTCCTGCTGTGCTAGCCGTCGAGGTACCCCCGATCCAGATGGGTCAGGGGGATATGGCTGCCCTGTAGGGACAGCTGAAGAGAGAGGGGAGTCGGATAGGGAGGTGGGGGTGTCGCAGACCCCCCCCTTCTCCGGAAAAACCCCTTTTTCCCAAGGCGGTGGAGCGGCGGTCAGCAATGGCCGCCACGAAGAAGCCAGCAACCGGGTAAGATTGTGCTGGAGGACGTGTGAAGAGTGAAAGTTCTGTCTGAGCCGGGTCAAGTAACATCTTTTAAATTGCCTGGAATTGAGCTGCTTGAATTGCTGGAGGATACATTGTATCCCTAAGAAGAGCGAAAAGCAGCGGAGAAGCTGTTAAAGGGAACTTTTTTTTTTTTTACTCTCCCACCCCACGGAAACAGCAGAAATATTTGGATATATTGGACATTGAAAGTGGATTGCTTTGAAAGTTGAAGCTAAGAGACAAAAGGATTTTTGGACATTGAAAAATTTAAGAAATTGGAAAACCCTTGTTGGAGGTATGGATTTCTGATTATTTAAAATTGACATTGCAAGTGGGAAGGGAGAAAAAAAAATTGGAGCAGAAGCTGAAAAAGGAGGAGATTGCCTAGAATCCCAAAGGAAGATATATGGTAATTGGACCTCTTTGATTAAAAATTAACCCCAGAAAGAGAAAGAGAAGAAGGAAGAAAAGTATTAACTTTTGGAACTTTTTTTTTTTTTAATTGCTTTTGATTGTCTTTGATTAAAAATACTTGTGGTTGTTTTGGAAAAAGTTTCCCTTTTCATAATGGCATCGTTTGTGGATGAACTAGAGATTGAATATCAAAAATATAAAAAAGAAGATACTTTGGGCACTTTGTTTCAATTCTTAGAAATGGCGTTATGTACTTATGAAAAGTTGATTACGCAGCAGAAGGACTGGGACAAGGAAGAAGAGGAAGAAGAAGCCATCTTTGATGAACAATGGGTCCCTTCCGGAGAGGAGGAGAAAAAGGATAAGAAAAAGGGGATTTTAAGAATTATAAAAACAACCAAAAGAGAGAAAAATGAGCAAAAAGGTGGAGGCAAGGTTAGAAAGCAAAGGAAAAGGAGTAAAAGCGAAGAGAAAAAGCAAAGGGGTAAAAAGGGCAAGGAGAAGAATAAGCAAGAGAGAAAGGGGGGGAGGAGAAGCCTTAACGGGGGGGAAGCAAGACCTAAAGAAAAAAAGTTTATTTAGAGACAATGGGTGAATTTAATTTAGATTAAAAGAGGGATTCTGGAGGGTACATAGGTTTGTGATATGTGTATTTAGAATATAAAATTTATTATGTAATCTTAGAATCTTTTAAACAGAATCCCAAGAAAAATTGCTATACGTAGTATTTTTAAGTTAGGGTAATGAGTTATAGATGTTACTCCAATTGGTGTACAGGAGAAGTATAGTAAAAGAAAAAAAAAAAAAGATGAATGGATAATTGGAAATAGAACAGACAAAGAATGTTGTTGAAAATGGTAATAAGGATATGGAAGGATATATATGCTTTTTTTTGGATTTTGTATATTGATAAAAGGCAATAAAATTTTAATTAATAAGAAATAATTTGGATGGAAAGGAGAAGTAGGGATAAGACATGAAGTTAATACTATATGAAGTATTGATATTATAATTTGGAAATGTTATGCCTTATTGGTCTTTTATTATTATTTTTTCCTAGAAAAGAATTTATAAGCTGTTAGGCCTTGACTCTTTGTGCATTGTTTTTATAAAACTGATAAAAATGGTTTTTATATATATATATAAAAAAGAAAATGATAATAAGATATGGAAGGATATATGGGATGAATATGATGTTTGAATTTGTGTCTGTGTGAAGAGTTTTAACCCGGGAACAGACAACCTTCAGAAAAGATCTTTTAGTTTTGTTTATGTTTTGTGTTTTGTATGTTTGTGTATTGTGTTTTTGGTAAAACTAACAAAATTTGTTTTTTATAAAAAAAAGGAAAAAAGAATCAATAAAACCTTGGAGGAATGTTAGATGAGAATAATTTAAACAAGCCAGAAAGAAATGAATATGATGACTATAAAATGGATAAATATGGAAGAGAAATGAAATTGAATAGGAGTAAAGAGAAATAATGAGAAATCTGCTGAAAGATATTTGTGTGTCCATATGGAGATGGGATAAATTGGAATTATGTTGTATAAAAATAATGTTTTATTCGATTTGTAAGGATCTATAATGTTAAGAGGTTTTATGTATTTATGTATTTAATGGTTAATGATGTGTTGTTTTATCTTTAAAATTAATAAAAATTTGCTTCAAAAAAAAAAAAAAAACACTAGAATTGGTTGCCCAGAATTAGATGTTTGAGTCTTTGGAAAAAGTGCAGAGAAGAGCAATTAAGATGATTAAAGGCCTGGACACTAAAACATACAAAGAACAGTTACAAGAGAATTGGGTATGGCCAGTTTAGTGAAAAGAAGGACGAGGGGGGACATGAGAGCAGTGTGCTAACATTTGAGGGGCTGTCACGAAGAAGAGGGGGGTCAACCTATTTTCCAAAAGCACCAGGGGGCAGGACAAGAAACAACGGTTGGAAACTAATCAAGGAGAGAAGCAACCTAGAACTAAGGAGAAATTTCCTGGCAGTTAGAAAAATTAACCAGTGGAACAACTTGCCTCCAGAATTTGTAGATGCTCTAACACTGGAGGCTTTTAAGAGGAGACTGGACAGTGACTTGTCTGAAATGGTATACGGTCTCCTGCTTCAGTAGGGGATGGACTAGAGCAGTGGTCGCCAACCGGTGGGCCGGGGACCACTGGTGGTCCACGAGAGAATTTTGGTAGTCCGCAGATAAATGTCCCCCCAAAGCAATTAATCCAGGCTGTGCAGGAACACAAGGCTGTACCACCCACATGTCCCGCCCACCTGCTGGCCCCCACCCTTCAGCCGAGTGCAAACCTTACCTTGAGTAGAGCCATGTGAGGTGGAACTGGAATGTAAGACCACCTTGGTGGGAGAGGGAAATCCACCCTGGGGTGGCTTGCTGACGGTGGGAAAGTCAGTCCTGTATTCCAGAGCTGTAGTAGTCACTGGACTGGGCCTTTGGTCATCCTGGAGCAGCTGCTCCAGTCCACGGCAGGCCAGTGCACCCAGGTGGAGGAGCAGCTGCTCCAGGATGACCAAAGGGCCAGTCCAGTGACTACTACAGCTCTGGAATATGGGACTGACTTTCCCACCAACGTCAGCAAGCCACCGTCATTCAAAATCCATATTCGTGGTCTGTGGGATTTAAAACTATGAGTTTGGTGGTCTCTGAGGTCCAAAAGCTTGGCGAGCCCTGGACTAGAGGACCTACAAGGTCCCTTCCAACTCTATTCTGATTGAATAGGAAGCCACCCAGTCCCTGAGGAGACCAACATCTTCTTGCATGCAGCACTGTTTCCAGCAAATCCACTTCCCCGGCCTGGCCACCTCCGGTCCTTGGAAAGGACCCCCTTCTTAAAAGGAAACACCCTTCAACCGGTCCGTCTGCAAGCCGAGCCTTAGTCAGGGACTTCAAAGGCCAGGCCAGCTGTCACTTTCCCAGCTCAGAGGAACTTTCCCAGAAGATGCTTCCCGTGGGATCCAGCAGCAAACACAGTCCATCCCCATGGAGGAGGTTTCCTTCCCTCTCGTTAGGAGCGAGCCATGGGGCTGGTTCAGCTTTCGGAGAGCGCTGGTTCAGCAAACAGAGTCTGAGAAAAAGCATTCCCAGCTCGGGATATTGCATCCCCGCCTGAATATAGAGTGAGCTGGGAGGACCTGAGAGAAATTTTTGCCTTAGGTAAGCTGCCCTGGGTGGCTCCACTCTCCCCCTCAACTCCCTTGGGAGCTTCTCTTGCTTCCCAGGAATCTCATTTCCCTTAATGAAAGGCCCAGGAACCTGTTTAAGCAGGGGTCCTGTCCCCTGATTTGGCAGGAGGAACCCCAAAGCGGGGGCTAATTTACCTTGATTTGGCAAACAGCAACAAGTTGGTGAAAATGAAAACAAGTTGTGCCACTTTGGGCCATCTCCCCATCATTGGAGTAACAGAATAACAGAGCTGGAAGGGACCTTGGAGGTCTTCTAGTCCAGTGGCCCCCAACCTTTTTTGTACCACGGCCCGGTACAAAATGTACAAAATGATCCACGGACCAGTACTGGCATCAGCATGCACGACCAAGGCAAGGCAAGCCAAGCGACCGGCCAGCCAGCCGTCCCCCACTTCTCTCCGCCACCTTCAACTCCTCCTTTGTACCTTCTCGCGGTCGATGGGCTTTTCGGGCCCTTTCTTAATCTCCTCCTGAGTAACGCGAGACTCCACCGCCATCGGGACGGCTCTTCGTTCGAAGCCGCCCCTCCCTTCGATGAAACTAAGGCGCGAGGATTCCTTCAGCAACCAAATGCCGCTTTCCAACCGACGACCGACAAGCTCACCCGGAAGCACTTTCTCAAGTGCCGTTGAAACAAGATGGCGGCACCCAAGCAAAATAGGCAGCCCAGTACAAAATGATCCACGGACCGGACCCGGTCCGGGGTGCAGTGGTTGGGGACCCCTGTTCTAGTCCAATCCCCTGCTCAAGCAGGAGGCCCTATACCATCTCAAAGAGATGGTTGTCCAAACCAGAGGTGGGATTCAGGCAGTTCTGACCAGTTCTGGAGAACCAGTAGGGGAAATTTTGAGTGATTCGGAAAACCATCAAATCCCACCACTGGCTTGCCCCACCCACCCCATCTCTTCTCTGCCTCCCATTGAGTCCCAGCTGATTGGCTGGGTCTCCTTTGGTTGCCCTGCCCAGGAGAACGGAGCTGGAAAGCAGGTTAGTAGGGGGAGGGAATGGGATTTTGCAGTAACTTTCCCCTGCCACGGCCACGGCCAACAAACCACACCCACCAAGCCACACCCACAGAACCAGTAGTAAAAAATGGGTAGGTAACTCATTCTGCCATAGAACCAGAGGTGGTCTTCAGCTGGTTCTGACCAGTTCTGGAGAACCGGTAGCGGAAAATTTGAGTGATTCGGAGAACTGGCCAATCCCAGCTCTGACTGGCCCCACCAACCTCATCTATTTTCTGCCTCCCAAGCCTGGCCTGATTGGCTGGGTCTCCTTTGGTTGCCTTGCACAGGAGAACGGAGCTGGAAAGCAGGTTAGTGGGGTAGGGAGGGAAAGGGGATTTTGCAGTATATCCTTCCCCTGCCACGCCCCCCCAAGCCACACCCACAGAACTGGTAATAAAATTTTTGGAATCCCACCACTGGTTCAAACCTCCAGTGCTGGAAGAGCTGCAACACAGGTCATTCCACTAATTAATTGTTCTAAGTTCTAACTGTCAGGAAGTTTCTCCATAGTTCTAGATTGGTTGTCACCTTGGTTAGTTTCCATCCATTGCTTCTTGCCCTGCCTTTGGGTGCTTTGAAGAATAGGTTGACCCCTCCTCTTCTTTCTGGCAGCCCCTCAAACATTGGAACAGTGGTATCGTATCACCCTTGTCCTTCTTTTCATTAAACTGGACATACCCAGTTCCAGCTCCCATTCCTCCTATGTTTTAGCCTCCAGTCCCGTAATCATGTTTGTTGCTCTCCTTCCAAAGACTCAGCATCATTCAATGTTTACGTCATTCCAAGTGTGGTCTGACCAAGGCTTTATAAAGCAGTACTAACAGTTCACATGATCTTGATTCTAGGCCCCCTCTTTTTTCTTTTTTTAAATGGAGGTCTCAACAGAGACGACTGATGTTGTTTGGCTGACATTTGGCTTCACGAAATCTTCTTCCTGGAGTTCTCTGGTGTCTGCAACGCCTCTTTGGAAGCATCTGAGCCATCGTGCTCGGCTGTGGGCTTCCTTCCTCCAGTAAACAGACCCAATCATAGGCCAAAAGTATATTTCTGACCCTAAATCGTTGTCACAGCCTGTTAAATAGCCAAGACCATCCTGATAAGCTGCAACTCAATATCTTTGCCCACTGTGTTCTGTGGAAGGCAGTCAAGAAACTGTCGCATATCAAGTCATTCTTGCCTTCGGAATGTATCATATCATATCAAGAACAGCTTGCCTTTGAAAGTTGTGGGAGCTTCATCCCTTGAGACTTTCAAGAAGAGATTGGACTGCCATCTGTCGGAAATGGTGTAGGATCTCCTGCTTAGGCAGGGGGGGGGGTTGGACTAGATGACCTCCAAGGTCCCTTCCAACTCTGTTAAAGTCAGTTCATGGGGCTATCTAGAGCAATAAGTTTAAGCCACCGAGCAGCTTCCCCCCAAGATTTCTGGGGTTCATAATTCTGACCACTAGTTGCCTGAACCACGAAAGAAGACAAATGATGTCGTGACAGGGCCACCCTCAGTGGCACTTGACCATTGTCATAATGCAATGTCATCATTGTGGCTTCCAGACATTTAAAACAGGGGTGTCCCACCTTGGCAACTTTAAGACTTATGGACTTCAATTCCCAGAATTCCTCAGCCAGCTGGCTGAGGAATTCTGGGAGTTGAAGTCCACAAGTCTTAAAGTTGCCAAGGTGGGACACCCCTGATTTAAAAGATACCCAACTGCAGCAATGCAGGGAGCTTTGCATTAGAAGCTAAGAGAATAAAACAAAGGAAGAGATATGTCTCCAGAAAGAAAAGAGAGAGAAAAAGGAAAGAAAAAGAAAAGCTTGCAGGACTAACCATCACCCTATTTCATGGAAAGAATAAGCAGGCTTTCCAGAACCTTATGAGAGGCATACTGACCTCTGGGAGAATGCCACTGGGGACCGCACAGGGGTACCTATGGTTCTGGTCTTTCTTCATTCAGGTACTCCTCAACTTACAACCATCATTTGAAATTATAACGGCACTGAAAAAAAGTGATTTGCAACTGGTCCTTGGAACATGATCGTTGCAGCACCCCCAAAGTCACGGGATCAAAATTCGGGTGCTTTGCAACCAGTTGCAGAATCATAGTGAATGATGGGTATTTATAGCCTTTCCCAGTTGGCTTCCAAGAAACAAAGTCAATGGAAGATGCCGGATATGCTTAACAACAACACAATTCACTTAACAACTGCAATGACTTTGCTGAATGACGATGGCAAAAATAAAATAAAATCATAAAATCAGGCACAACTGACTTAACAATTTCCTTGTTTAGCAACAAAAATTCTGCTGCCTGTTGTGAGTGTACGTCCAGGACTACTTGCACAATTGACCTGGGTTTGCATCAAGATGTTGCGATTGTGTTTTGCAACAGGCCCTGTGGAGCTTGCTCCTGTACGTCTCATTTGGGTTTATTATCATGAAGTTCGTTACTATATAGCAAGGGTCTTCAAACTTGGCAAGTTTAAGACTTGTGGACTTCCATTCCCAGAATTCCTGAGCTAACATGACTGGAAGAGGAATTCTGGGAGCTGAAGTCCACAAGTCTTAAAGCTGTCAAGTTTGAAGACCCCTGCTCTTTCACCTATCACCTATATATCTATCATGTCCCTCTCTCTCCGTACCTACCTAACTATTTACCTATCAATCTATCATCTATCAATCAATCAATCTATGTATCTATCAATCTATCTATCATCTACAAGGGTCTTCAAACTTAGCAAGTTTAAGACTTGTGGACTTTCTTTCCCAGAATTCCTAAGCTAACATGACTGGAAGAGTAATTCTGGGAGCTGAAGTCCACAAGTCTTAAAGCTGTCAGGTTTGAAGACCCCTGCATAGTTTTATTCAAGAAGAATAAAATGATTTCAGGATGAAATTCTAAATTCTATGCCAACAATGTTGGATCCTTGCTTTATCTAAGAAAGTACAGGGACCATAGCGCATATTAAAAAAAATATCTCCTTTCATCAGGGAAGGAGATGCCGCTTGGATGGAACACTGTAATCTTAGAAGGATGATCTGCATCCCATCTTTACTCGTGAACTGTCTATCACCATAATGGAAAGACTAATCAATATTCTAATTTCTAAAAGGTAAAAGTTCCCCTCACACATCCGTGCCAGTCATTTACGGCTCTAGCGGGTGGTGCTCACCTCCGTTTCAAAGTCGAAAAGCTAGCGCTGTCCGAAGATGTCTCCATGGTCATGTGGCCGGCAGGACTAAACGCTGAAGGCGCACAGAGGAACGCTGTTCTCTTTCCCCCAAAGGGGTCACTATTTTTCTACTTACATTTTCTATGTGCTTTTGAACTGCTAGGTTGGCAGAAGCTGGGGCAAGAGCGCTCACTCCATTACACAGCACTGGGGGTTTGAACTGCCGACCTTTCTGGTTGACAAGCTCAGCGTCTTAGCCACTGTGGCCCCCTCTCTAAGTTCTAAAGCTGTGTTTCAAAACAGAGCTGCCTTTTTCCCCAAGGTGAAGTCTTCTTGTTTTGTTTTTTGCTTTCATTTCCCTCTGAGGTTTCTTTTCTCCTGTTTTTTGTATACTCAAGCAATACTTGAGTGTGCAAACTGTTTCGCTTCACTGCTGTAGAACGTTAGCATCCACTCCTCTCCTAGAAGAATGATATATTTTGAAAAATATTAAAAAGGCAGAAAATTATATTTCCCTGGATGAGAAATGGAGAAACATGCTCTTAAGAGGCTGAAAGCAGCCCCCACCTTCCTTAATAACCCACAGCAGATATCAGCACTTAAGAGATTAAGAACTAGATAGCTCTATTCATAAGCAAATACCCTCACTCAAGATCCAAACCAGGACAAAGCCATTAAGCCATAATAGGAATTGCCCAACACCCTTTCAGAACACAAGCCCCTTCATTGCATCATCTCAGTTGCACCGCCACCCCAGCAAACTTCAGCCAAACCTGGGAGCTCAGACAAGCTATAGAGCCAGCTATGATCCCTACATAACCCCTACAACAGCCAATGGGATACATGTTCTTGCACAGGAACAGGCAGTTCAAGTACAAATCTCAGAGAAGGTATAAAAAAACAAACCACTCTCAACTCCATGTGGCCAGCTGTCCAGAGCCACACATGTGGTTCTGCTTCAACATTAAACAGATTTACAGATTAAGATTAATAGAGTTGGAAGGGACCTTGTAGGTCATCTAGTCCAACCCCCCGCCTAAGCAGGAGACCCTACACCATTTCTGACAAATGGCAGTCTAATCTCTTCTTGAAGGTCTCAAGGGATGAAGCTCCCACAACTTCCGAAGGCAACTTCTGTTCCATGGGTTGATTGTTCTCACTGCCATAAAATTTCTCCTTATTTCCAGGTTGAATCTCTTCTTGATCAGTTTCCATTCATTATTCTGAGTGCTTTAGAAAATAGCTTGACCCCCTTCCTCCTCTCTGTGGCAGCCCCTCAAGTATTGGAAGACTGCTCTCCTGTCTCCCCTGGTCCTTTTCTTCCCTAGACTAGCCAGGCCCAGTTCCTGCAACCATTCATTGTATGTTTTAGCTTCCAGTCTCAATCAGCCTCCATGTTTCCAGTGTTCTTCTCCCAGCTTGGAACTGAACAAGATGGATATATCTCCCAACACTGCCATCAAAACGTAGCTTGGATTTTGGAGGCTCAATCTGGTGATTTTCGTATGGCATTGCCAAAAATGCAGGGGGGGGGGCAGATGCAGGGGGCTCTCTAGGAGGAGCCCTGCTGCTGTGCCCCCAATTGTGGGATGCAAAAATAAAAACAGTGGCTTGGTTTGCCCAAGGTCCCACTCTCACTCATCCTGAATTTACTCATGATTTTCTACAACTATGCAGTTCCCAGCTACTCAGGTCTCCCAGCCTGTAATTTGCAAAAAAACAAAAAGTGAGTCACTATTCAAATCTGTTGCTGGGATTCCTCCAGGCAGTGATGCAATTCAAATAATTTAACAACCGGTTCTCTGCCCTAATAATTTCTTCCAACAGCCAGTTCACCAAACTGCTCAGAAAGTTAAGTACCAGTTCTGCAAACTGGCTGAATCCCACCACTGATTCCTCCTCAGGACAATGCAAAATACTTTTGAGAACCTGAATTCAATGTGAATTAAAAGTGAATAACCAAGCTCCCATACCTGTTACCTATTCTATGCCACAAATGAATCTGCCCTAATCATTTTTTTTTTAACCTATCTCACTAATGCCAGCAATATTTTCCTCTGGGCATCTGCCATACTGGGAAGAAGAGGGCCACTGATATCCTATTTTATGTTGGTTTTGCAATCCCACTCTTTTACTGTAATAATCATGGGCATACCTTTACCCAAGAATGAAGTGCCTCTCAGAATCCCTTAAAATATGGAAAGAGTGGCATTAAGCATAGTGCAGGTGAAATGTTAATTGCCCCATTCCTTCTCAACACCCTAATCTAAGCAGAATCCACACCATAAAGATATGATGAGGAATAAAATGCCATCAATTGCATGACTCAACCTCTACCACTGGTACATCTTGTTAATTTCTATATATGTCAGCTTTAAACTGTGTTTTATGCAAGTCTGTAAAAGAGATAAATGCTGAACTTGCTGCATTGGCTGAAAAACAGATAAAAATCTAAAGGTACCATTTTGGCCAAGCAAATCAATTCAACAAAGAATAAAGGTTGGTCCTGTGCTTTGTGTTTTCCTGTTAAAAATCAATACAATTTTTTAAAGTGCCCTTGTTCCCCCCAAGGCACCTAACTAGGTCAGTGGGAAGGTTAAAAAGCAGTCGGTTAACAGACACAACCGATCACAGTGGATTAGATGCAATCCTAAACAAACCCCATCTCGCACAGAATGAAGCCACCTATACCCAGTTAAGTAGGAGCATCGCTCTGTCCACTGAGCCCTCCACCTTCTGTAAAGCATCTTGAAGGCAAGGTAAGATGTAATGGATGGAAGCTTATCAAAGAAAGACCCAGTCTAGAATTAAGGAGAAATTTCCCAACAGGGAGAACAATTCATCATTGGAACAGATCACCTCCGGAAGTTGTGGGTGCTGCATCATTGGAGGCTTTCAAGAAAAGAATGGACAACCATTTGTCCAGAATAATATAAGGTCTCCTGCTTGGACAGGGGGGTTGGACTAGAAGACCTCCAAGGTCCCATCCAATTCTGTTGTTCTATACTTCGGTAAGGTATAGAGCCGGAAGGAAAGAAGGGCCACAAAAGATAGCCTCTCTATCATAAAACTCACTGACAAACACTGATTGACTGCTTAGTTTGAACTACTGCAGCTTGCCAAGCCAAAGGGGCTTGTAATGTTCTGACATCAGACTTGATGGGGTGCGGAATTCTGAGAGTTGAAATCCACCTTAAAGTTGCCAAGATTGAGAAACAGTGTTATAGTGGACATGTGGCACCACTATACCTTAATAAATGTGCACCATATTTCTGCAGCACAGGTCACTAACAAAATCCAAATAGCTACTGTGGGCAGCTGCATTCTAGCAACTTGGCTGACACTTTGGGCTAAACCACAATGGACTTTTCTTTGGTTTAGTTTCATGTCTTGCATCAGTCTGGCAAAAATCAGTGCCTTTCCTACCCTTTAAACTCACAAAAAACCAGGCAAAATCCCACTGTCCGCATCTCAAGAGTGGTGAGGTGAACCACGGATAATGGAATTGAGGGTAACCCTGAGGGCACAGATAAACTTCCAGGTGGCCTCAACAACCCTCTAAAAGGATGCAAATGACCAGCTATCTGCAAGGAATCCAAATCCTTCCATTCCCCACCATCATCCCGTCAGAGTTGAAGAAGCTTCTTGGATGAGAAGTGAAATGTCTTCAAAGAAAAAGACAGAAAGTCTAGTTGCCTCTTGAAAAAAGCACCTTTGGGACACAGATAAGGTTCTAGAGATTCCATGGAGCCTTGAGGGTTTCTCGCTTCTGGTTCCCATGATGGTTGAATTCAGTCCCTGTCATTTTTGTTTCTACAAACCACCAATATGACTTTTGACCACAATTGAGCTCGACATTAGTTAAGAGTTGTTAAGTGAATGTTGCCCCATTTTATGGCCTTCTTGCCACAATTTTTGACAGATGGCAGTCCAGTCTCTTCTTGAAAGCCTCCAGTGATGAAGCTTCCACAGCCTCTGAAGGCAACTTCTGTTCCATCGATCAATTGTTCTCACTGTCAGAAAATTTCTCCTTATTTCCAGGTTGAATGTCTCCTTGATCAGTTTCCATCCATTATTCCTTGTCTGGCCTTTGGATACTTTGGAAAATAGCTTGTCCCCTTCCTCCTCTCTGGGGCAGCCCCTCAGATATTGGAAGATGCTCTCCAGTCTCCCCTGGTCCTTCTCTTCCCTAGACTAGCCTGGCCCACTTCCTGCAACCGTTCATTGTACGTTTTAGCCTCCAGTCCCCTAATCATCTTTGCTGTTCTTCTCTGCACTTTTTCTAGATATCCAACTCATAATATCTGAGAGAAATATATTCAAGGGAAGGTACACTTCCCCTTCATCCATTTAAGCCTTGAAATGCTCTGAACATGTCCTTCCCCCAAGAAGAAATAATCAGCAAAATGCCAAACATTTCACATTGATCCTCTCCGCTCCCCATAGAAGGCAGACAGTAGCAAATATCCCGATATTTTCATCCTGTGGTTTTTGCTGACGGGATTAAACCTAGATACACGTTTGCTGGCTTTGGAAATCGCACGTTCTTTGAAAACCACTCAGGGAGGGACAGAAGCCTCTTCTAAACTGTACTGGCATTTCCCCTGTGGTTAAAACGTTCTCCTCCTCATTATTTGTAACATCACAGATAGAGTTTTAGGAACGTTGCCAAGCGTGGCCTCCCATAAATTTTGCATCCTTGTTTTAAAAGCATCAGCAAGTCATTTCCTAGGGCAACATCATTCAGTGTAACCCCTGATGCAGCTGGCTGGGAATCCTAGAGTTGTATGCCGGTCTGGCTAAGGCTGCCCTTTGGAAAAATAACCACGTGCATGGAGCTTTGCGCACGCTTTCCTTTTCCCATGTTGGAAAGCAAGAAAATGCACGTAAGAGGAAGCATTGCAATGAAGACAGATGGGCCTTCCTTCCTGACTGTGCAGCCGAACGCCGAGCCTCCCAAAACTGGAATACTGCCTTGGATCTGGAGAAGGACCCCTGGGGGCCAAGGCTGATGGAGCAGATGTTGCATTAACAGAGGGATACAATCAAGATCGAGGGAGGTACTGATACCACTCTATAAAGCCTTAGTAAGATCACACCTAGAGTACTGCATTCAGTTTTGGTCACCACTCCACAAAAAAGATGCTGAGACTCTAGAAAGAGTGCAGAGAAAGAGCAACCAAGATGATTAGGAGGCTGGAGGCTAAAACATATGAAGAACGGTTGCAGGAACTGGGCCTGGCTAGTCTAGGGAAGAGAAGGACCAGGGGAGACATGATGGCAGTCTTCTAATATTTGAAGGGCTGCCACAGAGAGGAAGAAGGGGACAAGCTATTTTCCAAAGTATCCAAAGGCCAGACAAGGAATAATGGATGGAAACTGATCAAGGAGAGATTCAACCTGGAAATAAGGAGAAATTTTCTGACAGTGAGAACAATTGATCGATGGAACAGAAGTTGCCTTCAGAGGTTGTGGGAGCTTCATCACTGGAGGCTTTCAAGAAGAGACTGGACTGCCATCTGTCAGAAATTGTGGCAAGAAGGTCATAAAATGGGGCAACATTCACTTAACAACTCTCTTAACAAATTTTGAGCTCAATTGTGGTCATAAGTCATATTGGTGGTTCGTAGAAACAAAAATGACAGGGACTGAATTCAACTCTTCCAACTCTGTTAATCTGTTAAAAGAAGATATATACAGTAATAAAGTGACCTAGAGAACCCCAGGGTTGGAAGAGACCTCTTTGTGGTCTGAACCTTCTCCTGAATGAAGATGGGTCTTCTGCTTGGGCTGGAGGTTGGACCACTAGATGACCTACAAGGTCCCTTCCAACTCTGTTATTCTAATCTAAAGGTAGAGCCACAGAGGATCGCGTGTTTTGACAAAAGCGCCCTAGCCTGTGATTCAGTGGATGTTTCCAGAGAGAGAACATGAGCGAGGCTGTAATGGAAACTTGCTTGCTGGATGCAGATTGGGGAGCAGGTGGATCAACCGACCTGCAGCAATTGGTTTAATTCAGGTGCACACAGAGGATGTCTCTCCAAAGCAGTCTCTCTCGAGTCACCCAATTCTCTCTGCCATCACCAGAGAACAGAGGCACCAAGCTAACCTCCACAACTATTGTCTCATTTCTGATTTCCCACACCAAACAACTGTGTGGACGAGGACACACATACACAAGGCCCACTCTTGCTCTGCAGATAACAGATAATCAGACTTGGAAGGGTCTTTGTAGGTCATCTAGTCTACCCTGCCCAAGCAGGAAGCCCTACACCATTTCTGCAGATGGGAGTCCAATATCTTCTTGAAAGTCTCAAGTGATGAAGCTCCCACAATTTCTGAAGGCAATTTCTGTTCCTTTGGTTGATTGTTCTCACTGTCAGAAAATTCCTCCTCATTTCCAGGTTGAATCTCTCCTTGTTCAGTTTCCATCCATTGTTCCTTGTCTGGCCTTCGGGTGCTTTGGAAAATAGCTTGACCCCTTCCTCCTCTCTGTGGCAGCCCCTCAAATATTGGAAGACAGCTCTCCTGTCTCCCCTGGTCCTTCTCTTCCCTAGACTAGCCTTGCCCAGTTCCTGCAACCATTCATCATATGGTTTAGCCTCCAGTCCCCTCATCATCCTGGTTGCTCTTCTCTGCACTTTTTCTAGAGTCTCAACCTGTTTTTTATAATGTGGTGACCAAAACTGGATGCAGTACTCAAGGTGTGGCCTTACAAAGGCTTTATAGAGTGGTATTAGTACCTCAATTGATCTTGATTGTATCCCTCTGTTAATGCAATTTAGGATTGCATTGGCTTCTTTGGCTGCAGCTGCACACTGCTGGCTCCTATTTAGCTGGTTGTCCACTAAGACTCCAAGATTCCTCTCACAGTAACTGCTATTTCCCAAACATGTAGTTTGTCTCCTACTGGTGGATAGCACATTGTTTTTATGATTAGTGAAAACATCAAGTTTTCAGCTCCGTGATTGCTTTAAAACCATCTTAGCTAGTAGTCAATAACTGTAAGGTAGTCCTTATGTGACTGGTGCCTTAGTGGCTCTCCAAAGTTACTATGGACCCCCTCCTACAAAGGTACTTATGATCGTGCCCCTAGTCACATGACTGCATTTTGGACATTTGGCAACCAGCTCACATTCACCGTTATTTGCAGTGTCTTGCAGTCATGTGACTACCATTTATATTTTGGCGGAAAAATTGCCGTTACTTCCAGTTTCTGACAAAAACTGCTCAGAGCAGCCAATGGGTCCACTTAACAGCCAAAAACAAAAACAAAAAAAGATTTTTAAAATCTGATCAGTCATGTGATGTCCTGCTTTGTGGCTGTCATGACTTGCATTCTCAGTTACGGTCATAAATCATGAACTAGGAGTGATCTTGTGGCAGTGAGTTCCCCATCTCCTGTCTGAAGATGCTGTTCCTCTCCTTTGCAGTAAATTTTCTCCCACTGGTCAGTTTTATTGGATTATGAGTCAGTTTCATTGAAGCATTAGAGGAAAATTATGTACCCACTAGCTCTATAGCCCTGCTTCGCTACGAAATTATGTGGTCGGGCTTAGTTTTTGGGGAGGAAAATAAGGGGGGAAATTCTTCCTCTGCCTACCAGCATCCATCAATAGTCATCTAGCTAGCATCCTGTCAGTATATGAGAGGGTTGAGGGCTGTTTGGAAAGTGAAACAGTATTTGCTGAGTGAGCAAGGAGACAACAAGGAGCCTGGGTGTGGCTTAGCCCAACTGTTCTGCATTAAAGCTGGTTGCTGCTGTGAAACTGAGACTGAACCTCCTCTGCTTGTGTTTTGCATTTGGAACAGATTTATTTCCAGGTGGGGAGGGGGAGTAGAACTCCTTAGCATCAGAGTGTGATGATAATAATAATAATAATAATAATAATAATAATAATAATAATAATAATAATAATAATAATAATAATATAGGAAATAGTCATGATCTGATGATCATTTTGAAAAATCCTTTCTTAATGAGTCCCTGGAAGCCAAGAGGAACATATGTGCCAAATTTCAAGCTTGTAGACTTTCAGGTTCTGGAGATTTTGTGATGATGCGTGAGGGGTATTTTGCTTTTATATATATAGAGAGAGAAAGAGTTCTTGGCTTTATTTGAAGGAAATCTCTTCCAACCACTCAAATTATTGGCTCAATTCAGGATAACGAAAGCAATATCCTGAATTTGGTAAGATGTGGGTTGGGGAGAGGCTTAGGGGGAAAGAACAGGCATAGTTGCAGGTGGAGTCAAGAGAGGAATCAGCTTAAAATCATCACATGTTCACAAATGTTCCAAGTCCAGTCCCTCTTGCATGCCATTAATTCTAATCTAGTGCCAATTTAGTGGGGACCGCCAGTTGACTAGAGTCTTGTATAGGCAGGAGTAATAAATTAGCTTGACTGGAACTTTAATATGTGCTCCTGATTTTTTTGCAACTGACAATGATGCATATAACCAAAATTTCTGAAAATGGGATCTTTAAACTGGTTCAAGGCCACTTTGCGTTGTATTTTCATCCTCCCCACCCCCATATGCACACACCAGATGTAAGACAATCTCTTCTCCATCAGTTATGGTCCAGTCCATGGCCACCAGCAGAAACACGAATGCAGGAACTAGCAGATTGTGAAAACAGCTGGTGGCAATTTTTGCAACCACAGCAACACACTCTTACAACGGGAGAAATTGTTGCTGACTTTACGTGGGACCGAGCACTTCCAGCCGGACTGCTGTCTGATCAACTGGTTGCCTACAGAATCTAAGCAGTCTCTGGCCTCAGCAAGAAGACCACGGAAGAGCCGTGGTGGCACTGTGATTAGAATGCAGTTATTACAAGCTAACTTACTGCTCACTCCAGGAGTTCAGTTCTGAGTGGCTTCAGGTTCACTCAATCTTCCATCCTTCCGAGGTTGGTAAAATGAGGACCCAGATTGTTGGGGGCAAGAGGCTGACTCTAAACCGCTTAGAGAGGGCTGTAAAAGCACTGTGAAGTGGTATATAAGTCTAAGTGTGATTGCTATTAAGGGGCATGGCTTTACTTCAACAATGGCTTACTGTAGTGTTACTCAACCTTGAGAACTTTAAGATTAACCTTAAGAAGAAAGGCAAAATCATACAATGAACAGTTGCAGGAACTGGACATGGCTAGTCTAGTGAAAAGAAGGACCGGGGGGGACATGCAGTCTTCCAATATTTGAGGGGCTGCCCCAGACAGAAGGAAGGGGTCAATCTATTTTCTAAAGCACCTGAATAATGCCAGACAAGGAATAATGCATGGAAACTGAACAAGGAGAGATTAAACCTGGAAACAAGGAGACATTTTCTGACAGTGAGAAGAATCAACCTATGGAACAGAAGCTGCCTTCGGAAGTTGTGGGAGCTTCTTCATCCCTGGAGGCTTTCAAGAAGAGACTGGGCTGCCATCTGTCAGAAATGGTGTAGGGTCTCCTGCTTGGGCGGGGGGTTGGACTAGATGACCTACAAGATCTCTTTCAACTTTGTTAATCTGTTAATGTTTGGGCTTCAATTCAAAAGCTCTATTGGCTGGAGAATTCTAGGAGTTGAAGTTCTCAAGATGGAGAAACGTTGGCTGATGGGGAAGATTTCTTGTGGCCTCAGCAATAAAGGAGGGTCCATTCCTTCTCTTCTTTTCAGTATTGTTTTGTTCCCAGGCCACGTTTTGCCATTCCTTGGTCCTTGATGATGGTCATAGCACAGTTCACACATTAGTTCTCAACCTAGGTTGCCCAAGTAAAAAAAAAGGATATACTACAAAGTATCCATAATCTACCAGAATGAGAAAGTACAGGTGATCCTCCACTTACAACAATTCATTTAGTGACCCTTCAAAGTTACAACGGTATTGAAAAAAGTGACTTATGACCGTTTTTCCACACTCTTAAGGGCTGGCCTGTTCCAAGTTGACTTCAATGTACAGTTCAAGATGTGGATTATCCTCTTTGAAACCCTAACATGTCTCTGAACCTGGTTATCTTCAGGGCCAAGTTCTCCAAGTAGACTCTACACATTTGATAAAATCTGGCATGGCACCTATCCTTTGGATCCCAATTTTAAGCAACATAAGGGTGGTCTATTTCCATCGTTCAGATTAACACTCTGAAGAGCTGCTTTGTCTCTGTGAAAAAGCCTTTTAAAGGATGTTGTTGGCATCTTGTGTTTTTTTTTAAACTGACATTCCTCTTTGGGGTAGCCTGTAATCAGTGATTGTTTGAGATAAGATAACCTTTATTGTCACCTTTTTTGTGTGAACACAGCGAGCACATGTTACAAAATGAAATTCTAATGCCCACTCTCAAAAGAAAACACACACACACATACATATATACATGCATGCATACATACATGTGTATGTATATATCCATACTCATACATGTACATTCATATACATATGCTACACACACACACTTATACAATTCAGCTTAATTTAATTTTTCTGGTTTACTGTATGCCGCTTAGAATCATCCATGATGGATGTGGCCTATGAGCCTAAATAAATATACCAGTATATATTTGCACTTGAACTAATCAGAAAATAGATTAAAGGATCTTTCATTCATGATGTCAACTTGTAAAAACCCTGACATATGACACATATCTGATCCGAATTTTCCAATGATAAAATGCATGTATCAAAAACCATGCCTCAGATGAAAGTGATCCCCACAATTCGTACATACATTATATACAAAAAGGCATTTAACCACCATCACAACAACAGCCAAAAAAAAAAAAAAATTGCTCACAAAGGCAAGCTTTGATGCCTACAAACATCCACTCCAATTTCTGCCCAAATGACTTGATTTGATGGCACTGGGTTGGGCAGCCGTATACATTTGCTGAATGAATGAACAAATGAACCGCTGTAGAAAATCCACAATTTTGTGTTTGAAATTTTGCAGAAAGGGAAAGAGGCAGATCTATCCATCTTCCCACAATAGGAGACAAACTGTAGGGAATGACCAGCTGAGCCCGAGGGAGGCTTCAAACACGTCATCAGTCTCGAGTCCCTTCAGACCCACAAAAGTTCTTAGTCCAGCCCACCTTGAATTGCCATTGACTCTGATCTCCCACCAATTTGCTTGGACCTCTTGGGAGTTCAGATTCTTGTAGAGACCTTAAAGTTGCAATAAATCTTTATACCCATTTGGAACAGCCTGAATCTCCTGATTTCCCCAGTGCCTGATACCAAATTTAAGATCACATCCTGGTATGCACAGAAGCAATCACTGATTGCTATTATGGGTAACAAGGGTACAACTGTATGGTCCTCACCAGGGTACCTGGGGATTATTGGCATGGTCCTTGACACTCACCAAGCTCTCTAACTTATGTAACTTATGTAATTTGATTGTTTCAATTCTTTTAATTAAAATGAGCACTCCTAAGCTTCAGGAATATCCATCTGTCTCTAAATTCCTCACAGACCTTGGAGGCATTCTTAGAAAGTAAAAATATAATTTTGGTTGTCTTCAGGGAAATGGGAGGTTTGGGGAAACAGTCATTTTGTGAGAATGCTCACAGGACACTCTCAGGATCCCAAATTGGCTCCAAAGAGTTGTGGAGCCTCTGATCAATTCCTTAGTGATTCTGGTGACACACCAAGAGTTCAGTATCTTGAGAGATACAGCATCATCTATGCAGGAAACATTTTGTCCAACATTTTGTCTTTGGTGGAAGCAGCTTTGGTTGCCATCTATCTTGCGATGATGTCAACCTTCCTCTACCTTGAGAAGATGGCAACCTTCATGTCTTCCTAATCAAAGAGACCCCGAGCATATTGGTATCTCCCTGAAGAACAGATCTCAATGGCTTCCAACCATCCACAAAAGAGGTAACAACCAGGAGAGCAACTGAGACCGTCATCTGGGCCTCACAAGATGTTGCCCATCTTGCTATCCAAAGATGACCATCCACCAACAACACCCAATCTTACTTCCCTCAAACTGGGAAAGATATTTTTCAAACAGTCAAAATGACATGCATCCATCCCAGACTTCAATGCCTCTAGGTACAAATCCCAATTTATTTAATTTATATTTCTTAATACAGATCAGGAGCAGGGACGTCTTGCAGCAGAGAGGTAAGATGGGAAGAGAAAGGCAGAAGGCGGGCTTGCCGTGGCCATCCATATGGCTTTCTGTGGCTTTGAGATTTCCTGCAACCAACAAAACAGTTCCAAATGGCCCTTCATTCTGGATCCTTTCATCAAAACTAGAAACTTAAGTCAACTTTCCCCAAACTGGTTCCTTCCAACTGCTTGGGACTACATTTCCCAGAATTCCTTTGACCATGCCAACTGGAACTTCTCGGACCTAAGATTCCAAGCATTGTAAGGAATCAGGTGGAAGAGAGCTGGTTTGCTAAGGATCATGAATGCAACGGATGGGAATCCTGCAGGATTTTGGAGTCAGTGCTGAAGGATCCTTTCGAAAGCACCCAACCAAGGACAGAAAAAGAGAAGTTTCCATGATGCTAATTGACCCAACTATTGTTGCCCAATCCGTCTGCACTCCCCAGGTTTTTGGCATCCTTTACAAAGGTGATTTATTGGTTCTGTTATCTTTTTGAAACCTTGAACCATTTTGAATACTGGGGACAGATTGAAGGCAGTATGAAATATTTATTGCAAAGGAAAAAAAAATGTGGATTGCTTTTTTTTTTTTCCATGGCGGAGAAAATAACGGTTAAGAACAGACTCAGTTAAGAATGAGAAAGGAAGGTGTTGGCTTCCGCTAAAGATGTTGCTGGGTGCTAAGGGGCTCCCAAGTCCGGGTCTAGAGTCATTTAGCAAGAACCCAGATGGGGAAGCAATCTTGCTGGGCTTTGGACCGGCATCCTGAAGGATTTGCCCAGAGGCAGCTGCTGTAAAAGGACAGCTGTGTTAGTCAATGGTGGCCAAAAACCCAAAGGAACGCCTTTTCTGATTTTATTGAAAGGCAACATCTGTAACTCAAGAATGCTGCTCCCTTCAGAGAAGGGAGACAAGCTGCTCTGTTTCTATTTAAATCTTTTGCATTTCTGCACAAACCTCGCTCCACCCTTTTCAAAAGCACAGGAAAGCAGTTTAGAACCGGAGACCCCCCCCCCACAAAGGCATTTCTTTTATGAAAAATATCTGGGGGGAGGGGACGGACACCCCTCCCACATCCACAGATAATAAAATAATTAGCCTGCTCCCAATTTCCTCTGAGCCACACAATCGAAAAGATTTGCCTACACCGGCATCAGCTGTTCCGGTCAAGCATTTTTTGGCATCCCGGGGTGGTGGGAAAGCAATTGCTACAACGCCAGGCCATTCAAAACCATTCCCTAGAGCCCAAGTGGATTTATTCAGGCTAGGCAAAACACACACACACAGGGACACACAGATACAACCACACGCAGAGAGATCCTCCATTAAAAAGCGTTACAAAAGAAAAAAGAAAAGGAAAAGGGAGCTGTGCCAATCGGCAGTCTGCATCTCTCCCCCATAGAGATGCTCGTGTGCCTGGAGAGATGCTCAGCCTTTTATGCAGCAATGCCAGGAGGGATTCTCTCTCCCCCCCTCCAATTCCAGCCACCTCCCCCTCCCCAACATCTGGCAGACTGGACAGGAGGTGGGTGGGGAGATGAGGGTCTGTCTAGGAAGGAGGCTCTGAGAATCAAGGGCTGCTCCCAGCCACCTTCCTCCCACCCCCATGCAAATTCTCCTGCACAAAAGCAGTGGCTCCCTCCTGCCCCTTGCCCTTCGCCCCTGCCAGCATCTCTCCCCCCCCCCGAGACCCCCTCCAACCTGCCCATGGAGAGAGAGAAAAACCCTGCCAGACCGGCTGCCACTTACCCCAAGTTTCCTGCTCTTCATCTTCACATAGCCTTGCTTGACGATGTCACTGAAATTGGTAGCCATGGCTCAGCCGCCCAAAGCTGCCAAGGGTTCGCCTCTTCCACACCTCTTTTTTTTTTTTTTTTTCCTTCTCCCTCCCCAAAGCTGGCTTCCTCTAGGGCAGCGTCTAGGGCAGCGCCAACCTTCTCGCCCTGCCCTCTGCTTCGCCGCTGTTCACCTGTTCTCAGCCTTGGGCTGCCATGCCACCTCCAGCATTGTTCTAGTCAGAAGCGGCTTTTTTTCTGCCTGGGCGCTGAAATATAAAAATGACAGATAGATTAGAGAGGGTGACATCTCTCTCGTGCTCGTCTGAGTACCCCCTCCCATACCCCCTCCACCCCTCCCCTCCCCTCTCTTCCTCCCCTCCCGACTCAACCATTCAGGAGAATCATAGGTGGCGGGGATGAGTGTGGAGGAATGGAACAGTCTAGCATTTAACTCAGCGGGCGCTTCAGCTCTGTAATTCGTAAGAGAGAAGCTCCCACGGCTGAACCCAAGAACAAAAGAGAAGACAGAAGGGTTTTTTTTTCTTTTTTCTTTCTTTTTTGCTTTTTTAAAGAAGAGAAAAAGACTTGCACACCTACCATTCAAGCCAGCCTCGAAAGTTGCCTTCCTTATTCTACCTGACCAGAATAACTTAGAAGGACCTTCTCAGTTCTTTTCCTCGCTCTGCCAACAACGCCAAGCAGGAATTCAGGAGCCTCTGAAGACACCGGTTCCAAGGAGCAAAGCTTTAAAAGACTTCCTTAAATTCTCCCCCGTGGCTTCTCCCAGCTTCTCTCTCTCTCTCTCCTCACATCACCTCAGAGAAGCCCAAAATGTTTGTGCATCAAAGTTAGGCGCTTGCCAATAAGAAGTGGGAATCTCAGCTCCTTGGTGAACGAAGGAGAACTTACATGCCTACTAATTTGACTTGGCTGGTTAATTAAACCCCAAGAGCTGGCATGCGCAGGAGCCTTCACCTACGACAAGTTTCCTCCTGTTGACATCCCTGCCTAATTACCTGGTTCAGCCATTCCGGTTTGATTATCCTGGACTTTTTTTTTTTTTTTAATTGCAATCGGTGCAAATAAAGAGAATGCAGACAGGTCAAATGTGAAAAGACAATTTTTTGCTGCTGAATGCAGTAAAAGTACTGCAGGGGATGGGAATATGTTTCCCTCCCCTTACCCAACATATTGGTATATGGAACAAATGAAAGCATGCATCTTTTTACTGTGCCTGCCCTGAGTTTAGTTTAGTTTACTTTATTGTCACTGCATCTCGTACAACGAAATCAAACACCATCTTCAGTGCACGTCATGACTATGAAAATAAATACACATCCTTCACATTTTATACATTAAATTGAAAACAAAGTTGCATTCTTAATCTCCACCACCTCTTTTTCCAAACCATTGGTAAAATAAATCCCATGTTTGATAATAGTCTACATCTTCTTTCACTTTAATTTTCAAGGTCGATCTATCCATTTCTGCACAATCTAATATCTTTCCTGACCAGGGTTGGGCTTCAAAAAATTTCCGCAAAGAGTTCTCTGCCCAGATGCTGGGTGGGCGTGGCCTAGTCGGCCTCCTGCACCATGGTGGGAGGGGGGACGTTTTGGCCCTTCCTGGGCTCCGGAGGCTTTCCTCGAGCCTCCGGGAAGCCAAAAATGGCCTCTGTGGGCTCCGGAGACTCTCTGGAGGCCAGAAACGGGCCCATTTCTGGCCTTCCCGAACTTCTGGGAGGCCCACTTTTTTGCCCTCCCTGAGTCTCTGCTCGCATCCTGCACTTCCCTGCATCCAAAATGGGGATGTGGAGACTCCTGGGAGGGGAGGGGTAGGTGGGCCAGCCAAGAGTGGGATTTGGGGGTTCTCTGAACTGCACAGAATCTTAGCTAGGGGTTCTCCTGAACCCCTGCGGATCCCCAGCAGCCCACTCCTCTTCCTGACTATCTCTTCATCTCGCGGTATATCTTCATTTTTCCAGTATTGTGCACAAATACCTGTACTGACTTTTCAGGGAAGGGGGGGGGAAACCATCGAGCTGGGTGGCAATGCCAGCCTCCCCACTGTTCCACAATCCATAATTTAGAATTTAGAACAGAATGAGCTGGAAGGGACCTTGGAGGTCTTCTAGTCCAGCCCGCTACTCATATTTCTCAAACTTCAACAGGGACTGCTTTTTTCTTTTTTAGTCACAACCGTTTCCTGGCTCCTGTTATCTCCTTTTTTTTTTTTTCCCTGCTACTAAAAATAAACCCCAGTTGTAAGTTTGACATGAAAGGAAGAAAGGACGATTCTGGCTTGGCCCTGCCTGGGTTGCAGCTGAATCGGCAGCTAAGCCTGACAGGAGGAGCTGCCCCTGGGGAGGGAGGGGGGGCAGGAAGCACCTGCCACCCTCCCCTGCCCACCTTGCTGTGTCTGCAACCCCTCCGAGCGCCACACTAACCCACTGATGTCAGCGAAAGCATTGCAAAAAGGAAGCCCTTGCGCAAGGCATCCCATAATAGCTGCTTTGCATTGTTAAGCTCTGGGATGTTTGTCTGAATGTTACTGCTGACTCTGGACTGCCCTCATCCTGAAGGCTGACTAGTGAGCAGATTAAATGTCTTCCTCCCACCAATGGCCTCATACTCTTTGCATCACAGCACTCTCTGTTCCTTCCAAGCCATTGAGACCACTTTTTCTTTTTGTAATTTAGAATAGAATGAGCTGGAAGGGACCTTGGAGGTCTTCTAGTCCAGCCCCCTGCTCGAACAGGAGAACCTATCCCATTTCAGACAAGTGGCTGTCCAGACTCTTCTTAAAAACCTTCAGGGATGGAGCGGCTACGATTTCTGGTGGCAAGCTGTTCCACTGGTTAATTGTCCTCAGGAAATTTCTCCTCAATTCCAGGTTGCTTTTCTCCTTGATTGGAATGGAATGGAACCAGAGGTGGCATTCAGACGATTCTGACCAGTTCTGGAGAACTGATAGTGGAAATTTTGAGTCGTTCGGAGAACCGGAAAATCCCACCTCTAAGTGGCCCTGCCAACCCCATCTCTTCTCTGCCTCTCATCGAGTCCCAGCTGATCGGCTGGGTCTCCTTTGGTCGCCCTGCCCAGGAGAACGGAGCTGGAAAGCAGCTAAGTGAGGTGGGGAGGGAACCGTGATTTATAGTATCCTTCCCCTGCCACGCCCACCAAGCCATACCCAAAGAACCGGTAGTAAATTTTTTTGAATCCCACCACTGATTTAGACCTCTGATCCCAGTGACTGACCCAGATTGGATCCTGCAGAATCTGTTATGTTCAGGGCTGAGCGTTCAGCGCTGGCTTTCACTGGGTCAATCTTGACTTTTCCAGCTGACAAAGTGGGATGCAGAGAAAAGGAGAAGGAAAGCCAGCAGGGGTGAAGATAAAGGACTCTTAACATCAGAATCACCGAGTGGAAAACGATGCAAATTATGAAACAGTGAAGTTTATTCCATGGGGGAAGAGCCTTCGCAGCAACCCCGGTCTCCAGGGTGATGTTTGAACTCCCTCCCTCTGCAGACAATTTCTTCACTTCGCCCCCGAGAATGCTCCCAATCGGTGTCAACATCGTTTGTTCACACTAAGCTTCCTTACCCTGGGAAGGCACACCAAAATGTGAGAAAGATTTGCAAGCTCGCCTGGCAGTTCTTCACACCTCACACTCTGCACAAACGCTCAGCATCATACAGCGGCAGCATCCCTCCACAGTTAGCGCTTCAAGCATGTAGAATGAAATAGAAAATCCGTGCCGGGGACTCTACAACAGGGCTGTCCAATTCAATTTCATTGAGAGCAGCATCAGGGTTGTGTTTGACTTCATGGGGGCCAGGTGGGTGTGGCCAGCTCAACGCCACTCGTGTCCAGGGACCTGTGATGGCCCGAGTGTTCTGCCAGCAAAAACGGGCTCCCGAGCTCCGTTTTCAGCTGCAACAGCCTCCTGCCCTCCCAAGCTCTGTTTTCGCTGGCAGAGGCACCATGGGCTGCTCCTTTACTGTTTCCAGGGTGGCCCCGTAGGCTGGATCTGGCCTGCGGGCCTTGAGGTTGACACCCCTGCTCTACAACATCAAGAAGAAAGATTCAACTCTCTCCATACAAGAATGAGGTATAGGACAATTCGCTGCGGCCAACTCGCCATGACTAACTTGCCACGGCCGCAGGACAAGAATTACACTACTATCAAAGAAACGGTGGAATAGAATCAATTGTCCTGCAGCGAGTTGGTCGTGGTTAGTTGGCTGTGGCGAGTTGTCCATTCTGACAAGGATCTAAGTGGTTAAAATTGTCTCTTTTTACTGAGAAACAATTGGCTCTAAATCTGTGTAGAAAAAGATTCTCGCTATTCACAACTTGCAGCAAAAAAAAACTCTGTGTGCTGAATTACAAATAAATCGTCAGCTTGGTTGCAAGTGTCTGAATTTCGATCATGTGACCATGGGGATGCTGTAACATAAGCTTGAAACCCAGTCATATATCACGTTTTCCAATGCTGCTGTAACTTTGAACAATCATTAAACAGATGATTGTAAGCTGGGGACTACTTGTATTTAGAGTTATTCAAATAGCTGCTTTAGTCTGGCAAGATTCCGTCTTTAGGCATATAATAGATGTGCCCATTGGGATACTGAAAGTATCAAAAACGTTCACTTTTTTTTCCAGTGCCATTTTAATTTCAGTCACTAAACGAATGGTTGCAAGTTAAGGACTACTTGTACTCTGCTTTTGATTCTATATCCCACCCAAACACTCCAATTTCTTTCCCCCATCTCTATCTACTCATAGCCAATTAATTCTATTCAATCGCTCTGGTCTTAAAAACGTATTTCAGAAAAGCTTTCCTAACTTAGCAGTTTGTGCACAGTTCTTTCAAGTGAAAACCAAATGATAAAAAGTTAAAGTTGTAAAGCAGAGGCATGTCAGTGACAACTCAAATATAGGTAGTCCTCAACTTATGACCTCAATTGAGCCCAAAGTTTCTGTCGCTAGGTGAGATATTTGTTGAGTCTTGCCCAGAGGTGGGATTCAAAAATCCCAGCAACTGGTTTGCTGCCTGGCTGCTGGATGGGCGTGGCCATGGTGGGCGTGGCCTACTGGAACTTCTGGGAGGGCCATTTTTTTGCCTTCCCAAGGGTCCGGAGGCTTCCCTCGGGCCTCTGGGAGGGTAAAAATGGCCTCCCCTGAGCTCCAGAGGCCCTCCAGAAGCCGGAAACAGGCCTGTTTTCCCTCCTCCCAGAGCCTTCGCACGGACACTGCACTTACCTGCATCGAAAATGGGTTACCTGGAGATTCCTGGGAGGGGAGGGGCAGGGTGGGCGGGGCCAGCCAGTCGGTTGAAATAGCGGATCGGTGAACCAGGTGAAAATTTAACATCTGGTTTGCCTGAACCAGTCCAAACCAGTAGAATCCATCCCCTGGTTTTTCCCCTTTTTTGCCAGAGTTGTTAAGTGAATCACTGCAATTGATAGGTTATGGCTGTTAAGTGAATCTGGCTTCCCCATTGACTTTGCTTGTCAGAAGGTCGCAAAAAGGGGACCACGTGACTTTGGGACACTGCAACCATTGTAAGTACGAGTCAGTTGCCAAGCGGCTGAATTTTGATCATTTGATGACAGGGATGCTTCAGTGTGGGAAATGGTCACAAGTGCCGTTTTAACTTCAAACAGTCACTAAGCAAACTGTTGTAAGTCAAGGACTTACATGTACAGTCATGGCAAGGGGAAGGTATGTTCAGTCCAAAGGTTGGATGCATTGGGGGGATTTCAGTTGAGGCCAAAGCCTTTCTGGACGCAGCACCTACCATCCCCAGGCGAGGAAGAAAATGTTGAACACAGCACTTCAAGTCCTAATCCTCCCTTTCCAAGATATATTATATATAAGCAAAATACCACTCACATATCATCATCAAAATGACCATATTATTATTAACATGCTCTGATGCTAAGGAGTCCCACTCCCCCTCCCCACCTGAAAAGAAATATGTTCCAAATGCAAAACACAAGCAGAAGAGAGGAGTTTCAGTTTTAGTTTCACAGCACCAAGCAGCTTTAGTACAGAACAGTTGAGCTAAGCCACGCCCAGGCTCCTTGCTGTCTCCTTCTTGCTCACACAGCAAATATTCTTTCAGTTTCCAAAAAGCCCTCATTCTCTCACACACTGGAGCGTCTCTGGATGCTAGTCAGATGAATACCGATGGATACTGCTAGGCAGAGGCAGAATTTTTCCCCCTTATTTTCCTCCCCAAAAACTAAGCCCGACCACATAGTTTCGTAGAGAAGCATGGGTATCCAGCTAGTCTCCAATAAAAAGCAAATTTACAGCTAAATGGGGAAGAAATGAAGGCAGGTTGGTCCCATACTGATAGCAATTTCACAGGCTCCTTTGGTCTTCCTGACAGTCACTCACGGCGATCACACACGTATTTGATAAGTGCTGATAGCATTAAATGCTCCAGGTCATTCCCGATGATCCTGATTGGCTTTCTAAGGGCAGGTAAAACCAGTTTTTCTACCTAGGAAAGTAGGAATCTGAACAGAAGCATCTGTATCCCCTGCTGATATTCGCTTGCTTTCTCTCCAATTAAAAAAAGGAGAAGATTCAATTAACTTGGCGAAACCTCCAAAGCAGTAAATCTGAGAATCACTGGAGGAGGGAAAGTTTTCGATCATTTAATCTAACCTTTCATCCGTGCAGAAATCTCCTACTACAGAGATTGCTATCTGCCAAAAGGCAGTTTTAAGCGGACTCCATTTAAAACAACTTAAGGGAAGATAAAGCACCCAGGCTCCATGAAAGTCTGCCCCATTATATTCTTCTGGATGTCCCACCAAATGTTTGAACTAGGGCTCTCCAAATTTGGCAACCTTAAGACTTGTGGATTTCAACTCCCAGTATGGCTGGCTGAGGAGTTCTGGAAGTTGAAATCCACAAGTCTTAAAATGGACAAGATTGGAGAGCCCTGGTTTAAAACCATCGTTCTGGAAGTGTGTCCAATAGTTCTGGCTGGTCTTCTCCATGCCAACTCTCCAGCCAAACTTGAAGAGCTACTAGGTCTTCCCCAGGGGTGGGCGTGCCCTATTTGGCCTCCTGCAACACAGGGGGGGGGGGGGCTGTTTTCACTGTCTCCAGGCTCTAGAGGTTTTCCTCGGGCCTCCAGGAAGGCGAAAATGGCCCCTCCAGGCTCTGGAGGCTCTATGGAGGACAGAAAAGGACTCGTTTCTGGCCTTTTGGAGTGTCCAAGAGGCTCATTTTTCGCCCTCCCCAACCTTCCATGCTGGCCCTGCACTTCTCTGGGATCCAAAACGGGCCACGTGGAGATTCCTGGGAGGGGAATGGTCACACAGTCATTGCTACTACCGCGAACCTGAGGTAAAATTGGCATCCGGTTCCTTCGAACCGGTGCAAACCGGTAGCAGCCCACCCCTGCTCTCCCCACATTCTCTTATTTTTGAGCTGTGCTTCTCTGGACATGTTCCTGTTTGATAGGTCTTATTAAAACACAATCCCAGAAACAGCTACAATATTCCAGAGGTGGCCTGCTCAATGCAGGTACAGTATAGTTAGTCCTTGACTTACAACCATTCGTTTAGTGATCTCAGCACTGGACCACACTAAGAATAATGTGTCCAGTTCTGGTCACCGTGACACAAAAAAAGATGCTTAGCCCCCAGAAAGAGTGCAGAGAAGAGCAACAAAGATGATGAGGGGTCTGGAGATTAAACCATACGATGACCATCTGAGAGAACTGGGTATGTCTAGTTTAAGGAAAAGAAGGCCTAGGGCAGGGGTCTCCAACCTTGGCCCCTGGAAGCCTGGCGGACTTCAACTCCCAGAATTCCACAGCCAGCTTTGCTGGCTGTGGAACTCTGGGAGTTGAAGTCCGCCAGGCTTCCAGGAGCCAAGGTTGGAGACCCCTGGCCTAGGGGGTCACATGATGGCAGCTTTCCAATATGTAAGGGGCTGACACAAAGAAGAAGCTATTCTCCAAAGCACCTGAGGGCAGGACAAGAAGTAACAGATGGAAGATCATTAAAGAGAGATGCAACCAGAAGTAGAGAGAAATTTTCTGGGATGACAGCAATTCATCAGTGGAATGAATGGCTGCCAGAACTTGTGGGCAGCCCATCATTGGAGGTTTTCAAGAAGAAATATACAGATTAACAGAGTTGGAAGGGACCTTGTAGATCATCTACTGCAGGGGTCTCCAACCTTGGCAACTTTAAGCCTGGGGGACTTCAACTCCCAGAATTCCCCAGCCAGCAAGTTGAAGTCCCCCAGGCTTAAAGTTGCCAAGGCTGGAGACCCCTGATCTAGCCCAATCCCCCGCCCAAGTGGGAGACCCTACACCATTTCTGACAGATGGCAGCCCAGTCTCTTCTTGAAAGCCTCCAGTGGTGATGAAGCTCCCACAACTTCTGAAGGCAACTTCTGTTCCATGGGTTGATTCTTCTCAGTATCAGAAAATGTCTCCTTGTTTCCAGGTTAAATCTCTCCTTGATCAGTTTCCATCCATTATTTCTTCTCTGGCCTTCAGGTGCCTTGGAAAATAGCTTGACCCCCTCCTCTCTGTGGCAGCCCCTCAAAAATTGGAAGACTGCATGTCCCCCCTGGTCCTTCTCCCTAGATTAGCCAGGCCCAGTTTCTGCAACCATTCTTCATATGTTTTAGCCTCCAGCCCACTAATCATCCTGGTTGCTCTTCTCTGCACTCTTTCTAGAGTCTCAACATCTTTTTTATAGTGTGGTGACCAAAACTGGAAGCAGTATTCTAAGTGTGGTCTTACTAAGGCTTTATAGAATGATATTAGTACCTCCCTTGATCTTGAATGTCTCTCTTAATACAACTTACAGTTGTGTTGGCTTTTTTGGCTGCCGCTGCACATTGCTGTTGCATATTTAATTGGTTTGTCCAGAATATTATAGGGTCTGTTGCCATGGGTGGCAGCGAGGTGTGTGTGTAGAAGTGGGGAGTTGGACTAAAACATATCCAAGGCCTTATAATTCTATATTATGTGTTCAGTTTCTCTGATCACAAATAGATAAGAAACCCGTAGCAGGACAAGATTTCTAAGAAGGTAAAGTTGGGGCTGTACAAGGAATGTAGATCCCAAACTATGGAAAATAATTCCACCAATTCTCCGTTGATCGGATCAGATCCCACCATCAATACCCACTTAGAGCTCTGCATTTTAAACAGTATTTAGAGAGATTAAAAGGAGGAATGAAGATGACCAGGGATGAAAAACAAAGCCTTCTGTGGGGAAACTGAGCTGGGTGTGGAGAAAAGACAGTGGGAGGATTCGTACCTCTTCAAGGTCAGGATCTGTTTTCTATTGTCCCAAAATTCAGGACATGGAAGAATGGATTTCAGTTTACAGGAACTGAATCTTAAGAAAAACATCCTAACAGGAAGAGCAGCTCCTTAGTGAAACCAGGGCCGATGCGGCCTTCTTCTTCTTTCCTGTCGAAGCAGAGATTAAACAGCCATCTGTTGAGGATGCTCTAATTGGGATTTTGGCACCAAGTAAAAGGTTGGCCCCCGGGGCCTTCTATGTCAGGATTCTCTGGGTCATATCACAACTGTCTAGATCCATCTGGGCTGATCAGAGGACAGGAAAATCCTGAGGAGGAAGGGGCTGCAGATATTGTTTTTCAGACGGTGAATGGGAAAGGAGCATCTTTTTATAAGGATTCCAGAGCAGAGATGCTGAACTATATGTTATATGTATGTATGTATGTATGTATGTACAGTATAAAAAGGCAAGTACTCCTCACGCATCATCACAAAATCTCCAGAACTGTAAAGCCTACAAACTTGAAATGTATGTTTCTCTTGGCTTCTAGGTGCTGACTAAGAAAGGATTTTTCCAAATGACCATCAGAGCATTACTATTTCTTAATACAGCAATTAACACACTCTGATGCTAAGGAGTTCTACTCCCCTTCCCCACTTGAAAAGAACTCTGTCCCAACTGCCAGTTGCCTCACATTCCGTTACCTCAGTTCAAACCGGCAGACGTTCCACTCCCTCACTCCAGAGCGGCCTGGGACTCCTTACAGTACCTCACGTTGGTACCTCACTAAAATGTCTACGCCTTCCACCTATGGAATTGCTTCCGGGCTCAAAGCGGCGGGAGAGATATTCCCTTATGTGTTTCAATCACCAACCACCATGAGCCCATGGATTGTGAACCGGATTTCTCCTGCATAGCCTGATCACATAGTTTTGTCACGAAGCACAAGTATAGTAGTTCTTATACAGCAATTAACACGCTCTGATGCTAAGGAGTTCTGCTCCCCCTCCCCACCTGAAAAGAACTCTGTCCCAACTGCCAGTTGCCTCACATTCCGTTACCTCAGTTCAAACCGGCAGATGTTCCACTCCCTCACTCCGGAGCGGTCTGGAACTCCTTACAGTACTAAATGGCGGTTCTTCACCAAAATGTCTATGCTTTCCATCTATGGAACTGCTTTTGGAGTCAAGACGGCAGGAGCGATATTCCCTTATGTGTTTCAATCACCGACCACCACTGAGCCAACGGATTGTGAACCGGATTTCTCCTGCATAGCCCGATCACAAATTCGTTATGAAGCACGGGTATCCAGCTAGTGTCAGCATTCCAGAAAAACTTGACTCCAACAAATAACTCTGAACCAGACATGTTCTCAAAGTTCCCTTTTATTAGTGTAGTAAACTGGCACATCTGGGAAATCCGAATCTGAAAGTTTTGGGTTTCCCTCCAATAAGTAAAATAGGACAAATCCACCCCCTGCCCCCATCATTCCGTCACATGCCCCGATCACCATCTGTCCCAACTGGAGACATCCCCTCTACTCCTCCTCAGCCAGGTGCAGGAACAACATGACCTTGATTCTAAAGAAGAATGCTATTATGTCTAACCACATACGCTCCATGCAATTCCCCCCTCCCATCTTTTCAGGCTCAAGAATGTGGTAGCGTGGAAGCTTCTGGTGCTTATTCGGCTTCCAAAGCTGACAGCTAGTGTGTGTGTGTGTGTGTGTATGTATACGTATATGTGTGTATTTATATGTATGTGTGTGTGTGTATATGTATGTATGTATCCAGCCAAGGCCCACACTGTGGCTAACACACTTGTGGTTGAAAACCTGCCCTGAAGAGGAACAGGAAGGAAGGGGGAATGATGATGAAGAACAAATTGGGCGTGGCCACAGCCATTCTGACCTTCAGATCTGGGATCTCCTCACGTTGTCCCATCCATGTCCAACTCTAGTTAGCTTTCTCACAGTTTAACTGAGGTCAGTTAATGCTCTATGAGGAAGCAGGATGCTCACAAACCTATCCTAGAGCTCCCTTCGGTACCCAGCTGCACAATATTCATCAGAGCCACACCTTACACACAAGCTTTGGTGGAATGCTTTACACAAGCCTTGCACAAGCCCATTCCTCTGGCGTTTCTTTTCTTGATGTTTGCCTTGCGGTTGCCGTTGTTTGATGTACGGTAGGTAGATTAACCATCCCCCTCTCTGGCTGTTACTTTTATTTATTTGTTTCACTTATTTATACAGGTAGTCCTCGACTTACAACAGTTCATTTAGGGACTGTTCAAAGTTACTATGGCAGTGAAAAAAGCGACAGGACCGTTTTTCACAGTTACGACCTTTGCAGCATCCCTAGGGTCACGTGACCAAAATTGAGATATTTGGCAACTGACTCACATTTATGACAGTTGCAGTGTCCGTCGATCCCCTTTTGCGACCTTCTGACAAGCCAAGTCAATGGGGAACTCCAATTTACTTAACAACCAGGTCACTAAGTTAAGCATTGCAGTGACTCGCTTAACATCTGTGGCAAGAAATATCGTAAAATGGAGCAAATCTCGCGTAACAAATGTCTCACTTAAGAACATAAATTTTGTGGCTCAATTGTGGCCGTAAGTCGAGGGCCACCTGTACTATTTCTAGATTACATTAAAAGCCAGAAATGCTCAGGAGCAGCTTACAATGAAACAAGCAACACTAAAGCAAGAAAGGTTAATGCTCTCCACAAAGCCAACACTGGAAATTTCATGCAAGTAACATTAAAAGCAAAAAAATCCTAGAAATAGGAATACTAGAAATATCCTAGAAACATACTTTCATATATTTTCATAGTCCCAGTGCTCGGAATTCTGTGAGTTGAAGTCCACCCATTTTAATGTTGCTGAGCCTAAGACATGCTACTTATAGTCAAGGGTGGGATTAAAAAACCCCAGTTTGCTGTCTGGTTGCTGGGTGGGCGTGGCCTACTGGAACTTCTTGTTTCTGGCTTCCGATGGGCCTCCAGAGCAGGGGTGGGATTCAATTTTTTAAACAACCAGTTCTGTGGGTGTGGCTTAGGTGGTGGGCGTGGCTTGGTGGTCATGTGACTGGGTGGACGTGGTTTGGCGGCAATGTGACTGGCTGGGCGTGGCCAACTCAATATCACTCACATCAAGGCACGCATCTCCTCACCTGGCCTCTCATGACTGCAACAGTCATAAGTGTGAAAAATGGTTATAAGTCACTTTTTCAGTGCCATTGTAATTTTGAATGGTTGCTCCACACAAGCAAAGTACCAGCAAAGGAGGGGAAAAAAAAAACTCCAGAGAGGTTCCAGAGACAGGAAGTCTAGTCCTGCCAAGAACGTAATCAGGGTTAACGGAGAGGCAGTTTCTGTAAGCAACACCAGAAGGTTTCCTTCCTGCCTTCCTTACAGGATTAGGCCAGTAATTTCTTCTAACAACCGGTTCTCTGAACTGCTTAGAATGTTAACAACCAGTTCTAGCGAAGAGGTGCAAACTGGTAGAATCTCATCCCTGCTGTGGGGGCTGGTGGAGGCCATTTTCACCCTCCCAAGGGTCCAGAGGCCTCTCCCGGGCTTCTGTGAGGGCAAAAACAGTCTCCCCCAGACTCTGAAGATGCTCTGGAAGCCAGAAACAGGCTTGTTTTCGGTCTTCCGGAAGGCTTGTTTCTTCCCCTTCCTAGAGCCTCCACGCAGACCCCACACTAGGGTCAGCTGGTCTTTTGAAATACTGGTTGGGCAAACCAGCTGTAACTTTAACATCCAGTTCACCTGAACCGGTAGAATCCCACCCCTGCTTATAGTGTTACACCTGTTCAATGTATTTTATGACTCCCCATTAATTCCAGCAAAATAATGAGCTTCTATTCTTTATCTAGAGGACCTACTGGAGCAAGAGAGTCCATATTGGAGCTGTTCTCTTCCTTCTCTGTTCTCCCATCATTTGACCCACAGCGGACTGGAGGCTAAAACATACGGTTGCAGGAACTGGGCCTGGCCAGGGGAGACATGATAGAGGTCTTCCAATATTTGAGGGGCTGCCACAGAGAGGAGAAAGGGGTCAAGCTATTCTCCAAAGCACCCGAAGGCCGGATAAGGAACAATGGATGGAGACTGAACAAGGAGAATTTCAACCTTGAAATAAGGAGAAATTTTCTGACAGGGAGAACAATCAACAGAACTTGCATTTGGAAGTTGTGGGAGCTTTATCACTGGAGGCTTCCAAGAAGACACTGGACTGTCATATGTCAGAAATTGTACAAGGTCTCCTGCTTGGGCATGGGGTTGGATCAGATGACCTACAAGGTCCCTTCCAGGGGTGGGATTCAATTTTTTTAAACAACCGGTTGTGTGGGCGTGGCTTAGGTGGTGGGCATGGCTTGGTGGTCATGTGACTGGCTGGGCGTGGCCAACTCAACATCACTCACATCGAGGCACGCATCTCCTCGCCTGGCCTCTCATGACTGTGGGGATGCTGCAACAGTCGTAAGTGTGGAAAATGGTCATAAGTCACTTTTTTCAATGCCATTGTAACTTTGAATGGTCACTCGACACAAGTAAAGTACCAGCAAAGGAGGGGGGAAAAACTCCAGAGAAGTTCCAGAGTCACGAAGTCCAGTCCTGCCAAAAATGTAATCAGGGTTAACGGAGAGGCAGTTTCTGCAAGCAACACCAGAATGTTTCCTTCCTGCCTTCCTAACAGGATTAGGCCAGTAATTTCTTCTAACAACCGGCTCTCCAAACTGCTTAGAATATTAACAACTGGTTCTAGCGGATAGATGCAAACCTGTAGAATCCCACCCCTGGTCCCTTCCAACTCTGTTAATCTGAACCCATCCCCCCCTTTTTATGTGGTTCACATAACAGGTAGGACTTCCTTTGAATACTTTTTTGACTGCACATTCCTATCTCTTGCAAATGAATTAAAAAAAAAACTGAAAAGCTGGAGGTGATTCATATTAAATGAAAAAAGAATTTATAGCACAGTCCAAGGGTTGATGAATTATGATCGTGGTGATTTAGATTTATTAGAGCTGTCTACTGCATAAGACATCTTGGTGAAATTGCAAGGGTTTTTTTCTCCCTTTCCTATTGAATTTTGACAGTGAGAATTGCGATAAAGCATTAAGAAAAGACATCTAGGTCTCCCTTTGAATCTCTAGTCAGGAGACACAAACCTCTGTTAGCCTTCCTGCACAAAAGCATTCTTATCACAGTGAAAACAAGAATGTTTTAGGGCAGGGGTCTCCAAACTTAGCAACTTTAAGACTTGTGGCCTTCAACTCATGGAATTCCTCAACTTTAAGACTTGTGGCCTTCAACTCCCAAAATTCCTCAACTTTAAGACTTGTGGCCTTCAACTCCCTGAATTCCTCAACTTTAAGACTTGTGGCCTTCAACTCCCAGAATTCCTCAACTTTGTGGCCTTCAACTCCCAGAATTCCTCAACTTTAAGACTTGTGGCCTTCAACTCCCAGAATTCCTCAACTTTAAGACTTGTGGCCTTCAACTCCCAGAATTCCTCAGGTAGCAAAGCTGGCTGAGGAATTCTGGGAGTTGAAGGCCATAAGTCTTAAAGTTGCAAAGGTTGGAGACCCGTTTTAGGGTGTCCTGCTTTTCAGAAACTTTGACATAAATGGTTCAGGATGGGATAGGGAACTTTCTGAAGGCTGCTGGGCTGGGCTTCAGATTCTGTGGGTGGCCAGTGCCAAAGTGGATGACAGAACATGCCAGAAGCCACATTCTCTTAATTTTTTTCTCCTTGAGTTTGGTGCCATTGGGTTTCTTTGCTTACTTTATGTTTTGTGCTTCCTGTCTCCAAGTGGCAAGAAACCATATCAAGAGTAGCACACTTAATCCATCCCAAAATGGATACAGATGATTTCAGGTTGCCCATCGTGGTTTGGGCTAAGGTTTTAAAAACCCTTCTCTTCGTAGGGTCTTCAGTTTAAACCTTGCCCAGCAAATTCTGCAGGGAAGACATGAGAAGGGCCAATCATTTGAACGGCTCCAAAAAATATTTTCCAACCGATTCGGGAAAGCCACAGTTCCAATCCCCACCCGCCCCCCAGGTCTGGTTCTTCACAAGCTTATGTTTGTTTCTCTTTTACAACCGTCCACCATCGCTCCAAATATTATTTTGCCATTTTCTCACGGCTCCTCTTCAAGTCTGGCTTTCCCGCCTAGCTCATTACATTTCGCCAGCTTACAAAAATTAAAACATTCATAATCCGGCGTAGCTTTATGGCCCCACTCATTAAGTTTCGCCAGCCCGCAAAAAAAAAAAAAAAAATTAAAACCTTCATCCCAAGCAACTAGCTGCAAATCGATGATGAATGGTGGATTTAAAAAAGAAGAGGGAAAATAAAACAGACATGGTGTGTTGTTAGAAGCAGTAAGTGCCTTTTCACCTGCAGCTTAAAGCAGCTGTGTGTGTGTGTGTGTGGGTTTGTGGGTTCACATTCTTACATTGTTTGCAGGACAAGCTCTTCCAAAAGTGCCCTGCAGAGTTAAGAAATAACTCTGCCAGACCAAGCCAAGACAGATGAAGGCTATCTTATCTGCACACTGGCCTGAGAGAAAGCATAAACATTCCCCTTGTCTCTTTCTCTCTCTGATGATCTTATCAGGTCCCACTTTCTTGGCGTCTTTGGAAAAATAGCTTTCTCGGGATCCTCATCCAGCTAAGTCCTTATTGGTGGGGCAGGCATACCCCCTTGTAAGGCAACAGCCGACCTTATCTGCATTTCTTGGGTGGGAAGGGGGAGACAGCTCCAGGATGGAGGAAGGAGCCCCCCCCCCACCTCACCAAATGGAAAGGAATTTATTCTGTGCCCTTGGGCGGAAATCTTCTTCCTCTTGTGGGTTTGTTTCAGCCTCTCTGTAAATATACACAAACACACCCCACCTACAAACACATCAACTGAAGACACAGAAAGGCGGATATATCCCAAGATCCCTCCCTTCTGAGATTGACATCTGAGCAGAATTCTGGGTTTTCTCCCACCCCTTCCAAACGTTTGAAGTCGAAGCCTCTAGAGCAGGGATGGCTGGCTTCTTCCACACTGCGTGCCAAAAGTGCGCACACAGGCACATTGTGGCTCTTCCGGGCAGGGGTGGGATTCAATTTTTTTTAAACAACTGGTTCTGTAGGCGTGGCTTAGGTGGTGGGCGTGGCTTGGTGGTCATGTGACTGGGTGGGCGTGGCTTGGTGGTCATGTGACTGGGTGGGTGTGGCCAACTCAATATCACTCACATCGAGGCACGCATCTCCTCGCCTGGCCTCTCGTGACTGTGGGGAGGCTGCGACAGTCGTAAGTGGGGAAAATGGTCATAAGTCACTTTTTTCAGTGCCATTGTAACTTTGAATGGCTGCTCCACACAAGCAAAGTATCAGCAAAGAAAGGAAAAAAAACTCCAGACAAGTTCCTGAGACAGGAAGTCTAGTCCTGGCAAGAAGGTAATAAGAGTTAATGGAAAGGCAGTTTCTGTAAGCAACACCAGAATGTTTCCTTCCTGCCTTCCTTACAGGATTAGGCCAGGAATTTCTTCTAACAACTGGTTCTCTGAACTGCTTAGAATGTTAACAACCGGTTTTAGCGAATAGGTGCGAACTGGTAAAATCCTACCCCTGAGTTCGCCATCATGGCTCTAGAGCTTGGAAATTATCTTCCAGTTCAATAAATTATGCAAAGCGAACATTTACAGGTTTTGGTGTCTCATCCGGAAAAGATTCTGCCCTGTCACCGGGTGGGAGCTAGGCAGGGCCAATAAACCGAGATCGGATCCTGAGCAAGACAAAATCTGGAAGGTGGATAGATGGGTTATTTTCCCAGCCAAAAAAAAACCCCTGATGGCCACTCAGGGTCAGGAAAAGATTTTGCCGTGGTGAGCCCCCTGGGCCACACAATTCCTGCAACGCACTCTGTTTATGCACAAAATTTGCTGCTCTTGCAAAATACAGCAGCGACAAGGCTGCTCACAATGTGGCTCCATGGCATTATCGTCAAAAGACCTCTGTCTCCAATCAATTTGTCACCGGGCTGAGCAACACAAAGGCAATCAAAGCAATACGTGCGTATGTACCTAAGTACATGCACGCACATACAAACTGTATACGTACAGGCAGTCCTCCATTTACGACCCCAACTGAACCCACAATTTCTGTTGCTAAGCAAGGCAGTGGTAAAGTGAGTTTTCGCTCCCTTTTATGACCGTTCTTGCCACAGTTGTTAAGCGAACCACTGCAATTGTTCAGCTAGTCACGCGGTTGTTAAATCAGTCTGGTTTCCCCACTGATTTTGCTTTGTCAGGAGGTCCCTAAAGGTAATCCCACTGCAACCGTCATAAATATGAGTCAGTTGCCAAGCATCTGAATTTTAATCACATGAGCATGGGGATGTTGCAAGTGTGAAAAACGGTCATGTCACTTTTTCAGTGTCATTATAACTTCGACTAATGGTTGTAAGGCAAAGACTACTTGACCCCACGTCTGATCCAGAGGTGCTATTCAGCTGGTTCTGACTGGTTATGGAGAACCGGTAGCGGAAATTTTGAGTAGTTCGGAGAACCGGCAAATCCCACCTCCGACTGGCCCCGCCCCCATTCTCTGCCTCCTGTTGAGTCCCAGCTGATTGGCTGGGTCTTCTTTGGTTGCCCTGCACAGGAGAATGGAGCTGGAAAGCAGGTTCTTTTGTTGCCCTGCACAGGAGAACGGAGCTGGAAAGCAGGTTAGTGGGATGGGAAGGGAAAGGGGGATTTTTACAGTATCCTTCCCCTGCCACACCCACCAAGCCATGCCCACAGAACCGTAGTAAGGGGTGTGTATAAGTGCACCATTGTGCCTACCGTCCCTGTCCTATTGTCCCCATTTATTCGTACCTATTTCCTGTATTCTTACTCATGTTTATACTTATACCTATTATCTTGTAAGTGACTGACAAATCAAACAAACAAACAAATAGGTAGTATTTTTTTTTCAATCCCATCCAGTAAGAACTGCTGGAGCCTTGAAATCTGTGGTTGGAAACCCAGCTGCTTGGCTCCCATTCACATGGCACCATGCCAAAGAGTTTGGGGTTCATTCTTGAGAATAAAGTTAGGCCAGTATTATCGAGGTGCCTGCTGAAAAGATTTCCTTTGCTTTGGAACCTGCCACTCCACCCAATGTCTGTTATTTTATGTCTTTTAATTTGTATTTTCTATTGGAGAGTGGTATAAAAGTCCATTAGGTGTCTAGTAGCACTTTTTCTGACTAATAAATGTTATTAGAAGACAGAAGCTCTGCCTTTTAAGAAAAATTACAATAACTGGAAAAGGTACTACCCATCTCCTGATATATATTTTTTTGCCATCCCAGTCTAACACAACTCTCCTCTTACAACAGGTCACAGAGTAATTGTTTGAGGGAATAATGGGAGAATGCAAGATGGATGGAATGAACAAAAGAGCAGGAGACAAATCAAATTATTACCACGAATAATAGCCACCATCCTCCTGCTTTCTATCAGCACATGAGCAGCTGCCTCTTCATCAGTGATTTTAAAAACGAGGGCCACTTTATCTCCAAATTCTTCATGGTTTGGTCTTTTCAGCTCCTGCGGTTGTGCTTTCTACACTAATATTATAAATGAATCTTGGCAGCGCTCCCCAAATCAGCAGCTTATCTTGAAAAACGATTTCCTGCTCCTTTATATTCGACACTCCCTGCTCCTCCCTTGCAATCAAACAAAACTCCAAGAAGGAAGAAGGAAGCAGATAAAAATTGTGGAGAAAATTCTTCCATCTCCTATCATGAGGATTATAGCGGCAGCTTCCAAGGACCAATTGAAAAGACAATTTCTCAACAACCCAGAGTCCTAGCTGAAAAAGAAAGGCATACCCATGCCAATGCTATTTTTTTTTTGATACTCATAAAACATTTGCATAAGGCTCCCTCCCCCCCCAAAAAACCATACAAGCTCTAGACATGCATTTTCCCAGCAGCGAAATCTTATCAATTTAAAATGCAAGAAAATCAATTCTTCACTGCTGCTTCTCTCGCCCTGTTAATTTTGCACAATCCTCGCTCAGCAAATTTTCTATTTCAGCCACAGTCTGTCACTGCCGGCTCTAACTCCAGAGTTACTATCACAACCGGCGCTGAAAAGTTAGCTTTACGGAGCCACTCCATGGTAATTAAGTCTTTGCTGTACAAACACGGCTGGCACCAGACACATCACCATTTGGGAGCTATTTCCAGAAGGGAGGGAGGGAGGACCAGTTTTTGAGACACTGGAGGGGTGTGTGTTTGTTGCCAAATTGTCTGCTGTGTGTGTAGGGCAAACAGACCTCTTCCAGGCTTGTTCTCCATCCCCCAAACTGATCCATAAGAAAGGGAAAATCATAAGCCACGTTCCGCCTCCAGGAAATGGAGCTTTTCAGAACAAAGGTAGCATCTCAGCACACTGGAAAAACAGCGCTAAAACAAAAATGTACCTTCTGGCTAGGATTTCCAGAGGTTATAGCCAATTCCGCTCTAAGTAGCCCTCACCAACCTGATGCCATCTCAAGAGCCTGGAATATAAGTTATATAAATTCTCAGGTGGCACAGACCAGAAGAGACACCAACTTGGTAAAGGCTGGCTAAGATAAAGAGAATAAAAAAGCAACCTAGTATGGCCGGAGTCACTTGCTTGTGAGATGGTTATATTAGATGATAGATAAGATAGGTAAGTATGTACATAGGTAGATAGGTAGGTAGGTAAATAGATAGATAGATAGATAGATAGATAGATAGATAGATAGATAGATAGATAGATAGATAGATAGATATTGATGTTAGGTATAAATAGATGATGGATGGATGATAGATACTGTAGATAGAGGACAGACAGACATGGAAACAGATGGCAGAGAGATGGGCGGTGAAAAAGTTTAACAAGTAAATAAATGATAAATACACAATAAAATAAAGTAAAATAAAATAAAGATCAATTATCCTGCAAGCGCAGCCTGCTTGTTGGACGTCCTCCAAACACATGCATGCTGTTTCCTGGACAATAATATGAAAAGGCAATACATTGTCAAAACATTCTGGGATGTCTTCCAATTTTCCAATCCAGCCTCCAGCCTGGGGTTATTCTGGTAGTCTCCCCTCCAAGCATAACCCAGGTGTGATCTTGCTGAGCTCAGCCAAGCTCAGCCAAGGCTACCTAGATACCTTTGCACTTGGCAACCTGAAATTGACTCCCAAAGAAATAGATAGGTAAAGGTAAAGGTTCCCCTCGCACATAGGTGCTCGTCATTTCCGGCTCTAGGGGGCGCTGCTCATCTCCGTTACAAAGCTGAAGAGCCAGCGCTGTCCAAAGACGTCTCTGTGGTCATATGGCCGGCATGACTAAATGCCTTCAAAGGACCACAGAGCGCTGTTGCCTTCCCACCAAAGGGGTTCCTGTTTTTCCACTTGCATTTCTTACATGCTTTCGAACTGCTAAGTTGGCAGAAGCTGGGACAAGTAACAGGAACTCACTCCATTATGCGGCACTAGGGATTCGAACTGCCAAACTGCCAGCCTTTCTGATCGACCTCCAGACCCTTGGGAGGATGAAAAACGGCCCTCCTGAAAGTACCAGAAGTCTGGAAAGGGGCCTGTTTCCGGCTTCCGGTGGGCCTCCAGAGCCCAGGGGAGGCTGTTTTCACCCTCCTAGAGGCCTCTGGATCCTTGGGAAGACGAAAATGGCCTCCCCCAGGCTTTGGAGACCCACTGGAAGCTGGAAACAGGAACTTCCGGTAGGCCACACTCCCCATGGCCATGCCTACCCAGCAACCGGGCAACGAACCAGTTGCTGGGATTTTTGAATCCCATCCCTGGGGGAGATGATTTAATGTGCCCATTGTTTCTGCACCCCAGTTCTGCTGTGGCCCTAGGGGTTGGGGATCCCTTCCCTTATTTGGTTGTTCCCTGACATAGTTTTTAAGTTTTTAATATTGTGTACAGTGTTCCAGGTCCCAACACATCAAAACTTCCCCCCCTCTCTCTGAAGACTTTCATGTTTTGAGCCTTTTTATCAATTTCCCTAGGGGACGCGGTGGCTCAGTGGCTAAGACACTGAGCTTATTGATCAGAAATGTTGGCAGTTCGGTGGTTCGAATCCCCAGCGCCGCGTAATGGAGTGAGTTCCCGTTCCTTGTCCCAGCTTCTGCCAACCTAGCAGTTCGAAAGCACGTAAAAAATGCAAGTAGGAAAATAGGAACCCCTTTGGTGGGAAGGGAACAGCATTCCATGTGCCTTCAGTATTTAGTCCTGCCAGCCATGTGACCATGGAGACATCTTTGGACAGTGCTGGCTCTTTGGCTTTGTAACGGAGATGAGCACCGCCTGCTAGAGCCGGAAACGATTAGCATGTCTGTGGGAGGGGAACCTTTACCTTTACCTATCGATTTTCTTAGCAGGGAATGTTTGTTTTTTCCCCATAGCTCCTGAGCAATGGGGCAGATCTTTTCTCTCCACCCAAGTTGTCAAATGTGTTCAGTTCCCTGCTTATTCATGTTATTCACTGCCGGATGTGAGAAGTTCTTCCAGTAACTGCCAGCATTCGTGTATCTGGCGATTGCTTCCTCCGATGCTGGCTTGACCTACATTTGTCACTTCAAAAGCCCATCTCCCTAGCTTGCAGAAATCATTCTCCAGCTCTCCGCAACCCTGTTTTGATTTTACCATCCTGAGTACTTTGCTGCCACAGGCAAACGGGGCCACTTCCGCTGCTCACACTAAACTCCAGGTTGTTTGCAATAATACATCATGTTGCACAAATCCCGATGCAGATTTGAGAGACTTGTAAGACAAGACGTCCAAAGCTCAGACTCCCCGAACACTATTCTGAGATACAACTCAGGTCTGTTGTCCCTCCTGTCGCTATTGGGCACAGCCTCGGACAGCATTTGTTGTACAGGAAGTCCTCAACTTACAACAGTTCATTTAGGGACCATTCAAAAGTTACAACGGCCCTGAAAAAAGTGACATGACCGTTTTTCAGTTATGACCTTTGCAGCATTCCAACGCAATCAAAATTTAGATCCCGGAATTATATCTTTTAGGGATAATGAAAAGGAAATACAGCAGAAAGATAAAGTATTTGGTGTGACATGTATTAACAGCAGCAAGGATAGCCAGTGCTGCAGTGTTGGAAGAAAGATTGCGTACCATCTGAAGGTTTAGTAATTAAAAAAATTTATGAGTGTGCGGAAATTGATAAATTGACCATTGAATTAAAAGGAAAAGTAGACTCTGAATATGATGCAATATGGGGAAAATTGGGTAGATAATAGAAACAATAAAAGAAAGTGCATACAATAAATGTAGAAAGTATAGAAATAGAAAATATAGATTGCATTGGACATGATATGTAAATGTATAAAAAAATCTCATAGTTCTGTTTATTAAGTGATTGAGATGTGTAAGAAAAAATCCAATAAAGTATTTCTAAAAAAAATATTTTTTTTAGATGCTTGGCAACTGGTTCATATTTACTGTCACATGACAGTCACGTGATCCCTTTTTGCGACCGTCTGACAAGCAAAGTCAATGGGGAAGTCAGATTCACTTAACAACCGGGGTGCTAACTTATCCACTGCAGTGATTCACTTAACAACGGAAGCAAGAAAGGGGCAAAACTCACAAAATGGGGCAAAACTCACTTAACCAACGTCTCACTTAACAACATAAATTTTGGGGCAAATTGTGGTCCTAAGTTGAGGACTATCTGTACAGAAGACAGAGAGGGAGGTGAAATGTT